>CM035430.1:2730482-2877982 GCA_020310875.1 Ceratopteris richardii | reverse complement strand
GACAGACAGAAAAACTTAATATTTTATGAATGCGTGTTTGGCACGGTAACTTACACCATTAGAGCACTCCAAATCACTAGAAGTTTCTCAAAAATTTGCATTTTTTCAGTCTATCGCGACAGACACCATCTATCGCGACAGACACCGTCTATCGCGACAGACACCATCTATCGCGACAGACACCGTCTATCGCAACAGACACCATCTATCGCAACAGACACCGTCTATCGCGACAGACCAAAACACGACAGACGATAGACACCGTCTATCGCGACAGACATCGTCTATCGCGATAGACCACTCTATCGCGATAGACACCGTCTATCGCGACAGACCCATCTACCGCGACAGACACCGTCCATCGCGACAGACCAAAACCATGACAGACGATAGACATCGTCTATCGCGACAGACACCATCTATCGCGACATACCCATCTATCGCGACAGACACCGTCTATCGTGACAGACCACTCTATCACGACAGACACTGTCTATCGCGACAGACCCATCTATCGCGATAGACACCGCCTATCGCGACAGACCACTCTATCGCGACAGACACCGTCTATCGCGACAGACACCGTCTATCGTGACAGACCACTCTATCGCGACAGACACCATCTATCGCGACAGACACCGTCTATCGCGACAGACAGCCCCCCCACGACAGCTTGTGTCTATCGCGACAGACACCGTCTATCGCAATAGACAGACATTTTCGGCAAAAAAATAAGGGGTAATTTTCTTGGAAATTTAGGCTAAATTTTGGGCATATTTGCATACTCAAATACTCATACACTTACAAAGGCCTTAGAAAAATGCATTAAAACTCCTGAAAGGATCTGTTTTTCTGTTTAACCCCTTAAACCCTGAACGGTCATAACTTTTTCATACAAAATCCATTTTTTGAGCTCTAGGGCTTGTTGGAAGTTGACACACTGAGGGGTAGGTACACCAAGGGAGCTCTAGAGGAAATTTTTTTAGCAATACAAAAGGAGGAACAAGGGTCATTAAAAAGTGTTTGAAATAAATTGTCTATCAATTGAAGGATCAAATTGAAGCTAAACTTGGGGTTCTTACAGGATCATCGAGAGCTTTTGGAGAAAGCAAAGTAAGTGCCAGGGCAAACAAGCTTGGGAACGTGCTTCCTGGGTAGACAAGCAGCACCAGGAGGAGCGACTTGAGGTTGGAACATCTCTTAACCCCCTCAGTCCATTCTTAGCATAGGCTAAGTGCGAGTAGTTGTCCTGATTGACTAGGGGTACGATAGGAACACTCAAGTTTGAAGAGCCTTTAATTTCTCAAGTGCAAGGATAGGCTAAATCGCAGTCTAGGGACAACTTAAAGGAAAAGAAATTAAACTAAGTGGGCGAGGAACATCAAATACGACACACTTAAGTGCTCCTGACGACGCTTAATTAAAAACAAGAAAACACATACAAAGGAACTCAAAAGGAACAAGTGATTGGTACCAAAGAATTAGCAACGTACAAAGGGCATATGAACCTGAGATCGGGTAGACACCTAGGGAGAGACCGTCAAAGTGTTAGATCATCCGAGGTGAGCATCAACCATACAGCCAGATCTTGGGCCCAACAATTGAGTGATTACCCCTACGCTCTAGACTCAGAAACCAGTGACTCTGACATGTCGTATAGCATGGAAAGACCTGTAGGTAGCTCAGGAATGGCATACCTAGAAAGACCTGAAGGTCCCTACAAGACTCAATTGGAATACATCCAGACCAACCGCCTAGGTGCACGCATCTATGAGGATGGTCTGCGAAGATCTGTTGTCCTAATTAAAAATCCGAATCAGCCCATTGGACTAGAACACCCTGTAGTCAAGTTTGAAAATGGTTCATACATAGATAAAGAAGGAACGATGTATGTGGTCACCAGCCAACCTGAAAGGACAGATGAGTTTGGCAACATAATCTCTGAACCTGAATTAGGTGACATAGAGCAAGGGAACTTAGGAAAGGAGCCGAAAACCCCTCGAGGCAAATCGGTCCTAACAAGGATAATCACTCCAGAGATAGTTCCCCAGGAGCATAGAATTGCTCTGGAACCAAGAAACGGATGAGGCTTTTTGGAGGTACAAGCTTGAAAAGTCTAATGAAGTGGGAGCTCTTGCCATCTATGAATTCAAAGATCCTGATAGCCCAGGCAAGGTGACCTACTTAGATGATGCTTCTGAGAGAATCTTTGTGGTCTCTGAGCATGGAAGACACGCATACACTTGGAAGGGAGAATTTGTTTTTCCCCAACCTCAATCCAATGTGTCTTATGATCACCAAGGAGCTGGAACATCTCAAGCTCATGGGACTCAAAGAGAAAGGAGTAGAGAGAGACATGAGGTAAGCTTTGCCAACTCTTGGGGAAGGGAAAGAACGAGAATAGAAACAAATAGAGTAGAACCTGAGAGACATAGAGCCCCAGGGAACTGAAGAAATGCCGATGATTTCCCTTTGCCAAGACCGAGAGAGCACACGAGGACCTTGAGACCGACCCAGCTAATTAAGTCCATGAAACACTACTTCGATGGCACTGGAGACTCCTACGATCATGTAGCTGAGTTTAGGCAAGTCTTGAGAGCTGAACAAGTTGAAGATCTGTTCACGCAGTACAATGCCTTTGGTCTAACCCTTAGGAACACCGCCCTGACATGGTTTCAACCACTACACTGAGATTAGGTGTCTCTAGCAAGGAGATTCCTAGATTTGCCCCCGGAAAACAATGCTATACCTGTGGAGGAGACAGTCCTAGCGCAGCAACCTCTTGCCCCCACCAATGTGATTCCAGTAAAGTATGCAGTGGCAGAAGAAAATCTAAATAGAGCTTTAGTGCCAGTGACATCCTCGCTTTCAGAAAGTGATCCAAGTGATCATAGTTTTGACTCCACCCATGTTGAGAGTCCCCAGGCCTACTACATGCAATCACGAGAGCATAGTGAGTCATATTATTATGAAGAACCGAACGAATCTAGTGGGGAGCCACAATACGCAAACGTCATGTATGCCAAACCCAACTCGAGATCCCAACCTAGGCCGATGAGACCTCCATTTCCTAGAGGGCCATGCTATCGTTGTCAGGGAGATCATCTCATTTGTGATTGCCCTCTATCTGCACCGACACAAACCCAGTCTGTGACAATTCAAGGCTTTTGTCCCGATTGTGGAAAGGAGCATTTGTTACGAGAGTGTCCCAAGAACCCCGCCAATATACCAAAAATTGCTCCTATCAATGTTATTGGCTTAGTGGTAGACTCCACGGGAAGTGTGACTTCCACGGTTCCAATACAAGTCATCACGAGAGCTCAGGCACTTAAGCAAAACCAAGACTTAGGCCAGGAGAAGACTGCGAAGGTTAGCGAGACTGAGAGCCAGAATAAGAAGAGGACAAGAGCTTGGAGAGATAGCCGTGAACGTATGAAAAGGCAATGGGCAAGAAAGATGAGCGAACTTGAGGAAAGTCTACGAGAAACCAAAGCCAAAATCATAGAAATCACATCTCAAACGCACTCTCACACATCCCCGCCACTACCATCCTCTTCACCCTTCATTCCTCCACCCACCAATCCACCACACATAACCCAACCACCACCCCGAGTAGGATCAGTCTTAGCCGATCCCACTCCTGAAGATCTAGACATGATGCTTAAAGCATATCAGGCCAGAATCCAAGAAGGGCCCAATGTAATAGATCATGAGAAATGTTACCCTAGAGCTGACCTAGAGCTTGAACGAACTAAGTTGTGTGCCAAGATGGTGGAATTGGCTCAAGCCATGTTTGAGACCAGTCGCCTTTTCACTTGCTCTAGCTCCACTAGAACACCATTGCATTTTGATGGTCTGTTAGACAGATTGGAGATGTTAATTGCAAAGTCTGGAAAAGGAGCCAACTCCCAGGCTAAGGAGAAGGCAAGTGATAGAATAAGCATTCCTCCCCAGGAAGCCTATGTGCCTAACTCTACGGAGCCAGACACATCATCTTCTATGAATCGGTTCACACCCGAATTCCTACGAGAGATTCAAGAAGACAAATGGGCTAAAGAAAGTGAAGTCCCTCCTCCTATTGAACTTGTGGATGATGCACACGACCAATTCCGACAATAAATCCCATCCATTCATGAGGAGCAGGAGAGCACCCAATCTTAGGAAAGATTAGACTTTGAGTCTAACTCTCTACAAGAATTACCCCACTTCACAGGCCCACGGGAAGCCAAGTCGACCTGTATGAGAGCACCCACTGTCATGGTAAGAAACGAAGATTCAGTCATACCTAGGAACACGGAGGTAGTGAAGAACACTAAGGTGTAGTGCAATCTCACTTTAGAAGAACTACTCAAGGTTAGGCCAGAGCTATGGAAACATGTAGCCAAACAAGTACCAGAGATAGCAAAACCTCGTTCCCAAGTAGGATCCCAGAGAACAGTGCCAGAAATACCCTTGGACAAGATAGAAGACATGAGTGAGGGTGAAGAGGGAAACACATATCTTCCTATCAACCATCAAGGATACACCACCAAGGCCATTCTAGACTCAGGTGCAGGAGTTGCAATTGCTACCACTTCACTATGGAAGCATTGGGGCAAGCCAGCACTCAGGCCAACGAGAATGAAATTGCAGATGGCCGATGGTCATATTGAGAGGCCCTTAGGATTGCTAGAAGGAATAACTCTCACTACATGTGGTGTTGAGTTCGAGCATACTTTTGCTATATGTGACTTTAGCAAAAACCAAGCCTACGAGATGATTTTGGGGAGACCATTTATGCGGCAGTTGCAAGTGGTACACGATTGGGGAACCAATTCCTTGTATTTGCAACACTTAGGTGTTACAACCAAAGTCAATCTCACGGATTACTCTCATAGAGATGTCCCTCCTATCCAATGGAACCCCATCCATAGAGCCAAAGATGATACGGAATCGGTGCATTCCATGGGATCAGGATCCTCATGGATGCATGAAGACACTCACTTATGGATGTGTAAAGTGGCAGTGGAAGAGGAGAAAAGAGAAAAAGCCAGAGAGGTAGGTGCGAAGATCCCCATTACAACGGCAGAAGAGCCGATTATTACATCTGAACCCATTGAGACAACCTCCCAAGCAGCAGAAACGGCTAGCCAAGAGCACCCAGTCACCCATGATGAATCAACCGAGCCACTACCACCCACACCCCCACCATCGCCTCCTAGAACAGAAGCCGTGGAGATCACCTCGACCACTCAACCCACCGAACAAACCTTCATCTTCCGTACTCCCACCTCTAGTTCAACCCTATTCTCCACCTTTAAAAACCCAATCTATGAAGCAACCAACATCACTACACAATCCACCGAATCGCTCATAGAGCCTGCCCTAGGACAACCATCCCCCATGCCCTCAGCCATAGGTCATCCTGACTCTAGATCCATATTCATGGGTTTCCCTACTACCACACCACCTTTCATGACCTCCCCGCCTCTACGACCTCAACCCCCAACTCCCATCTCTCCACTTCTCCAATCCCTCCATGCCTTCCTTGCTAGAACTTTTCAACCCAGGTCTCAACCATTCCCTTTATTTTCAACCCCCAACCCCACTTCTCATCTATTCACCACTTTCACACACACACCACCTACCATTCCAATGTATATGGTAGACCCCACGCTCGCATCCACTCCTGAAAGTATGGACATTTCACCACCCACGGCACCTCCCCCACCCCCCACACTTCCACCTTCTCCCATTCCCCCCCCACCAATTTCACCGACACACACATCTCCATTAGACACATCATTCACTCTTCCCCTTCCCCAATCCCCTTCCCGTGCATCCTCCATTGTACAAACCACACCATCATCCATAGGAAATGCATTGGACACCATGCTCGCATGTATATCACAGTTAAAGACAGAGTACAATCAGCTCCAGCAACATAATGCACGACTGCAAGAGCACTCGGAGGTGCTACAAAATCATCTTGCTGCACTAGAAGAGGAGAATGCTCGCCTCCATACACAATTCCAAACTTTGCAAGAGGCTCATAGTGTATTGGAAGTACAGTTGCAGAATACAGACCAAGAAGCAATACAAGTGGTAGAAGGCCATCTAAAAACACAACTAGAACGCAATTCAAGACTTCAACGAAATATGGCACTTCTTAGAAGACACCTTGTAGCTGCTCACGAGGAGAATCGACGACTACAGCAACAGAACCAAGAGAACTTAGAAGCAGCCATCGAAAGCACACAAGGGGCATCCATCAGCCCATCAAAGTTTCAAGCAGTGACCCCCGACAATATCAAGATCATATTGGAAGACTATGCCATGCTGCTTGAAGTGCATGACCAGCTATCAGAGGAACTGGGTCAACTGAAGCAGAAACACCAGAAAGAAACAACAGCTGCCTCTCAAACCACCTCCTCCGCGGCTTCACTTCTCACAGACTCATAGGCCTTAAAAGATCTCCAAAAACAGGTCACCGAATTGCAAGCACGACTACTACAATATGAGAGACCACCTTCCCCTCCAGAGGCTCCCACCGACGAAGAAATAGTACAAATTCCTGTGGAACAAACATTTGAAGAGGAATACGACCCACAACCCTTCCCAGGAGGTCAACAAACGGAAGAAGGTCTGGACACATTTGAAGCACCACGACCCCCATGGCTACGACAAGTGGAGGAAATCAGGAGTTCACATGAAGAGCGAACCGTCGTGCAAAATCAGGCTATGAGAGTCATAGAAGAGACTGTATTACAATCCAATTACTTCAAAAACCTGTCATCGAGACGCCTTATCCTCTCATCCGAACTCCAATACAGGCCTTACTATATCATTTTGGCAAATTATAACGCAGAAATACAGAGAGTCACATGGAAGATACCTTCCTTCGCAACCCAATTTCAACCCGAAGACCTTCCTCTCGAGGTGCAAAAAGGCAAGATCCGTCAACCAACATGGCTGCAGAAACTTCTTGAAACCTATCTTGAAATGCTCCGCACCTGGAACAACGCACCATTACATCTCCTCTATAATCCATGCTATGGCACTATTCCACGACGCCGCTCATGGAAAGCATTCAACATAAAGGTCCAGAATAACGCACAATGCAAGGAATGGCTCAATTATCCATACATTGCGCCACCACAGGGACCACCGTCAGTAGCGTACATGATGGGAACAATTCGACATTGGATGCCACGATTGAAGCCCATGCCAGATGTGGTGGCCCAAATGATGCTTAAGATTTTGGATATGATGCAAATAGTCCTCAAAACCTTTCGAAATGTGGCAGCCCCACAGATACGTCTACCGGGGTTTACAAATGGAAATTACGATTTGGTGTATGACATGAGCACCATCCCCAGTATTCGTGTGGCTTACGCCTGGCATGCACGCATCAAATACCTCCCTGCATGTTACAAACAGACATTCAAAGAAATGTTCAGATCAGGTTTCTGGGAGTATCACTCGGAGGTCTTCGCACCGAAGCCAACACACCTGCTCCATCTCTTTGCTTGTGAACAAGCCATGTACTCCGAGTACTACCCACACCGCAACCAGAGGTCCCCGGTGCAATAAATTGGGATGCATTGGAAGCTGACCTAGCAAGAGGTTTAAGGATAGGAGAACATGAATTAGCCACCAATGTCATCCAATACTACATCGACCACCCGATAGAACAGAGGTCTGTCAGGGGCGACAGACGCTAGGAAGGGGGGAGAATGTTGGCACACAGGTCATATGAAGAGCATACAGGTACAATAGAGCAGTCATGCACAATACGGCAACAAGGCCTAATCATTTTTTCCATGGATCATTCACAACTCAAGTGATTTTAATCACTACACAAACATTGTAAATTCCATTTTTGGTAGAATAGACTCCATTTTGTTCAAGCCGAGGAGTATTAGAATTAGCTACATACCAGTTTTCATAATTTTTAGATTCCCTTTGAGCCCTCAAATAGGCTCTAGAACCTAATTTTTAACTAGGCCGGACACTAGGTCTGGACAAGGCCAAAGCTAGTGAGAAAACTATAAAAAGAGCTAGAGAGCTCATTTTTTTGGGGGGGGTTTAGATTGTTTGTGAATTGAGCTTATGTAAGAGACTTTTTGACTAATGCAAAGAACTCCATTGTTCCTCTCCTTGTTCTTGCCTTGTGTGCGTGTGTGTGTGTGTGCATGCTTGTGTGCTTCTCACTCACACACTTGTGCCTTCACTTGCTCATAGTCTTCATACTAGTCCTCACGTCTCCACGGATTGACAATTATGAGGTGAATCTTCTCACGTTGGTACTCACCATTGTGCTAGAATGACAATATGTATATGCATATGTATATGCATATGTATATGCATATGTATATGTATATGTATATGTATATGCATATGTATATGCATATGTATGTGCATATGTATATGTACATGTGTATGTATATGTATATGTATATGCATATGTATACGCATATGTATATGCATATGTATATGCATATGTATATGCATATGTATATGTATATGTATATGTATATGCATATGCATATGTATGTGCATATGTATATGCATATGTATATGCATATGTATATGTATATGTATATGTATATGTATATTTATATGTATATGTATATGTATATGTGTGTACCTAAGTCACGATGCCTTAGGGACTTGTGCCAAAGAGACTAAATCTCATTTGCCACACAAGTGCATATAGTGGTGGATTGACACACGCTTAATTATCAATCCGATGAACCGACCTAACCAAACGTGTGATGACGTGTGCACACATGATGAAAAATGAAGTGGTTCAGCTAGCATGCATGAGAAAAGACTAACCCACCTCACTTACTCACTTAACTACTGAAAGTGTTTGTTGCGATACCACTTACAGGAGTTTTCACTAAATCAAGGATTTCTCCCAGATCCGAACTCCAAATATGGCCAGTAGTGGGTTCTTTTTGAAGCTCTCGACAAGGCGCTTCTATTGGAGTGCTTTCACTCGATTCTGATAACCGCTCTTCAAGTTATGACCAAAACAATGAATGGCAGGAAACACACACTCACTCCACAACTCCTACTTGCTCACACACACACTACAGTAGCTCAATAGTGAGGGGGAGCGGTAGACAACAGTCCTACACACACATTCCAAGCTTCACACACACACAAAAGATCATGGAGAAGATGAAAATCTGTAGGAAAGAAGCAAATTCGAAAATTAGGAGCTCTCCTTCTTCACAATGGCAAAAAGTCTCTACAAAGTGTCACAAAGTGACTTATATACATGTGCCCTAAAAATGGTCCTTTCACACAAGTGACCGGTACTTTATGGACTAATCTCTATTCTCCTACTATTTTAGAAGGAAATATTACAATGATTTGGGGTTATGCATCTAGAGGACTCCTCTAATGCATTTATATAGCTTAAGGGAATTTCCTAAGACTTTGAAGAAGAAAAATATGCCCATTAATTTTGAAAAATTTGGGGCTCCTCTTTTGTGCCTCTTTTGTGCCTCTTTTCTCTGCAACACTCTCCCCCTCCTTGTCTCTGTCGTCCCTTGATAGGCTTTTGCTTCTCGTTTGTTGCTTGTCCAAGGCTTCTGAATACATGCACCGAGTGGTCGAGGAAGCGATAAGGATTGTCAGACAGTTTGTTATTTTATCGGAAATCAATCCTATGCTTCTATAGTCCCCTTGGTATTCCTTATATCACAAATCTGGGTTGCTGTGTTAATTTTGGCTGCTATGCACGCCTTAATTTGCTGACCTCTACTCTCTTTTAAGAGAACATTACGTTTTAAAGGTCCTATTTCTGGATCTTCTTTGTCATCCTTCAGGACCTGTTCCATTTCTTCTCACTGCACGCATCCAGTGGATGAGGAGACACCTAGGACCTTCAGACAATTGGTTATCTTATCCGATGTAGAGTCCTTTGTGTGTTGTCTCTCTCCTGAGCTTGTTTCTCTTCACTGCCCTGCTCCTAGTGGATGAGGAAGTTGTGTGCAACCTCCCATGAAATGTCCTGGTTGTTATCTTTCTTTAATTCCACTCCTTAGGACCTGGGCCTTTGGCGTTGTTGCTAGATGCGTGCCCCTACAGGGCTTTAGGCAGAGAGTTGTTCTTTCTCTTGATAATCTTCATTCCTTATTGAGCAACTTTATTCTTTGATTGTCTTCTTCTTTTCTTTTTGCTTGACTCCCCTTCCACACGTCCTGCCTCCTGAACTCTATCATCCCCGACAGGCTTTTTGTGGTGACGTGAGTATGTCTGAATGGCTTGTTGCTCTCATTGGTTCAGCAGATTTGCATGACATAGCATAAATTCTTTCCATTGGGTTGATTTGACTCCATCTTCTGGTGCCTGTCTATGGTCTGCAAAGAAACTCAGTTCATAGGCCACCATCCTGGCATTAAGATTCAAAGACAGTTTTACAAAAATCTCGGAGTCTATTTCAAAAAACCCCGTAAAGAATGCTTTCTCAAAAGTCTGCATGTAATGACTGGGCAAAAACATGAGCCTTGAATATATGGCCATAAGAGTTAAGCGGCTCGATATAGTTGAAAGATAAAAAATGAGGGCGTCGGATCCCTGAGTAATGCCGATGAAATTCAAAAAAGTATATTGAGCGTGCTGAAACACTTTAATAACTGTAAGTAACATGCCCAAAATCTTATTAGTCATCTTAATGGCTAGATCTGGTACGGTAGCATAGCGAGCTATCCAAAATTTGATTGTCTTGATCATGTATCCTTCGGTCCATAGATAATCTCAAGGTGGAATTGGTAGTAGTGGATAGTTGAGCCATTGATTATTAATGCTTCTCTGGCGCTGACCTTCCCAGAATTGCATCCAGGAGCGTCGTCTGGGTACTGGGCAAAAAGATGGATTTACTTGAAGTACATATGGTGATGACTCCCAGTGTACCCTTAGTGTCGGATTTTTCTCCAAAAACTTCCTCCTCTATATTGGATCAGCTTTGTCAAATTACTCTTGAGTGTAGGTGAATGTTTGCATGTTAAACTGGAGGTTGTTGTTGGGATCTTTATTTGTCGTGGTCTTTATATATTGGCGTGTTTGCTCTTTAATTAGTCCATATGGTATATTGAATGGTCTGATTATTTGTTCCAGATTCTTACTGTCTATCTTCGCTTCCTTCATGACTTTTACCACTTAATCTTCAAAATCTTCTGTAAGTTGGGACACCAATAGTGCCCTCTCATTTCGGCTCAGTTCTGCAATATCTCGATGAGTACGTTCAGAGTGGATCTCTGTTTCCTCCCTTATCGGCGAATGATGTAAGGCCTGATGATCTATGAAGAACTTGAACTTGTTGGCTAGGAGATTGTATTCTCCTTCGTGAACGCATAATCGTAACTGATTAGCTTTTCCTCTCTTAAACAATTGTCTTCCCAAGATTACATAATCCTTGCTCATTTCCTGTAGGAATCGCTTCCTTGCCAAGCTAATTCCCTCCTCATGTTCTCTTGTATTTAGGAATTTCACTAATGTCTCACTCCATTTGGGTGCTATTGTAGAGAAGGGTAAGGATGTGTGATCATTGGGTATGGTTTCTTGACATCCTGCGCAATTACTGACATAGTCATGGACATCTTTAGGCATATCAGGCCAGTATACTCCCAGTCATTTCAATTCTCTTAGAGTTTCGTGAATTCCTTTGTGCATCCTCCATTTGTTTACATGAGCTTGTTCAATCAACTTCATTTGTTCATCTTCCTCAACACATCTAGATAATACGCCGTTGGGTTCCTTATGGTACACACTTCCGGCAATAATGTGCAAGTTACGTGATTGTAGAATTTCCTCTTTACTTTCTTTATTAATCGAGTGTTGTGGGCCATGAGTGAGTATTGGAATTAGCTTCTCTGCCCACTTTTGGCACACTTCCAAATTAAACAGGTAAGTGTCTGGCAAATCGTCTGGCACTCTGCTTGGTGGTTCTCAGTGTGTTACTCTAGAGAGGTGATCTGCTCTGACGTGGGTATTTCCCTTTTTCACAATCACTTCAAAGTCAAACTCCATCAATAGTAGGAACCATCTCACCAGTCTTCCCGTGTTACAAGGTTTATTGACTAAGTACAATAAGGCCTAATGATCTATGAAGAACTTGAACTTGTTGGCTAGGAGATAGTGTCTGAATTTCTTTACAGCGTACACCATTCCTAATCCTTCTTGCTTCGTAGTTGTATAGTTTCTCTCGGCTTGATTCAGTTGTCTACTCGCATAGGAAATTGGGTGATCTAACTTTCCTTCATCTGTCGGCTGAGCTAAGATGCATCCTATTGCGTAATTTGAAGCGTCCACATGAATATGGAAAGGCTTGTTCCAATTTGGTGTTTTCAGAATTGGGGCCGTGCTAAGTCGTCTTTTTAACTCGTTAAATGCCTTTTCGCATTCATCAGTCCAAGTGAATTGGGTCAAAAGTCCATACAAAGGTTTGGCAATTATAGCGTACATGTGGATAAATCAGTGATAGTATCCACAGTGTCCCATAAATGCTTTGACTTCCTTTGCATTTTTCGGTCTAGGAAGTTCTAAAATGACTTTGATCTTGTCTTCATCTGTAGATATTCCGTTTCTAGACACTGTGTCCTAATATCTTCCCTTGTCGGACCATAAAAACACACTTCTCAAGGTTCAGGGAGACTCTATATTGTCAACATTTATCAAATATTTTTCGTAATTTGGGAATGTGGTCTTGCCTTTGGTTTGAATACGTACATAGGTCATCTACATACACTTCCATGCTCTCCTTTAGGAATTCTTTGAAAACGTGGCACATCAACCTTTGGAAAGTAGCAGGTGCATTAGTGAGTCCAAATGGCATCACTCTGAAAGCATAGACTCCCCATTCGGTTGCGAATGCAGTCTTATGTTGATCCTTAGTAGCAATAGCTGCTTGGTTGTATCCAGAGAATCCGTCTAAGAAGCTATAGACTTCTTTTCCTGCAACTCTTTCCAATAGGTGGTCGGTGATAGGTAATGGATAGCTATCACAGATCGTGGATGCATTGACTTTTTTCAGGTTAATGCATACTTTGAGTTTTCCATTCTTTTTAGGCATAACCACTAGTGGTGATACCCATTCAGTGTGTTCTATTTCATAAATGAATCCAACCGCTAATAACTTGTCTATTTCTTCTTTTATTTTAGCAGCATAGACCTCATTGTATGTGTAAGGGTGTTGTTTAGATGGTTTTGCCTCTGCCATCACTGGTATTCTATGAGAGCAAATAGAGGGTTCCTGTAAGGAATTGAACTCACAACCTCTTGGTTAGGAATGTGATGGGCTAACCACTTGCCCCAAAATCCATGGTTGAGGATTACTTCCTAATCCTCTCTCTTAGGGTGTGGTTCAACCATCTCCTACCAGGATTATGTTACATTCTTCCCCCCTTGGTCGATCATTGTCCTCAATGATCTACTCTTGTATCCCTCTAGCCTCGGTGATCAGTCCCTTGAACCCCTAGGTGCCCTTGAATTGATGTCCCTCAACCTCGCACAATTTCTTGAACCTCGTTCGCAACCTTGGTCTCTTGAACCCTTGCTCTCAACCTTGGTGTCTTGAACCTTCTTGTTCGCAACCTTGGTGTCTCGAGCCCTTGTTCTCAACCTCAGTCTTGAACCTTGTTCTCACCCATGCTTGATATCTTGAACACTCAATCAAGTGCCACCCAAGGATTCCCAAGGAATTCACACTTCCAAGCTAGCTCATTGCAAAGTTCGTTCCGAGAGCTTTCCAACGGTATATTACACGCCTCAATCCGACCTACGGATTGAGAGATACACCCCAATCATTGTAAGGTCCATCCTTGAAACTGACGCGCGCCTTCCACAATTCCTACCCTTTCACATGGAGGATGCCCAAGCGCCTTTTTTAGAGGCCATTGGATCATTCCACCTTGCCCAAGCCTACTTCCTAGGCTCTGATACCAATGTAAGGAATTGAACTCACAACCTCTTGGTTAGGAATGTGATGGGCTAACCACTTGCCCCAAAATCCATGGTTGAGGATTACTTCCTAATCCTCTCTCTTAGGGTGTGGTTCAACCATCTCCTACCAGGATTATGTTACAGTTCCACACCCTTGAGATCCTTATATGTCCATGCAAATGCATCTCTATATTCTCGGATCAACTGTATTAATTCTTCTTCCTCCTCGGTTGACACGTCTTTTCCTAGGTGTGTACATCTTTCTTCTCCATCTTCTACAGTTACTATGATCTTTTTTGTTTGTTCCTTGTTGTCGTACGCTTCTCCTTCTCTTGCCTCTCTCTTAGGCATTTGAATAGCTATTTTTCTCTCTTCTACTTCATATCTTTGAAAATGCTCCAGAACCTCAAAAAGGTCAGGATTTGGTTCGATCTTACTTACACTTTCCTCTTGCTTTGGTGCTATGGGGGCTGCTTCTATTGCTAAAACCTTGGTAATTTCTTGCTTCTCTTTGGTTCGAATGGCTTCTATGTAGCTTTCTTCTAAATCAAATTCTGGTTCCATTTCTATGCTCTCGTATTCTTCTTTCCACTCCTTCATTAGGAAAAAAGGTGAACCCTGCATGGGCCTTTTATAGTAAGGAGTGATTAAGGATGGACCAATGAGAAGAGGGTGGTGGACACAGTCTAGTGGCTTAATCACATAGACTAGGCATAGGCTTCCCTTGTTTTTGTGTGGTCAAATGTGTAGAAACCTGGTAGAATTCGTGGTTTTCCTTTTGAGTATGGTTTTGAAAGGCTTACGAATCATTTGGAGCCGTTAGATTTCTTTAGAGATCCAAAGGCTAAGATAAAATGGCAAAAGTCAAGGTGACTTTGATCTTGAACCTTTGGATTGGCTTTAGAACAAATGGATAGGATCAAAGCAATGATGACGGACTGCACCTATGTTTCTTCGCCGTTGGATTCAGCTCAAGATCAAACGATCTAGTTCGAATTCTCTGATGAAAAGGCGTTTTCATTCGTAGCCTTTGGATGGAGCTATGATCAATGGTTCAGGTTGAGTCCATGGAAGATCTTGGCACCTTTTAGCTACAACCATTGGATGCATGACATGATCTAAGGGCTACCATTCTTTGCCGATTTGCGATCAGCACCGTTTGCGCTTCTTCGTTGGATCTTGTCTGATCGGAGGGCCATAGAAGCTGCAGAGAGTATGCAAGATAGTGGGGACATTCCCACAAAAACTGACACCCCTCTCTCTCTTACTTTTCACAAGTTTTAACATGCACCATTGATCAAATAGATCCAAAGGTCAAGGATACTCACGATTTGAGAGTTCCAATTCAAGTTTTGTCAGAGAATATTTTATTTTCCAAACCACTAGTGGTTTCATGTGCTCTGATAATCTCATGTTTTACGTTCCTTAATCCCTTAAAATTAGGAATCCTTACAAGGCCCATGCAGGGTTCACCTTTTTTCCTAATGTTTCCAATATTTCCCTTGCTTCTACTTCTTGAAGGACAACCATGTACAAATTTACATCATAGCCTTCTTCATCCACACATTCATTCATTGTCAGAACTTCTTCATTCACACATACATCCAAGGTTGCTAGTATTTCCATCCATCCGTGCGGTTCAAACTTTTCATCGGGGAAGATTTGAGGCATGTACATTGGATCTTTTATGGGCCGGTAGTTAGGATGTCCTATTGGCCACAACTGCCTTTTATTCTCCTCTTTCTTGGCTTCTTCACACATCCACAATTGGGCATCCTTGTTGAAAATATAGCAAGCCTCAATGGAAGCTCTTCATATGAAACCCCTTGATTTATGTCTCATCTCATCCGTTGGACCCCTCTCTAAAGTTCTAGTTTTTAATAGGCTCATATTTTTTGCATATGAACAAGCTCCTAGGATTGTTATATTTCCTTCTATATTCAAGTTCAGCTAATCATGTAATCTCCTTAAGTCACGTATTCAAAGGAAAACGTAGCAAGATGCTTTCCTTAAATCATGCATGAATTACAACTCACCGAGTGGCACCACGTCCTATTTAAGAGAGAGGCTAAATGTTGTTCGTGTGGACTTCCCTTTAATAGACGACATCTCCTGTTATATGAGTTGTAGGTTCTGCAACACTATCAGCTCCATAGACTTCTTGCCCATAGAATAAAGTAGGAGTTGAGTGACACCTCTCTCTCTATATATGTTGCACACTCTGTATCTCAGGAGTTGAGTGACACCTCTCTCTCTCTATATATATGTTGCGCACTCTGTATCTCATGTATGAATGATAATATGAACTTCATATTTTTTGGTTATATATCCTCTCTCAGTCTTATTGATGAACGAAGAAGAATCGGTTGCTATCATGACAACAACTGAAGATATATATTGAGGACTGAATTTTCATATTTACAACAAAGTATTTGAAGATTCTTTATATCTGCTACAAGGTGTTGTAAGTAAGTGAATATTATTTTTCGTATGGATTCAAGGTTTTTTCCATGACAGTTGCAAGTTTCTATGTACTAATTGAATATGACGACTTGAGGTGACATATATGAAAGGAATCTTGGATGAGTTTAAGTAGCCTCTTTCAAAGAGTGTAATAATCCATGTCAGATGCTTCAGGTAAAAGCCTTGAAACATATGGTTTGTATATGAGTACATGGAAACTGTTATCATAGTGTGTATAAGTTGTAGTGATATACAAGACTATACCTCAGGTGATGTAAATGAAATCCATAGAGGTTATATATATTAACATGTGTGTTAAGCGTATTTGCATGAATGTGTGTTAAGCATATTTGCAAGAAGCCTCAATAAACGTTGTATGCATTTATTGGTCTATTCAATGCATTGACAAAGACAACTTGGACAAGTGGAGTTTTATAAGATACACATATGATCCTATATTGATGTATACAGATCAAGTACATGTAGATTCAAGATGTAGAGTATTAATATACGATGGGAAAAACTCTACTGAGGTAGCCAAGAGAGTGACGATGGAATGCCTACTTCATATTTATGATCATGTCATGCTTACGTTATGTGGTTTTGTTCATGTATATATTTGGTTATATATATGTCACATGAAGAAGCTATAAATTGTCGTTACACAAAAATATGAAGTGTTGATGTATTATGTGTACGAAATGATGCTCTTTGTTATAAATCGATGGTAGAGTTACTTTGATGTATGGAGGTGCGGCTAAGTATCGAAGAGAACTAAAATACTGAAGTAAAAAAAAAAGAGGAAGGATTGAAGAGCATAATTTTGACTAAATCTCAAATTTTGGTATCTTTGGGTTATTGGTTCATCACCTTCCGCATGTGCTATCAGTATTTCTTATACCAACAATCCTCATGCATCCATGATTGTTCGCTTGATACAACACTATGGATAGACAAATCATCCTCTTCTTTATGTATGGAATTCCATTGTACTGGTGGTATGTCTCTGTATGCAAAGGTGTGCAAGTTTATTTTGGTGGTGTTTCCTTGATGTTGAAGGTACAGAGAGTCTCATCCTCAATCTTGCACTACCCTAAGTTGTCTCATGAATGGTCCTAATAGCGTTTCGTAATTGTTAGCCTTTTCAAATTTACAGATGGCTAATGTGTGCTCAAATTCAACTCCACAGGTGGTTAATTTGATCTTTTCTAGTATTCTTGATGGTTTTTCAACATGACCATCTGCTAATTGAAGCTTCATTCATGTGGGTCATAAGGCAGGTTTTCCCCATTTCTCCCAAATCTCCTTGGTGGCAATACCTACCCCCGCTCCTGTATCTAGTATAGCCTTGTTCATGTACCCATTGTAAATGACAGGTAAATAGGTGTAGCTCAATGATGAGTAGCACCTCCTTTAATGTCAATCCGGGAAGACGTGAGGATGGTATGAAGACCTCGAGCAAGTGGCGGCACAAGTGCGTGAGTGAGAAGCACACAAGCATGCACACACATACACACACACGCGCACACAAGGTAAGACAAAGAGTGAGAATCAATGGAGTTTTTAGATTACTTTCAAAATGCTCTTACAAGTTCGTTTCAATTACAATCTAACCTCAAAAATGAGCTCTCTAGCTCTTTTTATAGTTTTTGACTAGCTTTTGGCCCTGTCCAGACCTAGTGTCCGGCCTAGTTAAAATTTAGGTTCCAGGGCTTATTTGGGGGCTCAAACGAGATCTAAAAATTACGAAAATTGGTACGCAACTACTTCTAAGGCTCCTCAAGCTCAAGGACTCCTTGGCTTGCACAAAATGGAGCTACAAAAATGTGAAATGATATTTACAATGATTGTTAGTGATAAAAATCACTATTGTTGTAGGGATTTCTTCTAGTGATCTGCCATACATATCTTCGAGCTCCCTACTTGCTCTTCCTCCCTGCATGTCCATTTCTTTGATCTGCATTAATGTCTTGAAAAAATATTGGCCTACTTGCCAGATCTTCTTTGACTGCCCTGTTTGCTTGTGCTGTCCCTTCGCTCTGACTCCCTTCTTTGACTTTCACGTCTTGTAAGTCCTGGTGTACCAAGGCTACTGCCAACACCCCCCCCACTCTCGTGTCTGTCGCCCCTGACAGACCCTTGTCGAGCTGCTTTTTGGACGTAGTATTGTACAACATCGGCGGCGAGGTGGTGTTCTTCTAACCTGAGTCCCCTTGCTAGATCTGTCAGCAATGCATCCCAATTGACTGGCCCTGGGACATCTGGATGTGGCACCCGTAACTGTTCTGAGTGAATGGTTCGCTCCACAGCAAATAAATGGAGGAGATGTGAGGGTCTGGGTACAAATATTTCTGAGTGGTATTCCCAGAACCCTGTTATGAACATCTCTTCGAATGTTTGTTTAAAGCAGGCTGGGAGGTATTTTATTCTGGCGTGCCAAGCATAAATCACCTCTATGGAAGGAGTGGTGCTCATGTCATAAACTAAATCTTGGTTTCCTGTAAGGAATCCGACGCCTGAGAAGTGTGGGTCCTTGATATTCTTGAATGTCCTGAATGTAATAAGCATTAACTCAAAAATTTTCATGCACATCTGGGCCATTACATCAGGGGTATTCCTTAATCGGATGCTCCAGTGCCGTATAGTGGAAATCATGTAATTGACGGTGGGAGGCCCTTGAGGGGGTGCTAGATAGACGTAGTTTAACCATTTGGCGCATCCCTTGATATTCTTGACTGCAATGGTAAACTCTGGCCATGTGCGTCTGCGGAGTACAGGAACATAACAAGGGTTATATTTAATAAAAAGAGGCATATTCGTCCAGGTGCGAACCATCTCCGGGTAGGTTTCGAGGAGTCGGATCCTCCAAGTGGGTTGATGAATGGATCCTTTTTGAGCGCTCTCTGGGATGTCATCTGGCCCAAATTGTGTAGCAAACGTTGGAGGTTTGCCACATCTTTGTTGGATTTCTGCATTGTAGTCCGCCAGGAGTATACAATATGGCACGTATTGATCATCATTGGTTCCGATCCATCTATGGTGAGACATGCTGCGGAAGTATTCTGATTTAATAATAGTGTCCTCTATCTTTGCCATAGATTGGATTTGAACTGCCACTCGATCTTCATGAGTTGATGCTGTTTTCTCTAGTGTTTGGAGCCACTCAGGTACTTCAATTTCTAACGTATCCATTCCTTCTGCGGTTTGCTCACCACCTGGCATTGGCATAGGAACGTATGGTTCCTCATACGTCTCATCTACCTCGATGGGTACCAAATCCTCGGGTTCTGGTTCGACAACTGGAGAGGGCTGCCTTTCGTGTGTGAGTAATCGTGCCTGTAATTCGGCCACCTGCTCTTTCAATGTCTTGACTTCCTCTGAAGTCGTCGTTTCTGTGACTTTGGGTGCTGTCTGTTGCTCTTGGAGTTGATTGCGCAGCGCATCACGTTCCCTTTCCAAGTCATCATGAGCTTCTAATAGATCTGCATAGCTGTCCAAGATGGTCTTCATTGTCTCTGAGGGTACGGCTTTAAACTGCTCTGGATCAATTTCGTGGGGAGAGCCTTCCATTGCTGCTTCTAGATTGGCTTCATTTTGCTGCTGCAGTCTCTTGTTCTCTTCAAGGGCGGCCGCCATGTGTTTTCTGAGAAGTGCCAGGTTACGCCGGACTTTGAGATTATTGGCTTGGTATACTTCGAGCAAAGCTTCTAGTTGTTTGACACCGGATTCTGTCGATGGTTGGGGTGCCTCCAATAATGTTTGGTGAGCCTGCTCAAGCGTCGTGTAGCGTTGATTCAGTTCTGCATTTTCGGTTTGTAGAATGTGAAATTGTCTTTGTAAGTTCTGATGGTGCGTTGCTAGTTGTTGATACCGGTTGTCCAGAGCTTTGTACTCATTCTGGAGCTGGTATACACATTGGTTTAATGCTAAAAATATGTTATTTACATTAAATAATGCTGGGAGGGGTGAAGATGCAGGGGGAATGGGGGCGGGAATGGGAGAGGTGAATGATGTGGATGTAAGTGGAGATGTGGGTGGAGGGGGTATGGGTGATGAAGGTGGCATGGGGGGAGGGAGTGGTGCTGTGGCCGGTGATGTTTCCATCGTGTCAACTGTTTGAGTGACGGTGTAGATGGGAATCGTGGGTGGAGTGGATGTGACATCGGTGAACAGGGTGGTGAAGGTGGGCATGGTGACTCCCCCGAATTGGATTCCCGGAGAGAGTGGAATGCCCATGACAATAGTAGTGGTAGTGGACGTGGTAGTGCTAGTGTCCTATGGTGGGGTAAAGTGGGTAGTGCGAGGTGGGGATGGTGGTGACAACGGTGCTTCCTGATATTCTTCTGATTGCGCTGCCTCGCCTGGTGCTGATGTATTGATGTGAATTTGCTTCCCGGACCTCCTGGGACGAACGGGAACCCTTTTCTCAAACCTGTGAATGTAGGCCACTGCCTCATGAATGGCCTCATCCAGTCCTACGGCGTCGGCATGAAGGTTCATGGACTCAATGAACAACTCGTCCACACCTTCCTCAGCTAGCAAGTCGTTCATGAGTCTTTTGCCCTGTTCTAGAGACATCTGATGCTGTTCCTGAACCAGTCGCATGGTTCGATATAGTCTCTTGATTTGTGCCGAATATGCTGGGGCACTTGCTAACTCGGAGAGTTCGTCATATTCTTGATGTTGTTCTTCGTCGGCTTCTTCTTCGTCTCCTCCTGCCTCTTGTTCATCTACATCGACTTCTACAACTTGTGGTTGGGTGGGGGCCGATGTTGTTGTTTGGGGTTGTGGTTCCTGAGCTCGCTCTGCTTTAGCTTCGAGGTTAGAGTCATAGATTAATCTGGCAATTTCTTCATCCGTGAGGTCCTCAAGAGTAAATCCCTGTGGAAATTCCAAATCTGATGGAATGGGTGGAAACACCAGATTAGGTCCCTCTGTGCTTGGTCTTGGTAGCCGGATTGTGAATGGCCTAACTCGTCGTGTCTGGGGAGGGGTGATTTCTGGTGTAGTGGTAGCTCCCCTTGGTTGAGCACAGGGTAATTGGACTCCCCCCCTCATCTTCTTTGATGGGGGACCTGCTGCTGATAGTCTTCTCTGGAATTCTTGGACTCGGGACCATACGAGTGCCCGCTGAACAGGCACGTCATAAGCCAAGCATCTATAGATTATTCTGGTCAGAGCACAACACCCGTGGAGCACATTCTTTTGTTTCTTGTTCCACCTTTGATGCGCTAGGTGGATCTGATCTATGATCCAGTGTGGCACATTGATGGGCAGGCTTTCTGTCTCTGCTAGATACAAGCTGAACCATATTTTCTTCGGAGGCATTGTGAATCGTTCTTGGGCGGGAAAAGCAAAATGTTGCATGATGGTTCGCAGGTGAAGCGCAATGGTAGGTGTCATCGCTACCATGTCCTTCAACTTATTAAGATCTTTGTGCTTCATTCGACCTGGAACCATGGTTTCCTTTTCTGTTGGGATATGCATGCCATACATGCCCAATGCTTCTCTTACCAGATTGAGGGTCAACTTGAATCTTTTAAGCTCATTACCGGGTAGCAGTGATGGCAACACAAAGGTGCTGTCGCCTCCCTTGGCCCTGCTTGGCGTGATGGTACTGATCAGATATGAACATCGTAAAAAATCCGGCTTTGGTAAGTGAGCCCTGAAATAACTGTCCACACCCGCTTTGATCCAAACTGATCTCATGACTTCGGCGTTTTGATAGCTTTCAAACTCGCGTGTGAAAAAGTGGTATCGACCCCATTTGCCATTGAATTCCAATTCTGCTTCCCAGAAATAGGTTCCATCGCCCAGTGGTCCCGCAACATCGATGAACCAATGCGCATGCTTACCTACTTGAGAAGTGTGCCCTTGAGGAGGATCCTGAATGGGGAGCACATGCACGGCTTGAAGTTCTTGCGGTCTTGCGGTGAGACGTGGCTCAAGGAGAAGTGTTTCTATGTCCACAATCTGGGCACCAGATCCGGCTTGAGAACTGGTACCTGCTTCTGCCATGGCCCTGTTCGCTGGTTGGTTCTGTGAGAATATAGAACCAAGTGTTAACATCGTAATGGACAGAATAAATCCGTTGTTGTCCCTGTTACAACATTAACATGAGGTGGATGGTGAGTTAGTGGTTAGTAAGTGCATGAAGACAGTGTGTGTAGTTAGTGCTTGTGTTGTCCTAGGAGACTACTGCAGTTAGTAAGTGGGTATGGATTTACAAATTGGGGTCGGGGGGGTTTATTACAGGCCCTAGGCTGCCAAATGCAGTGAATGGGCTTTGCTTTCGGTTTCGGAGAGTCTCTACAGAGCTTTCTCGGTGTCGTGGTTTGAAAACGAGGCCTTTTTGGGACCTATTTACAATTGATTACATGCACGCTCTTGGGTCTTGGTGTGTTCTTGGGCGTTGAGAACGAGTGAATACTGGCAGTATGCATAGCTGCGTTATGCTGTTTAGGTTGTGTCCTCAGCGTAGCTGCTTGTGCCATCAAGCAAGCCTTAGGCACCCAAATTTGTCTTGATTGTGGGCTAGCCTTCATCGACTTCTTGGGCACCCAAATATATTTCGCGTTAGTAGAAGAATTTCCGAAAGATTCCTTATTAGCGTCGTGTTGTTGGTTACTAATAAGAGGCTTTGCTCGTGTGGTTGGCTTGAGTGCAACCGGGTGTTCGCCTTTCCGCACCCACACTTGTTTCACTTGCTGGGACATTTTGCTGCGCAGGTACTTTGGATCCCCGACATAGGTAGTACTCTGCTTCTTCGGCTTGTGATCCACCTTGGGTTGTTGCCTTCTTCTGGCCTTTGGAAAAGAAGGGAGTTCCTTTGCATCCCGGCCTCCTTTTTTGTGAATATCCTTCCTCTGCAACACATAGTTTTGGACAAGAACAGCATGGTCAACTTCATGTGCACCCCTGGAAGGACCAGGAGTCTGTGCCTTTCCTAGTTCCTTGAGTGCTCCATTGTCTAATTCTACTGTAACTCGACTATGATTGACCCATACCTGAAGAAGTCCACTTCTTAGGTTTAAATTGACTGCTTGGTCATAGATCCAGTCTTGACCCAAGATAAGAGGTTCAGTGAGATCTTTATCCTGACACACCAGTACTTTAACTGTCATTGCCTCATCATGAATGTAGAGGGGAAGTTCCACCTCGCCCATGCAAGGGGTTTCCACGCCTCCCAATCCTATGAGATATGCTTCCACAGGATTGATAAGTAACTGCAACTCTTGACAGTAAGACAACTTAACAGCACTGGTGGCTGCACCTGAGTCAATCAAGGCTCTTACAGTCCTTGCACTTTTTCTTTGTCCTATATCTAGGGTTACGAAAGGACGTCGATCAGTTATCCTAGGTGAGCTGGTTCCTGCGACTTCACACATTGCCATATGATATCCTTGATCTGCATAGTCATTTGTCCTAGGCTGCTCTCTACCTTGCCTACGTAATTTCAACCTTCTAATGCGTTCTAAAGCTTCTGCTTGAGCTTCTTCTCGCACTCGCTTTTCTTCCTCTTTGCGTTTCTTAGCAGTGTTGAGTCGGCTGAGCATTTCCTCCGTGAGGGGTTCCTGGTACAACTTGACTCTGCAACCGCTAATATAATTTGGGAGAACATCACCCTCTAATGTGGCCAATTGTACTGCTCCGCTTGTGGAGATCCTATTGATGATCATAGGTCCGTAGCCTCTCTTTTCTAGCTTCCTCGCGTGTTGTTTGAGTGTATAGACTAGGACTAGATCTCCTGCTTTCAAGCCTTTATCCTTCACATGGGCATCGAAATATGCCTTCTGTCTCTTCTTGGCTGCATATATTCCTGCGGCGGCTCTTAGTCTTGTTTCCCCTAATCGTTCAAGGTCAAAGATCCTAGAGGAGAGTTCGTGACCTGTCCATTCGTGCTCTTGTGCTACTCTCAATGTAGGAATCAAGAAGTCCAAGGGTAGCACAACATTTTGACCAAATACCATCTGAAAGGGAGTGGCTTGGAGTACCGTTTTGTAGGCCACTCGGTATGCCCAAACAGCATGGTGTAGTTGTTTGTCCCAATCAGAGCGTTTAGTGTTCACTAATTTCGTCAGTACATTGCATAAAATCTTATTAGTGCTCTCAGCTTGTCCATTAGCTTGAGGATGATAGGGGGCAGACTTCTTGTGTATTACCAAGAATTCTTGGAGTAGATTTTCAATCACTTCGTTCAAGAAATGAGTGCCTCTATCACTTACTAGCTCTATAGGTAGTCCGTATCTCGTGAATACATTCTCAAACAAGAATTTGGCAGTTGTTTGAGCATCGTTCTTTGTCGTAGCCTTTACCTCTACCCTCTTGGTTAGATAGTCTGTTGCAACAATGATGTATTCCGCATGAGAACCCTTAGCTGGGGGATTAATAGGACCTACGAAGTCTATTCCCCACTTAGAGAATGCACGTCCACCCATCATAGGTTTCAGTGGCATCTCATCTTTGCGTATAGGATACTGAGTCCTTTGACAGACATCGCACCGTTTCACATAGGTATATGCATCCATGTGAAGGGTAGGCCACCAGAAGCCCGCAAATAGTATCGCTTTGATCACCCGATTTGGTCCAAAGTGTCCTCCTGCTACACCTTGGTGAGCAGTTTCCAAGATCTTAAGATATTCACTCTCATGGACACACAGTCTCAGGTAACCATCCTTACCGCGTTTGTATAGATTATCACCAATGAGTAAGTAATCCAAGGCTTCTTGTTCTAAACTCCTTTTCCTAGCCAGAGTCATGTCTGGAGGGAATGTGTTTGTCCTCAGGAATGATACTAGTGGTTCACTCCAATCTGGCACAATGGATACTTGATAGAGAGTGGCATGTTCCACAGGTGGTTTAGTGCAACAGATTGGGCATTCCTTGCACAACTTTTGGACATCAGCCTCCATAGTTGGCCAATGCACTCCGAGTCTCTTTAGAGTCTGTAAAGTTCGTTGCTTTGAATGGTGTTGCTCTAGTGCACCTACATGTGCTAATTGCAACCATTTAGCATACTCATCCTCTTCTACGCAACAAGCCAAGATCCCTTGATCTGTGTGCTTGTACATGCTTCCTGCCATGATGTGGTACTTTTGGGCTCTTACAACCTCTCTATTCCGTGTGTTTATCACTGGATGATTAGGCCCGTATGTCAATACTGGCACTAATGGCTTAGCCCACTGCGGCACCACTTCCAAATTAAACAAGTAAGCATCAGGAAGGTCATCTGACACTCCTTGTGGGGCTTCTCCCGATGTGAGCCTAGAGAGGTGATCTGCTCGTAAGTGAGTCCTACCTTTTCTTACCACAACCTCAAAATCATATTCCATTAACAAGAGAAACCATCTTACTAATCTTCCTGTATTGCATGGCTTGTTTACTAGGTACAACAATGCCTGATGGTCCGTAAAAAATTTAAACTTATTTGCAAGCAAATAATGTCTAAACTTTTTAACTGCATATACCATGCCTAATCCTTCTCGCTCTGTAGTGGTGTAATTCCGTTCAGCCGCATTCAATTGTCTACTGGCATAGGCAATTGGAAGATCCATATTACCTTCACCAGTAGGTTGTGCAAGCACACATCCAATAGCATAATTGGATGCATCAACATGAACATGGAATGGTTTATTCCAATCTGGTGTGGTCAAGATTGGTGCTGAACACAATCTTCGTTTAAGCTCCTGGAAGGAATTCTCGCATTCATCAGTCCATTCAAAGTTTGTCAGAAGTCCGTACATGGGCTTTGCAATGACAGCATACATGTGTATAAATCGTCGGTAATAACCACAGTGCCCCATGAAAGCTTGTACTTCTTTGACATTCTTTGGCCTAGGTAGCTCTGCTATGGCTCTCACTTTTTCTTCGTCGGTAGATATGCCATTCTTTGACACTATGTGTCCTAGAATCTTGCCTTGCCTGACCATAAAAACACACTTTTCTGGGTTCAGGCAGACTTGGTATTCTCTACATTTGTCAAAGATTTGTCTGAGTTCAGGAATATGGGTTTGTCTAACATTGGAATGAGCACAGAGATCATCAACATAGACTTCTAAACTCTTTCTTAGGAACTCCTTAAACACATGGCACATCAGCCTCTGGAAGGTAGCTGGTGCATTGGTAAGCCCAAATGGC
Organism: Ceratopteris richardii; assembly: GCA_020310875.1. Classification (NCBI taxonomy): domain Eukaryota; kingdom Viridiplantae; phylum Streptophyta; class Polypodiopsida; order Polypodiales; family Pteridaceae; genus Ceratopteris; species Ceratopteris richardii. The sequence goes on along the minus strand of CM035430.1, from coordinate 2,851,447 downwards.
ATTACTCTAAAAGCAAAAATGCCCCATTCTGTGGCAAAGGCTGTCTTATGCTGATCCTCTGGAGCTATGGCTACTTGATTGTAGCCCGAGAATCCATCAAGGAAGCTGTACACTTCCTTGCCTGCCACTCTTTCTAAGAGATGCTCTGTGATGGGAAGCGGATAGTTATCTCGAATTGTGGCGGCATTAACCTTTTTCAAGTTAATGCACACACGCAGCTTGCCATTCTTCTTGGGCACCACTACGATGGGGGATACCCACTCAGTGTGCTCAATTTCATAGATAAATCCAGCTTCAACCAGTCTATCTATCTCTTCTTTGATCTTAGCAGCATAATTATCGTTATATGTATAAGGCTTTTGCTTAGAGGGTTTAGCGTCTGAAGTCATAGGAATGGTGTGTGAGCATATGTCAAGGTCAACACCTTTCAAATCCTTGTAACTCCAAGCGAATACATCTCTGTATTCTCTTAGCAAGGCAATCAATTCGTGCTCTTCTTCTTCTGTCAGGTCATGGCCTATATACGTGCATCTCTCCTCTCCTTCTTCTAGGGCCACTACTATTTTCTTGGTGGTTTCTTTGTTATCATAGGCCTCTCCTGATTGTGCCTCTCGTTTAGGCATTCTTATCATGACTCTCCTGTCATCTATCTCATACTTCTTAAAATTTTCTGGGACCTCAAACAAAGATTCTTCCTCCTCTGGTGAGACTTCTTTCTTCTTTCGTTTCTTTCCTTCTTCCCTTGGGGTCATATGCGTTGCTAATCTTACATCATTTGTAACCTCTCCATGCCTCTGGGGTTGAAATTCTACTTCCTGGAAGTATTCTTCATCTGATGCAAATGGTGGGTCCATAATGATTGACTCTAGATCGGAGTCACTTGCATCCTCAAATGCATCAGGGCTAGGTTCACATTCTTCTAGAACTGCCTCTCCCATGATTGGCTCTATGGAGAAGACTGAAATGTCATAGCCATCCTCATCACAGTGAGGTGTCCATTGTTCTTCATTGATGGCTACATCCATTGTTGCCAAAATTTCTGCCCAACCGTGAGGTTCAAATTCTTCGTCTGGAAAAACTACAGGTGCATAGGCTGGGTCTTGAACGGGTCTATGGGTTTCTTTCGCACCTACCTCTCTGGCTTTCTCTCTCTTCTCTTCTTCTACTGCTACCTTGCACATCCATAAGTGAGTATCTTCATGCATCCATGAGGATCCAGACCCTATGGAATGCACCGATTCTGTATCATCTTTGGCTCTATGGATGGGATTCCATTGGATAGGAGGGACATCTCTATGAGAATAATCCTTGAGATTGACTTTGGTTGTAACACCTAAGTGTTGCAGGTACAAAGAATTGGTCCCCCAATCCTGCACCACTTGCAACTATCACATGAATGGTCTTCCTAAAATCATCTCATAGGCATGATTTTTGCTGAAGTCACATATGGCAAAGGTATGTTCAAACTCGACACCACAAGTGGTGAGAGTTATTCCTTCTAGCAATCCTAGGGGTCTCTCTATGTGACCATCGGCCATTTGCAATTTCATTCTCGTTGGCCTGAGTGCTGGCTTGCCCCAACGCTTCCAAAGGGAAGTGGTGGCAATTGCAACTCCTGCACCTGAGTCCAAAATTGCCTTGGTGGTGTACTCCTGGTAGGTAATGGGAAGATAGGTGTTCCCTTCTTCACCTTCACACATATCTCCTATCTTATCCAAGGGGATTTCTGGCACTGTCCTATGGGATCCTACCCGAGAACGTGGTTTTGCAGTTTCAGTTACTTGACTAGCTACATATTTCCGCGCGTTTGGTCTATCCTTAGGCAGTTCTTCCAAAGTGAGATCGCGTTGCACCTTGGTGTTCGTTACTACCTCCGTGTTCCCTGGTATGACTGAGTCGTCGTTCCTTACCATAACTGTGGGTGCTCTCATACATGTGGACTTTGCTTCCCATGGGCCTGTGAAGTGGGGTAGCTCCTGTATGGAATTAGACTCAAAGTCCAATCTCTCGTGAGATTGAGTACTCTCATGTTCCCCGTAAATAGATGGGATGTCTTGTGGGAACTGGTCGTGTGCATCATCCACAAGTTCAAAAGGAGGGGCGACCTCGCTTTCGTTATCCCATTTGTCTTCTTGAATCTCTCGTAGGAAGTCTGGTGCAAACCGATTCATAGAAGAAGAAGTGTCTGGCTCCGTAGAGTTAGGCACATATGCTACCTGGGAAGGAGGGCTTATTCTATCGTTGGCTCTTTCCTCGTTCTCATAGATAGCTGGAGCACAAGCTTCTTGGGGAGGATTACTTATGCTATTACTTTTCCGAACAGGCTCATACGCTCTCTGGGAAGGAATGTGGGTTACTTGTGGGGGTACATAAGCTTTCAAGGGAGGCTCCTGTGACCTTTGGGGGGGAAGATAAGTTTCTTGGAAAGGCACGTGGGCTTCCTGAAGAGGCTGGCTTTTCCGTTCTCTTGCCCTTTCCTTTCTGAATTGGCCACATACACTTCCGATGGGGAATGATTCATGTTTTTGCTTGCTTTATCTTTTCCTTGATTTTTTTCTTCCTTGGCAGATCTTACAATTATTTCCTCTAACTTCTCTAGGAATCCATCCAAGTGTAATTGCGTCTTGGCTGAGCACGAGTAATTGAAAAGGCGACTGGCTTCAAACATAGTCTGAGCCAATGCGACCATTTTCGCACACAGTTTGGTTCTTTCTATCTCTAGGTCAGCTCTAGGATAGCACTTGTCGTGATCCGTGACGTTTGGCCCTTCTTGGATTCTGGCTTGATATGCTTTGAGCATCATGTCTATGTCTTCAGGAGTGGGATCAGCTAATACTGATCCTACTCTAGGGGGTGGTGGGATTTGATGAGGCGGTGGGTAAGGTGGTGGGTCGGAGGGCGAAGGGAGTGGTGGTGATAGAATAGTGTGAGAGGGGGTTTGAGAGGTGATTTCAGTTATCCTAGCTTTGGTTTCTCTTATGCTTTCCTCAAGTTCACTCATCTTTTTAGCCCATTGTCTTTTCATTCTTTCTCGACTATCTTTCCATGCTCTAGTCCTTTTCTTTGTTATGCTCTCGGTTTCACTAGCCTCTGGGCCCTTTTCCTGGCTTGTCTCTTGGTTTTGCTGCAATGCCTGAGCTCTAGTGACTACCTGCACGGGTGCAGTGGAAGTGACGCTTCCTGAGGAATCTACAACCAAACCAATCACATTGATAGGAGTGATTTTTGGCATATTATTGGGGTTCTTAGGGCAATCTCGTAAGAGATGTTCTTTTCCACAATCTTGGCAGAAACCTTGGATAGTCACTGACTGGGGTTGTGTAGGTGGAGGTAAGGGACAATCACTAATGAAGTGATCCCCCTGACATCGGTAGCATGGTCCTCTAGGAAAGGGTGGTCGTACCTGCCTAGGTTGAGGCCTAGGGTTGGGGTTTGCATACATGACGTTCGTGTAATCTGACTCCCAACTAGGTTCACTTGGTTCTTCACTATAGTAGGACTCACCATGTTCTCGAGACTGCATGTAGTAAGCCTGGGGACTATCGACATGTGTAGAATCAAAGCTATGGTCACTCGGGTCACTTTCTGAGATCAATGGGGTTACTGGTACTATGGCCCTATTCAGGTTTTCTTCTGCAACAGCATACTTTACTGGAATCACGTTAGCGGGGTTTGGGGGCTGTTGAGCTAGTACCGGTTGGGGTCTCTGTTGGGCTTGATATTGTGGTTGGTAGGTTTGTTGGGGTCTAGCATATTGTGGTGGTGGATTTTGGTTTTGGTATCTGCCTTGTTGGTAGGGCTGCGGGTAGGGTTGCCTAACTGCTTGCTTGTTGTATGGGCAATCTTGTGCGGTGTGATTGGTGTATCTCCGTTCTATGGTGCAGTACTGGCTACTAGGGTTTACTTGGGGTTGAGCCATAATAGGGCAGACATTCGCCATATGGTCACCACCGCATGTATAGCACCTTTTCACAGGAGCAAACCTCGGAATTTGTTTGCTAGAGACGCCTAGTTTTTGTGCCACTTTCTCTGCGAGTTCCTCAATCGATGTGGAGTGCGTGGAAGAGTGACTAGAAGCACTATCTGAATCTTTGTAGATTTTGGAAAGCTCTAGCTCTTCTCCTAGGTTATCTTCAATGTCAATGCACATGCGTACACACTCTTCTATCGTCCTAGGGTCCTTCAGGTACACATAGGATCTCAATTTCGTACTCAGCAATCCATCAAGGAATAAGGCTACTTGTTTAGCAGATGTGGGTAGTTCCGAAATAGGGCACCTTTCCAGATATTGTCTAAATCTTCTTCCGGCCAATCTGACAGTCTCTTGGGGGGTCTGTTTGAAGCTGTGGATCAAGGAGGAGGTATTGTGTCTTATGCCACTCTTAGAGAACTCTACAATGAAAGCCTCTAGGAGTTGGTCTATGCTCCTGAACTGGCGTTCATCTAATGGCTGAAACCACGTAAGTGCTGTGTTCCTAAGGGTTAGACCGAAGGCATTGTACTGCGTGAACAGATCCTCAACTTGTTCGGCTCTCAAGACTTGCTTGAACTCCGCCACATGATCATAGGGATCTCCTGTGCCGTCAAAGTAATTCTTCATGGACTTAACTAGCTGGGTGGGTCTCAAAGTTCTTGTGTGCTCTCTAGGCCTCGGCAGAGGGAATCCATCTACATTTCTTTGGTTCCTGTGGGCTCTATGCACTTCAGGTTCTACCCTATTCGTCTCTGTTCTCGTTCTTTCTCTGCCCACTGGGTTGGCAAAACTTACTTCCGGTCTATCTCTACTTCTGTCTCTTTGCGTACCATGAGCTTGGGAAGTTCCAGCCCCAGGGTGACCATAGGATACATTTGATCTTGGTTGGGGGAAAATAAATTCACCCTTCCAAGTGTAGGCATGCCTATCATTTTCTGTCACCACGAAGATCCGTTCTGAAGCATGATCTAAGTAGGTCACTCTGCCTGGGCTATCCGGATCCTTAAACTCATAGATCATGATATTTCCTATGTCTGTTGGCTGATTAGACTTATACCTCCAAAAGGCTTCATCAGTTTCTCGATGGATAAGCAACTCTATGCTCTTGTTGTCTTGGGGTACCCACTCAGGCGTGATAATCCTAGTGAGAACTGATTTACCTCGAGGGGTTCTAGGTTCCGCACCCATGTTCCCTTGTTCCAGGTCACCTAAGTCCGCTTCTGAGATTACATTCCCAAAGTCATCTGTCCTATCAGGGTGATTAGTGACCACATATATAGTTCCTTCCTTGTCCAGGTATGCACCGTTTTCGAACTTGACAGCTGGGTGTTCTAGTCCAATGGATTGATCAGGGTTTTTAATCTGGACCACAGATCTTCCTACGCCGTCCTCGTAGATGCTAGCACCTAATCGGTTGGTCCTAAGATATTCCAGCTGTGTTTTGTAAGGGCCTTCTACCCTATACAAATAAGGCACTCCTGAACTTCCCGTAGGTCTGTCCATGCCTTGAGACATTTCTGACTCACTGGTCTCAGAGCTAGGGTAGTATGAGTGGTGGCTCAACTGCTGGGCCCAAGACCTTGCAGTGTGATTGACACTAGCCTCTGAAGACCTAAGGCTTTGTCTCTCTCTTGCTAGGTGTCGTCCTGATCTAAGGTTCATATGCCTAACTGATTAGCCCAATTTTTTTCCAGAGTACAACCTCGTTGCCGATCAATTGGTACCAGTCACTTGATTCTTTTTAGTTAATTATTGTGTTTATGGTCTTGTCTGATATCACGTCGTCAGGAACACTTGAATGTTCTTCGTACTTTAGGTTGATCGTTCCACGTTAGGTTCTTTTCCTTTAGGTTATCGACAGTACAGAGATTATGTTTGTAACTTGAACTTGAGTTTTTAGGTAGTCTTCACTTGATAACTGCCTACCGTCGCCCTGGCTTACTCCTATCACTCGTCGTTCTTAGCCTAAGCTATGAATTGACAGAGGGGGTTAAAAGTGTCCAACCTTACTTGTTGATCCCTTGCTTTATGGTGCTCAAGAACCCGGTTCTCAAGCTTGCAAAGAAACCTTGCTTGTACGCTCTCAGTTGCTCTCAATGAACCTATAAAAGTCCCACGGTTAGCTCAATGCTTAGATTCAAAGGACACAACCAACCACTTTCATTCATGTAACATAAACACACATGTGCATTCTGACTTTTAGGAAAATAATTCTAAAGACCCCTGACTTTGATCCCCCTGGTGGTCAACTTCAAAATACCCTCTCTGAAAATCAACGCATTATCTTTATAAAAAACAGTTGAGGGCGTGTAGTATATGCCACGAGCTTTCCAACAAGCCCAAAAGCTCAAAAATTGGATTTCGTATGAAAAAGTTAGGACTGTTCAGGGTTTAGGGAGTTAAATCAGAATTCAATACAAGCTAACAGTCAAACAGGAATACTCGAGTAGCTTGTGGCACGGCCTCGCGATGCAATACTACACCCTAGTGTTTGTCCCACACTCAATCAAAATTTAGACCAATAATTTTGCCTTGAAAATTTGACCTAATTTGCCCTTCTAACGCGTTCGCAAAGTCTGTCGGTCGCGATTGACAGGTCAGTCGCGATCGACGTGTCGATCGCGATTGACAGGTCCGTCGTGGCTGTCAGTCGCGATTGACTGGTCAGTCGCGATTGACACGTGGCCGAAAAGTCAATCAATCGTGGTCAAAGCGTCGTTGACTCTATCGGTCGCGATTGATGAGTCGATCGCGATTGACAGGTCGGTCGCGAGGGTCTGTCGATCGTGGTCAAACAGTCGTTGACCGTGTCAGTCGCGATTGACAGAGCCGTCGTGGTCTGTCCGTCGTGGTCAAACAGTCGTTGACTGTGTCGGTCGCGATTGATGAGTCGATCGCGATTGATGACTCGATCGCGATTGACACGTGTCACGCGTATGGTCAGTCGGTCGTGGTCAATCGGTCGTTGACTCTGTCGGTCGCGATTGACAGAGCCGTCGTGGGCTGTCGATCGCGATTGACGTGTCGATCGCGATTGACAGATCTGTCCGTCGTGGTTTGTCGATCGCGATTGACAGAGCGATTGCGATTGACAGAAATCTGTGGAATTTCAAAAAACTAAACACATTTTTGGGAAGCTCTTGGCCTGTAGGTCATGGATATGCACTTTGTTTAGCAATTAGCGCAAGTTTTCAGTCGGTCGCGATTGACAGAGCTCGGCGACACACAGACAGTTACTCAGATTTCCGTACCTGCGCAGAGTGCTGGGGATGATGATGCGGCCTGTACCTGCAGAATGCTCACAAAACATGCAAAAAATAGCACATGCAAATTCGCTCTCTCGCTCTCTCTCACAAGTGAAATGAGGGAAATGAGGTGGAGATGGGGATATAGTCAAAAAACTGAAATTTTGCGATGATGGAGATGGTCGCGGGAGATGGTGATGATGATGATGATGATGAAGATGGTGAAGAAAGTAAAAGAAAATCGATGAGAGTGAAGAAAATACCTACAACTCCAACGCGTCAACTCTACGTCTTACCATCACACGCTCGTCCTCAAAGCTCGATCCCCGGCAACGGCGCCAAAATTTGGTGTAGCTCAATGATGAGTAGCACCTCCTTTAATGTCAATCCGGGAAGACGTGAGGATGGTATGAAGACCTCGAGCAAGTGGCGGCACAAGTGCGTGAGTGAGAAGCACACAAGCATGCACACACATACACACACACGCGCACACAAGGTAAGACAAAGAGTGAGAATCAATGGAGTTTTTAGATTACTTTCAAAATGCTCTTACAAGTTTGTTTCAATTACAATCTAACCTCAAAAATGAGCTCTCTAGCTCTTTTTATAGTTTTTGACTAGCTTTTGGCCGTGTCCAGACCTAGTGTCCGGCCTAGTTAAAATTTAGGTTCCAGGGCTTATTTGGGGGCTCAAACGAGATCTAAAAATTACGAAAATTGGTACGCAACTACTTCTAAGGCTCCTCAAGCTCAAGGACTCCTTGGCTTGCACAAAATGGAGCTACAAAAATGTGAAATGATATTTACAATGATTGTTAGTGATAAAAATCACTATTGTTGTAGGGATTTCTTCTAGTGATCTGCCATACATATCTTCGAGCTCCCTACTTGCTCTTCCTCCCTGCATGTCCATTTCTTTGATCTGCATTAATGTCTTGAAAAAATATTGGCCTACTTGCCAGATCTTCTTTGACTGCCCTGTTTGCTTGTGCTGTCCCTTCGCTCTGACTCCCTTCTTTGACTTTCACGTCTTGTAAGTCCTGGTGTACCAAGGCTACTGCCAACAATAGGTATTACCCTCCTCTCCTTCACTAAATTCTCCCACCTTATCCATTGGTATCTGTACACTAGATGGGTTGTTGTCTACCTTGTTCTCCTTTTGGATCTCTTCCTGCTCTAACTCCAATTGTCCTGCTAATTGGTTCCATAACTCTGGTTTAGCACGAAGCAATTCTTCCACAATTAATCGGCACTGTACTTTTGTCTTTTTAAGCTCTGTCAGGTTGTGTGACTTCTTATCTGAGATTCCTTTTTCTTTTCCTCGTACCGTGGGCACACGAACGATTATGAATCCTTCTCGTACTCTCCCATGTGATTTGGTAAGGTAGAAATACTCTGGGTCTCCTCCCTATTTTTTTCTAGCTTCGAAACTTCTTCATATACTTCCTCCATGTTAGGCGTTGGTTTATAATCTTCCACATCTATTTCTTCAAAAGGAGGTTTAGTAACACCATTCTTTTTCCATTGTTCTTCTCGGATTCTATTTCATAATTCTTTTGGCCAATCAGCCTCCAAGTTCGGGACTGTGGTCATATGTTTGTTTTGGTTTTTTTCTCGGTTCAACTCTTCACTCCCTTCTGTTGGGTTCTTGTTCTTGGTTCCGACATAGTCCTTGTATTGTTCCTCCGATATCCTTGTCTCAGGGAGGGTTGGGATAGTCTTCTCTAGGGTGGCCTGAGCTACCTCTATGAGTTTTCTACATATAGCTAGCCTCTCCTTTTCTATCTCTCCTTGTGGGAAAAGCTTTTCATGTTGCTCCACATTCGGTCCAGTCTTAATTCTAGCTTGATAGGCTTTCAACCACATGTCCAAATCGTCTAGTTTTGTATCGGCTAGAATTGATCCTGGCTCCTCTGGCCTTCGTAGTGGCAGTGTATTAGATATCTCTTCTTGAATGTCCACTTGCTTAGATTCCTTCCTGCCGCACTTCTATCTCTTGTCTTCCTTGTTTTTGTTTTTCATCCATTTTTCTTTAAGTTTTTCTCTCCTATCCTTCCACTTTTGGCTCTTAGTTACCTGGGCACTCTCGCATGCTTCTTCTGAATCCTCCTCAATCTGAATTTTGGGTTCTATATTTTTTTCTAGGTTCTTTCTCATGATCCACTTGTTTCCTTTCCTGTCCTTTAGTTTGAGCTCAGGTGATGGCTTTCAACAGTACCATGTATTCCTTGTCACTCCCGATGCCTCGATCACTTCAATCACGTTAATTGGTGTAGTCTCCTGGGCCTTAGTGGGATTTTTTGGGCAGTCTCTGAAAAGATGTTCCTTCCCACAATCATTGCAATACCCTTCCCATGTCCTAGGAGGTGGTGGGTTGTAAGGCCGAGTGCATTCTCTAATAAAATGATCTCCTCCGCATCTATAACATGGTCCTCTCGGGACTGGTTTTCTAATAGGTGGCCTCCCACGTGCAGTTGCTTTGGGTGCTGTATACATTACAGTAGCCACCTCTGTTCCATAGACCTGGTCATAGCCTTCGTATCCATAGTATGTTGGATCATAAGCTTGCTCATACTCATATATATTGGTTTCATAGGGATAGTAATCTCCTTGGGACAGCTCGTATCCTGGGCTTGGTGATTCCACACTGGTCATCGTTGAGGCTGGCACTATGGCTCTTTCCAAGTTTTCTTCTAGCGGGGCGTACTTCACAGGTACCACCTGTTGAGGAAGTGGCAGTTGTGGTCCTAACATCGGTTGAGTGTTTCCAAATTGTGCTGGCTCATATGTCCTACGCACTCCTACTGGTCCTGGGTAAGGGTTATACCTAGGAATCTCTCGTCCTCATTCTCTATGAGGGTATCCATATGGCCGATACTGTGGTTGGTTTACTGGTCGTGTTTGCCTATTGTATGGGCAGTTCTCTATGGTGTTGTTGGTATATTTATATTCTATATGGCAATACACAACAGTTCCCTGATAAGGCTGTCTATTGTAGGGGTAGGCCTGTGGCACTCTCGTTCCTTCTCGTATACACATGTGAGTTGGATGTTCTCCCCCACATAGGCTACATCTGCGTAGCATAGGTACCCTTAAGAATGGGTGCTGGTAGCTTCTTTGTCCTTGGACTCCCAATTTCTTTGCTACCAGCTCAGCTGATTCTTCTACAGTACTGGAGTTGGATGTAATCATACTCCGAGAGTCTTCTCATTTCATGGGACTGGGTGTGCTCTTGAGATCCTCCGCTAGGTTGTCTTCTAGGTCAATACAGTCTTAAAGACATTCACTTAGTGTTGGGAAACAATGTCCCATTGGTCAAAGATTGGTCCACTTTGTCTAGAGTATATAGCATATGTAGCGCTTTACTATAGCACTTTGTACACCAAACGGCGATCAGCGTGCTGGTTAGTCCATTCTCTCCTCAAAGAGGCCACGAGGGCTCAAGTCCCATGAGCTGCATACAACGCGTTCACTGATTTATCTTAGATATGCTTTTTCTTTATCCAAAGATAGCGGCGGACAATTTCAACGATGGACAGCGTTTAGCGGCGTTCTTTTTTCCGATTACGATCTACGAGTGATCGCAGATTTACTGCTTTTGGAAGTAGCTTTATTCAATCAAAGCTCTACTATATAAGAGACTACTTGGGATTACTTGAAGCATCCTTCACCTAGTATTCAACACAAGCTTGGAGCTTGGACCTCAATAGAGGTGGTGTTTCGTCTAGCACATGGGGCAGCCATGGTGCTAACTTGAAGCATGTTGAGGAGCAGCTATGGAGTTCTTCTTAATGATTCTTCTTGGAGAAGATGAAGGGTGTGCTCACACTCTAGCACATGGAGAGGAGGTTATCTCTTGTTCATGGCAAGAAGACTTGGTCATTAGCAGCTTGATGGTGAGGATCGGCCATCTACATGTTGTAGTTGAAGATTGTCTTCTACAAGAAGATGTCGGGCTACTTCAAAGACATTGGATGGTGGTTAACATAAGATTTACATCTTACGTTAAGTATTCAGGTACATATTCTCTTTATGCACACAGGTACTACTTGGAGTTTATGGAGGAAGTAGCATCCATATCAGGAGGAGTCCTATTCGGCATAGGTACAAGAGAATCAGTACGTATATGCTTTATGCATATTTGGATGAGGTGTTTGAGAAGGTGTGTTCACATGAGTTTGAGGATTTCCGACAGCAAACTTGTTAGCATTCTTTGCTACTTTTTAAGTATGTGATCTTTTCACACACGTATCTAACTTAGGGTCTTCCATAGCCTAAGGTTAGATGAGGGTTTGTTGATTATCAGTTTCACACTAATCCTTCCTCTTTCAGTCACTCATATTCACTCTTCCATAACCTATAAGGTCACACATCTCATGTATATTCAGATTTCTGCCCATACATCTGAATATGTTTATTACATTTTTACATTCATTCATTCATCTATTTCTCATCACATAGAGTGGTTGAGAGTTTTGCTCCCACATTGTACATTGAACATTGGTATATATGATACTATGAGTAAACGATGGCTTACGTAACACCTTACACATGTCGTCTATTCTTTCTCTATCTTTGTCTCATCATTTGTATGATTAAGTTGTGGTATGTTCATGTTTTGTCAATATGGAAGATTGCTAAATTCGATGTTGTATATGATGGACTTATGGAACCATGGACTTGTGATATGAGCCAAGGGCCTACCTCATTTCCAACATTTGGTATCAGAGCACTAAGGTTTTGGTTTCAAAGCTTTAGGACTTTGTCATCAATGCATTAAGGCTCATTCATATTCTCAGGTTTCTAGAATTCCAGATTTATAACATATGATTTAAGAGCATCTTCTAACATTTGACATACACACTTAATCTAGATGAGTAGAGATTTGAGAATTAGACAATTCAGTTACATGTGTATTCATGAGTGTGGAGTATGAAGTTGATGATCTGTTAACAGCTGAATATTTTTGGAAGAGTATGCAAATACTTTACAAACGTATTGTTTGAATACCAAGACTTGATGAAGAGAAGGCTACTTCAAATTCAAGGAAGAACAATGGTTTAGAGAAGATGAAGGAATCAGATCAACATCAAATCACAGGTATCAATTTTTACTATCAGATTATCATTTGCAGGTCATATCTTAGAAGAGCAGTTATGAAGAGATTTGAAGAATTCAAGGAATACTTTTATACACTTTCAGTCTTTTGAAAATTAAAGGCTACATCAAAACAGGTATCTAGAGGTTTTTCTAGAGAGTTTTGAGAGATCTCTTTCATGGCAAGAAAGCTTATCTAAGAAGACAAATTTGGAGATGGGATGACTTTTTTTGTTTTCAACCAATTTTCTGTTGTAAGTTGCTTGGATATCAAGGTACAAATAATGTATCTAGAGAAGGTAACTCTAGAAGGGTAATTCATCATTCATACAAAAGATTGGTGAATTTAGTCATTTTAGACATTTGAAGCTGAATTTTGATTCAGAGATATGAGGAGATGATAAAACATGATTCTATATTCACTTCCATTTATATACCATGTCTCTTACTCTTAGTACTAGAGAAAGAGAAAAAGTTCATTCGAAGAAGTCAAGAGTGTTTGCTACTTCAAGATGAAGAGAAAAAAAGGTATGGAAGAGAAATTTGAAGATGTTGACATCATCAGTTGGAAGAAAGATGTAGAAAAAGAAAGTCCATCATTTGCAAAAGAAAAGTAAGGCTTCCTTCTCTCATATATTTTCCATATACTTCTCCTATTTTATCCTCTACACCCAAAGACAAGTCTACGAGAACATCTTGTGTGAAGATAGTGTAAAGAAGAAGCAGTTTCTTGTTTTGCATTACACTTGGCCATGATTTAGTAGATTTGACAAAGAATTGCATTGAGAGAAAGAAAAGCAGAAGATATAACTTGTGACTCATATGTGTATGAGTTATGTTTTAGTTGAAGTTTTTAAGTAGGTAGCTTATATGTTCCCTCAAAGAATTCTTGGAGTGTCAATACAAAGCTACTTGGTATATGACAAGTTGCAGAGAAGTATATCTCTTCTTTATCTAACTCTTAAGGTAAAAGACTTTTTTGTAGCAGATGTTGAAGACTTAGGTTGAGGTTTTATGTTTGGAAAAGGTTACCTCATATTCAATATTTTCAGAAAACTTCAGAAAATTCAGATTGTTGATGTACCAGTCAATTGAAAAATCTAATTTCTATGATTGTCTAGATTTTTGGATACATAGTTGTATTCAAAATGGTGTTCCATCAGATCCTATCACTTGATTGAGAAGTGGAGTTAGCCAAAAGAAAATCAAGCAGGTACTGTCACATTTCACCCGAGTAGAATATGAAAGTTATGAAGTATCAACTTGCAGCTTTTGGAGTTCTCAAGGTGAGAAGTTTGTTTCAAGTAGGAGTTATATATTCTTGGGAAGGATTTGTTTGCCCAAAAGTTTTACAACTTTTTGAGAAGCATGGACACTTAGAGACATTCAAATAATAAAACAAACATTCAGTCATGAACGTTTGATGAGAGCAGATTCTACACAAGAGAGATCATTGATCTTGGATAGATCTTGTATGATCTTGAGTATTTATGAGTCAGTTGTCCATCCTTTGTTTGTGAAGATTCTTAGCATTGGAAGAAGTAAGTCAAAGATTCAGATTCTATCAGATTTATGTTGCAGAGAAAAAGAAGATATTTGTTATGTTACAGAAGGTTATGAATCCTATAAAGCTTTCAGCAAGGTTTTGTTATGTTAGGATCAGTTAACCTTATTCTAGATTTTGGAAAGCTGAGGAATGACATAGAAAGCTATTGGCATCTGCGCAATGCTAATAAAAAGGATTTAGAATTTTTGTTTTAGATACAGGTATTGATCACTCAACATCAGATTTATGAAGGAAGACGTTCCAGATTTCATAAATTCTGATATATTTGAAGAATATTGGATATTAGTGTTAAATCATCCAGGGGGTGATTAAACATGAAGACTTATTTTCAGCCATATGTAAAAGAATGCAGAGTCATACCTATAGGTATTCCTATTTCAGGTATTCCTATATTTCCTTTGTCAAGTTCTCTTTATGCTCTAGCTTTGTAAGAAGAAGGAAGAAGAAGAATGTTTGGAGAAAGTTCCTGTTAGGATGTTCCTGTTTAGGAAAAGGTTCCAGAGTTCTATTGAAGAGAAGCTTGATATTTCAGAAAGGTATATTTGAGAAGTGCACACATATATGTTTATACCAAGTTCTGAAGGAAAGAGGTATGAAGGTTTACAAATAAACAAGGATGATGACATGATGACATCATAGATTTTTTGACTCATATTTCAGTTGATTTCAGTTGATTTCAATTGAGTTGAGTTGATTTGACTTGAGTACAATCAGAGATGAACCAGCAGTGTTCATAATACACTAAGTTGTGAGTTGTCAGCCACAGGTTGCAGGATTCAATTCTTGTTTAGTGTATTTACATGACAGAGAAGAAGTACATTGAGAAACCTTTTTTGGAAGGTAAATGTAAATATATGAATCCTAGTGTATGTTTCTGGGTTTTTGAAAACAAGAGATAGCAGGTTTAGAGACAGTTCATGCTATATTTGTTGTCAAGCAATGATTGCTTGATGTGTACACTATTGGATATCTAGTTTGCATATTTTCTCAAGTATTATGGTTCATATTCAACAAGTTCACATTTTTTGAAGGAAAGTCAAATTCAGTTTTGAAGAAGACTTTTGAAGAACAAGTTCTGAAGTGCGGGAGTACAAGCTTGAAGCTTGTGATAGTTTCCAGTCTGTGACAGATTGCAGATCCAGTTCAGATTGTACCAATATGACATTGCAAGGGGGATTGTTGGCAAACAATGTCCCATTGGTCAAAGATTGGTCCACTTTGTCCAGAGTATATAGCATATGTAGTGCTTTACTATAGCACTTTGTACACCAAACGGCGATCAGCGCGCTGGTTAGTCCATTCTCTCCTCAAAGAGGCCACGAGGGTTCAAGTCCCATGATCTGCATACAGCGTGTTTGCTGATTTATCTTAGATATGCTTTTGCTTTATCCAAAGATAGCGGCGGACAATTTCAACGATGGACAGCGTTTATTGACGTTCTTTTTCCCGATTACGATCTACGAGCGATCACAGATTTACTGCTTTTGGAAGTAGCTTTATTCAATCAAAGCTCTACTATATAAGGGACTACTTGGGATCACTTGAAGCATCCTTCACCTAGTATTCAACACAAGCTTGGAGCTTGGACCTCAATAGAGGTGGTGTTTCATCTAGCACATGGGGCAGCCATGGTGCTAACTTGAAGCATGTTGAGGAGCAGCTATGGAGTTCTTCTTAATGATTCTTCTTAGAGAAGATGAAGGGTGTGCTCACACTCTAGCACATGGAGAGGAGGTTATCTCTTGTTCATGGCAAGAAGACTTGGTCATTAGCAGCTTGATGGTGAGGATCGGCCATCTACATGTTGTAGTTGAAGATTGTCTTCTACAAGAAGATGTCGGGCTACTTCAAAGACATTGGATGGTGGTTAACATAAGATTTACATCTTATGTTAAGTATTCAAGTACATATCCTCTTTATGCACATAGGTACTACTTGGAGTTTATGGAGGCAGTAGCATCCATATCAGGAGGAGTCCTATTCAGCATAGGTACAAGAGAATCAGTACGTATATGCTTTATGCATATTTGGATGAGGTGTTTGAGAAGGTGTGTTCACATGAGATTGAGGATTTTCGACAGCAAACTTGTTAGCATTCTTTGCTACTTTTAAGTATGTGATCTTTTCACACACATATCTAACTTAGGGTCTTCCATAGCCTAAGGTTAGATGAGGGTTTGTTGATTATCAGTTTCACACTGATCCTTCCTCTTTCAGTCACCCATATTCACTCTTCCATAACCTATAAGGTCACACATCTCATGTATATTCAGATTTCTACCCATACATCTGAATATGTTTGTTACATTTGTACATTCACTCATTCATCTATTTCTCATCACATAGAGTGGTTGAGAGTTTTGCTCCTACATTGTACATTGAACATTCGTATATATGATACTATGAGTAAGCGATGGCTTACGTAACACCTTACACATGTCGTCTATTCTTTCTCTATCTTTGTCTCATCATTTGTATGATTAAGTTGTGGTATGTTCATGTTTTGTCAATATGGAAGATTGCTAAATTCGATGTTGTATATGCTAGACCTATGGAACCATGGACCTATGATATGAGCCAAGGGCCTACCTTATTCTAGGTTGATACAGTCTTGAAGACATTCACTTAGTGTTTGTAACCTCTTCACATAGACTAGTGTTCTTAGGGTCCCATTTGTTAATCCATCCAAGAACAATGATATCATTTTTTGCTGCGTAGGTCTTTCTGCTACAAGACATCTATCCACATACTGATTGAATCTTCGGGTAGCTATTTTCACGATTTCATTAGGGTTCTGTTTAAAACTATGGATTAAAGACGACGAATTGTGTTTAATCCCTCTCTTAGTGAAATCTCCTATGACTTTTAGCTCGTAAAATGTCATCGTACTTTCTTCCCTTCCTTGAGTAGGTGAGTCAGTTTGGAGTAACAAGTCTGATCCGTGGATCAAATAAACTTCCAGTAAGTAATCATCTTGAGGTATCATGTCCCCTCTCAAGACTCGCGTTACTATTGAATTGCCTCTTGGGGTAGTCATTAACTCCTTAGGGTTCGGTCTCCCTGAGTTTTCTTGTCCCACTAACTCTCCCCTTTCATTGATCAAATCAGGATATTCAGTCACTATGTAGTTGTGACCTAACTTGTCCATGTATGCTCCATCTTCATACTTGACAGCGGGTCTGGGCACAATTGTTGAGTCTGAGGAAGTCACCATCCTAGTCACAGATCTGTTTAAACCGTCCAGGTAGATGGGAATCTCCTGGGCATTAGTAGAAACGTATTGCAAAGAGGTGCGGTATTCTCCTTCTACAGCGGTCATGAAGTTTCTCCCGGGAGGAGGACCCTGCATGTCTTCTGAGGCCATGGGTATCTCCTCCTCTGAGTCACTAGAGGTATCTAAATAGGTAGAGCAGTGACTAACCTGAGTGGTACTTCCTACAGATGATATGACACTTCTCTGGCTACTTAGAACCCTTCCTGACCTCAAGTTCATTCACCCTCCTTGGGCTCTCTAGACCTCTAAAACTCTCTCTAAGTGGCTCCTCAAATGCCTCAATTTCACCCTTGAAAATGCTCAAAGAGTTCTGGGCGATACCACTTTGGCGATACTGCACTAAGCGATACCACGTTGTAGACGATACGATACCAGTTGAGGACACAATATGATGCTAGTCCTTGTCACGATACGATACCAAGTATGTCCACGATACAATACTTGGGAAATCCATGATACGATACCAGAGGACTAGACGATATGATACTATGGAAAACAAGCAATACGATACCACTCAAACAGGGGATACGATACCACTTTAGAGCACAATACGATACTGTAAAGTCACGCGATACGATACTAGTGCAACTGGTGATATGATACCTCGAATCTACACGATACAATATTGAAATTTGATACGATATGATACTCCTAGTTGGACGATACGATACCAAAATTAGCAGCGATACGATACTAAAATTCGACGCGCTATGATACCACTTTTTGGATGATACGATACTAAACTTTTCCACGATACGATACATAAAGGTCACGATATGATACTGGAAATGGGGCGATACGATACCGCTAGGTCAATGATACGCTACCGTGAGTGAGATGATATGATACCAAAGTGGACCACGATAGGATACCACTCGACATATCATGATCGCGATACCAACTAGGCAATACGATACCAAAAAATGGTACCGCGATACCACAGCTGGTACTTGGTGATACAATACTTCGGCGAGTATCACGATACAAGGGAATTTTTGGTATCACGATACCAAAAACTCAACCAATCGCGATACTGTAGCCAAATCACTTCCAAATTCAAAAATTGTTTCACCTCCTAGCTCTTCTCTCACCCCTCTTTATTCCTACACCCCTGTTTCACAAAGAGAATTCCTCAAAACACTCTGTCCCACCCCGCGATACCATCTGGGACTTTAATCATGTGTAAGTGCAAATTTTTAGATTTTTTGGGATTAAGGTTTGAATGTAACTTTCCTTTAGGTTGCTGTGCTTAAGCCTTGAGCTGACTAGGTAAGTGTAGGGGCCCTATTTGCACGATACCAAACCGGCGATACCAGTCGCTGCTCTCAGATGATACCAAACTGAAGCAATTGTCAAATGAACTTCTATTTTTTTGGTTTTTATAGTTTTCAGTGACTGAAGCCTAACTACACTAATTTGGTAATTTTTTTTGAAAATTTTTCTTGATAATTTTGATTTACTCCTACTCCACTTCTCTTCCTAGCCTAACCCTAACTCTTTCTCCTCTTTCTCTCTCTCTAAACCCTAAACCTAAAAACTCATTACACACATCTCCAGGATGTGAAGTAAGAAGTGCTAAAACGTCGGACTACTTGCCAGTGAACGAATTCACTCCTACAAGTATGATTTCGTCACTCTAGAACTATAACCATCACGAAGGCACCTTGTTCAAGTGTGTTCCCCGGAAACAGCGCCAAAAACGTGTGTACGTAAGTCACGATGCCTTAGGAACTTGTGCCAAAGAGACTAAATCTCATTTGCCACACAAGTGCATATAGTGGTGGATTGGGACACGCTTAATTATCAATCCGACGAACTGACCTAACCAAACATGTGATGAGGTGTGCACACATGATGGAAAATGGGTGTGTGTGAAGTGTAGGAAGTGCTGAAGTGCAGGAAGGTCATTCCTCCGACTGAGTATTTTGGTCTTAACTTGAAGCAGAAGTGTCAAAATTGAGTGAAAAGACAACCATTCGATGTGTCTCTTTGAAAGCTTCAAAATGAACCCGCTCTTTGCTATATTCAGAGTTCGGAGCTAAGCGAAAATCTCGATTTACTATTGGCTGCTACTCGAAGTATCATGGCACCTCAATAGATTCCTGAACCTTGTTTGGAATAGATTTAGACTTATTTGCACTCTTTGGAAGCTCATTTGCATTGATCATCATTTGAATGCACGTCTTCATACACTCGGCTAGGTTTTGATACTCCTCGGATTGATAAATAAAGCGTGAATCCCCACTATATGCACTTGAGGGGGATTGAGGTATAGTCTCTTTCTCCACGAGTCCCTAAGTCGGCACTTAGGTAAACAGGTTTTTGGGGCCGTTGCCGGGGAATGTCGAATCAAACCGAGGCATTCGTGTGATGGTAAGTAGCTCTTAGCATTGAAGCAGGTAGAGGAGTTGAGAATTTCTCTTCTTTGGTAAGTCACACTCAACCGCACTTACTACTTCTCGCTCTTGGAGTGTGTGTAGTGAGTTGATAGTCTAGGGAAGTGAGTGGAGTGAGTAGAGTAGGAGGAAGAAGGGAGTAGGTTAGGAAGATAGAGTAGCATTCAACCTTTGTTCTTGTTATTTTTTTTAGTTAGGAAAAAATTTCAAAAGTGTAAAAACCAAAAAAATTGTCTTCTACAAGTCACTTGTCTCCAAGCAAGTATCGTGAGCGTCGGAGAGCGAATATCGCGATCGGGGAGCAGGGATATTGAGCTACGCAGAGCAAGAAGGGGTCGTAGAGGAGTTGGAGAGTAGCTTCCAAGGTAATAATACCCATCCTTTACTCATAAAATCTGGTGGAATCAAGCAACACAGTCAAATAGCCTGCGACAAGTATTGTGAGAGATTATTTAAGAGGTGAGGAAGTTCTTTTTGTGATTCAGGCATTGGGAAGAGGGTAGAGAGGCTCAAGGATCATTTGTGTTCAATTGAAATCTAAATGCACTTGTTAAAAATTGAAAAAATGCCAAGTATCGTGTTCTCCCACGGTTGAGTATCGCGATATCTGGATATCGTGAACTCCTTTGGTCGAGTATCACGATACTTAGACTTGTCACATATTGAGTATCGTGGAGGGAGTTCTCACGATACTTGCATGGTATCGAGTATCGTTGAGTAATCCTCACGATACTAGTCACATATCGTATATAATGAAGGTTTCTTCTGTGATACCTGACGAACATCGTGTATTGTTGAAGTTTTCACGATACTTGGTGGATATTGAGTATCGTCAAGGAAGTTCTTGTGATACTTGTCACATATCGAGTATCGTGGAGCATTGAAAACGATATTTGGCTAGTATCAAATATCGTGGGATTTCTCTTCATTGAGTATCCAGTATCGTGAAGTTCCTAGTATCGAGTATCATTGATTTTTCGTGATACAGGAACAATATCGTGTATCGTGACTTTCTTAGGTGTCAAGTATCATGTATCGTGCTCTAACTTAATATCGAGTATCATGATTTTTTCATCGAGCCGAGTATTGTGTATCGTGGGATTGCTTCTTTGTGATACCTGTCTAATATCGAGTATCGTGAGGGTCTTTTCATGATACTTGCTCGATATTGAGTATCGTGGTAATGTCCAGTTGGTCAAGTATCGAGTATCGTGACTTTTTAAAGTGAATCAGATATCGATTATCTGAATTATCGAGTATCGTGAGTTCGTCAAGAGTCAGGAGAATTCAAAATATCTTAGTGAGGATCTCCAAGTCAGCCAAACATTTCGGAAAACTCAAAAACTCAGCCAAGAACATTGGAGCAAGGGGTTGGTAACAACTTGACTAGAGCCTTCAATTGAATGAACCTAAGATCCGAAAGAACCCTAGGGAGTCGAAGAAGTGTGATTTCTTCTGTAGGAAGTATAGCCAAACCTAGTAGTCGTTCACACTACTCTAAAACCTCGAGTGAGTCTGAGGAAGAAATTTTCATGGCTTCAGAGGATATGCAGAATTTTGTACCAATAATTGGCATGATGTCAATTATTGAGGGTGAATATCGGACATCTTTAGAATATGTGAACACCAACCAACACGAGATACCTATCTACCTAGATGGGCTAAATCGATTAGTGGCCAGACTGAAGAAAGCTACAGACACTTACATAGTACCTAGGCCAACAGTAAATATGCAAGAGGATTCTACATGGACAAAAGGGATATTCAGTATGTAGTCACGGAACACCCTAAAAACATCAATGAACAAGGGGAAGAAGGCAATGCCCATAACCTTAATGAAGAGGGACATGAAGATCAGGTAACCACCCCTAGAGGGAGGTCCACGGTCGTCAGGGTTTGGAGAGGAGACCTAGTTCCCCAAGATGATTCCCTAATGGATGTCTATTTGATCAATGGGATGGAGCATCTTCTCAAAGCCCACTCTTCGTTATGGGAAGTGGCCAATAACCTAGTCACCATCTATGAGTTATAAGACCCGGAACTCCCCACCATTATCACATATTTGGACAACAACCAGAGGAGGTACTGGCCCTTAACGGAGTTAGAAAGAGCAGGGTTGAAATATCAGAACATATGAGTGTTCCCTCCTAGAGATCAAGCCACTACTTCACAAAACCCCCAAGGAACTTACCAAGATAATTCGTATCAACATTTGGGACAGACACAACAAACGCATATTCCAGTCAGGCCACATGTGCAGTTCGCTACACCAGGCAATAATCCTAACTATCGACCTCATCCACCAGTTGAACCAAGGAATAGAATTCCTGTCCCTGATGGACCACCTATAGTAAGAGGACCAGGTATACCGATCGAAAGAACAGTCTTCCCTATAATGCCTAGACCACCTGAACCAGGAAGAAGATTAAGGCCAATCCAAGTTGCCAAATGCATGAGAAACCACTATGATGGCACCAGTGAACCTTACAATCACATAGCGGAATTCAAGCAAGTAATCAAAGCCAAACAAGTGGAAGATTTCTTGATCCAATATGAATAAGAACTAATTGAAGAATTCACTAAGTCTGGAATTAAAAACAACTCTTCCTCATTAATCCATAGCTTTAAACAAGCTCTTACAGAATCGATGAGATTGGCAGCTAGAAGATTTAAGCAATATGTGGATAGATGCCCTGTTGAAGAGAGACCCACTCTAAACAAAATGGTGTCATTGTTTTTGGAAGGATTAGTGAATGGATCATTAAGATCACTAGTATATGTGAAAAGAGCTCAAACTTTGCAAGAATGTATGAAAGAATGTATGGATCTAGAGGACAATCTAGCTGAAGACTTGAAAATAGAAGTGTGAAAAGTGAAGACTCCGCTAGTAGCACGTCAAACTCTAGGAACAATGTAGAGGAAATAGCCAACTTGGTGGCAAAAAAATTGAATTTTCAAGGGCCAAGGAACTACCCCAACAATCCAACGAGAGTACCCATGCTTAGAAGATGTGTGCATTGTGGAGGTGATCATTCTTCTCATTTGTGCACCAGGGGAGTAGTCCCACCACCTGCTTATGCTTACAATAGACCACCTGCCCCGGGCCCTATGCATTATTGTAGCATAGTAGAAAAGTACACAAATCACAACACAGAAAACTGTCCTTACAATCGGCAATCAAGACTAATACAACCGCCAGTGAGACCTTATGGATACCCTCAAAGAGATCAAGGAGGAGAAGCTTTTAGATATCCCACATACCAGCAGGAGGGACCAGCACCACGACCTTATGCTTACCAAGGGTACACTCAACCACAACCAGTGTTAGGTCAACAACCACCCCACCCTCAGAATGTTGTCCCAGTGAAAATAGCTCGACAGGAAGAGAACCCTGAGAGAGCAATAGTCCCCGCCATGCCTGTGGTTAGTAATGAACCATATGACCCATCTTATGACCATAGTCAAGGAAATTATTTTGCATATGAGGGCACTATAATTGAATACGGACAGCTGTACGAGCCATATGCCTATGGTATGGAAGGACCGGATAGTTCTTACGAATATGAGTAGGATTATGTGTCATTAATGTACATAGCTCCCAGAGCACTCCCACCCTCCTGACCAATGAATAGACTACCTGCACCTAGAGGACCCTGTTATAGATGCGGAGGTGATCATTTTATCAAAGAATTTACATTGCCAAACCCACCACCACCACAGCGAGTTTGGGAAGGATACTGTAGTGATTGTGGTAAAGAACACCTTTTTAGAGATTGCCCCAAGAACCCCAATAAAGTTAGCTTGAACATACAGATCAACGTGATAGAAGTGATAGAGTCGTCAGGGAGTGATAAGGAATACACCGTGCCATTGAAAGCAATAACAAGAGCTAAAGCAAGAGAGACCCCAGAAAAAACCAGAGAAAATGATCAAGGTGACAGAGAAGTGAATATACCTACACCTCAAATAGTTGAAGACTCGGAAGAACCTGGGAAAAGTATTACAAGTAAACAAACACTAAGATGGAAGAATCGTAGAGACATGATGAAGGAAAAGAAACTACAACAAAAGAAGGAGAATGAAAAGAATGAACAAGGTCAAGAAAAAGAACAGAAACTTGAAGGAGAAAATCAGAAGGGAAAGTGTAAAAAGGAAGAGACAAGATCAGTTTTAGCAGACCCCATGCGAGAAGAGTTAGCCATGTGGATTCAGGCGTACCAAGCACGAATAAGAGTAGGACCAACCATTGAACAACATGAAAAAGAATATCCTAGAGGTGACTTAGAGAAAGAAAGGTTGGAGATATGTAAAAAATTAATTGAAGTAGCTCAACAGACCCTAGAAAAACCTGTTCTTCGACTACCCAACTCACGAATTTCCGAAAAAGAATTCCAAGAGTGTGTCATCCCTAATGATTCCAAGAAAGGAAAAGAAGGCGAGACCTGTGATGGAAATTACTGCGAGGATAAAAGAGAAGGATCCGTTGTCCCCGAAGTAGATGGGGAGTGGCCTAAAGACTTGTGGGCAAGAGTCCAAGAAGATAGATGGAAGAAAGCAAATGGAATTGAACCACCCTTTGAGGAGTTAGAGGCAGAAGTTGAATTGGAAGCCTCAATACCTGAGCTGAATTCAGAAGGATTATTACAACTTGACAAGAGCGACAAGGATGATGACAGTGTGAAGGCTTTGCCAAATTACACGGGGGAATACGAACATAATTCTCAATTATACTGCATTCCCTCAATAAGAAGAAAAGAGAAGAACCCGTCAATCCAAACATCGGACATTATACAACTTCTTAGAAAAGTAAAAATCCCTTGTACTCTGACATTGGAAGAACTTTTGAAGATAAAACCACATTTGAAGGAGAAGCTAACCAGTCAATTGGAGACCAAGTCAGATGAGAAGGAGATGCCTGATGAAGTGACCACAGTCAAAATCCTAGTCGATAAGGTTGGAGATTTTAGTGAGGGAGATGAGGGGAACACATGCCTTCCAATCACTTATAGGGGCTACACCACTAAAGCTATCTTAGATTTTGGAGCTGGAGTAAGAATTGTGACAAAGGAAATATGGGAGAAATGGGGAAAACCAGCTTTAAGACCAACACGCATGAAGATACAAATGGTAGACCGACACACTGAATGGCCCCTGGGATTATTGGAAAAAGTAACCTTTACCACCTGCGGAGTTGAATTCGAGCACACCTTAGCGATCTATCAATTTGAAAGGGCTAGCAATTATGAGATGATACTTGGAAGACCCTTCATGAGACAGCTGAAGGTAGTGCAAGATTGGGGAAAAGACGCGGTATACTTACAACACGAAGGAA
This sequence comes from Ceratopteris richardii, assembly GCA_020310875.1. Lineage (NCBI taxonomy): Eukaryota > Viridiplantae > Streptophyta > Polypodiopsida > Polypodiales > Pteridaceae > Ceratopteris > Ceratopteris richardii. The sequence goes on along the minus strand of CM035430.1, from coordinate 2,826,564 downwards.
CCACGACCAGAATAAATCTCCACACATATACGTATCAAGATGTTCCCCCCTTACAATGGAATTTGATTCATAAGGAGGAGGATGAGCAGTCGATTCATAGTATAGGTTCAAGTAACCAAAAATGGATAAACAAAGACACTCATCTATGGATATGCCAGAGCGCAAAAAAGGAAGAGGAAAGAAAGAAAGGATGGTAGCAAAGGCAGGGAGTTGCTAGGTCTATACAAGATCCAGCTTACATGCCCCAAATATTCCTAGATGAAGAATTCGAACCTCATGGTTGGATGGAGATTTTAGCCACTCTCGATGTATGTGTAAATGAAGAAGTAATAACCATGAATGAATGCATTGACAAGGAAGAATATGACGTAAGCCTATACGTGGTGGTTCTTCAAGAGGCTGAACAAGGAGAAGTAATTGAAAAAGAATGGAAGGAGGATTATGAGAGCATTAAAATGGAGCAGGAACAAATTGAGTCAGGAAGTGACAATCAAAGAACAAGTTTCATAACTAGTGAATTAAATCAAGAAATGACAGAAGAAGAAGAACATGGACTAGGTTAAGAAAAGGAAGATGGAGAAAATAAGCCTCAAGATCAATTCGAAGTGCCTGCCCACTTCAAAAAATATGAAGTAGAAGAGAGGAAATTTGCTATCCAAATGTCAAAAGGAGAAGCACAACCAGGAATAGCATATGACAACAAGGAACAAACCAAGAAAATAATAGTAACTTTGGAGGAAGGAGAAGAGCGGTGTACTTTTATAGGACAGGATGTCTCAATGGAGGAAGAACAAGAGTTGATACAACTCATACGAGACTACAAGGATGTCTTTTCTTGGACATATAAGGATTTAAAAGGAGTAGATCCTTTGATTTGTGCCCATACGACGTTTGCTCATCAAAAATTAAGGAAGAGATAGATAAGTTGTTAGATGTTGGGTTCATTTATGAGATCGAACACACGGAATGGGTATCACCTTTGGTGGTCGTGCCGAAAAAGAATAGCAAGTTAAGGGTATGCATTAATTTGAAAAAAGTAAATGATGCCACCATAAGAGATAGTTACCCATTAACCATCACTGATCATCTTTTGGAAAAAGTGGCAGGGAAGGAAGTGTATAGTTTTCTAGACGGCTTTTCAGGGTATAATCAGGTAGCGATTGCCCTTGAGGACCAGCATAAGACAGCCTTTGCAACTAAATGGGGAGTGTACGCCTTTAGAGTTATGCCTTTTGGTCTAACCAACGCCCCAGCCACTTTCCAAAGATTGATGTGCCATGTATTCAAGGAGTTCTTGAGGAAGAGCATGGAGGTATACGTGGATGATCTATTCACCTATTCAACTATACGATCAGAACACATCCCAGAACTAGAAAAGATTTTTGCCAAATGTCGACAATATAGAGTATGCCTCAATCCAGAAAAGTGCGTCTTCATGGTTTGACAAGGAAAGATATTAGGACACATCGTCTCTAAAAATGGGATTTCTGCAGATGAAGACAAAATCAAAGTGATTCTAGGTTTGCCGAGACCCAAGACTGCTAAACAAGTGCAAGCATTTATGGGACATTGCGGATACTACCGTAGATTTATACACATGTATGCCATAATTGCTAGACCTCTTTATGCATTATTATCTAAGTTTGATTGGATGAAAGAATGTGAAAAGGCCTTCAACGAACTAAAGAGTCGACTGAGAATTGGAACAAACCATTTCACATTCACGTAGATGCTTCCAAGTTTGCCATTGGATGCATCTTAGCTCAGCCAGTGGATACAGGAAAGTTAGACAACCCTATAGCCTATGCCAGTAGACAATTGAATCAAGCAGAGCACAATTATACCACTACGGAGCGAGAAGGGTTAGGAATGGTGTACGTAGTGAAGAAGTTTCGACACTACCTATTGGCAAAAAAATTCAAATTCTTCATCGATCATCAAGCTCTACTGTACTTAGTCAATAAGCCTTGTAATACTAGAGGACTAGTACGATGGTTTCTATTGTTGATGGAATTTGATTTTGAAATAGTAGCCAAGAAAGGGAATACGCACATTCGAGCAGATCACCTGTCAAGAATGACCCATGGAGAACCTCCCCTAGGAGTACCAGATGATCTTCCAGACACTTATCTTTTTAATCTCGAAGTATGTCCCCAATGGGTAGAAAAGTTGATCCCTATCCTCAGATACGGACCTAAACATGGGATCACAACTAACAGAAACCAAGAATTATGGAAGACCAAAAACCTCCACATCATTACTGGAAGCTTATATCACCAAGACTCAAATGGATTACTCATGAGATGTGTGGAAGAAGAGGAACAAGAGATGTGGCTTCGAAAGGCACATGTTAATCAATGGAAAACTCATTTAAACGTGACTGGAACTTGGAAAACATTGAAGAGATTAGGCATATACTGGCCAACCATGCAGAGGGATACACATAACTATGTATCAACCTGCCCAACTTGTCAAGAACAAAGGCCAGAAGAGAACTCAACATTATAAATGAGCTCTATAGCTCTATTTATAGTTTTTGACTAGGTTTTGGCCTTGTCCAGACCTAGTGTCTGGCCTAGTTAAAAATTAGGTTCTCTACCCTATTTGGAGGTTCAAACGGAGTCGAAAAAATGTGAAAACTGATGGTAGGTACTTCTAAAGCTCCTCAAGCTCAAGGACTCCTTGGCTTGCACAAAATGGAGCTACAAAAATATGAAATGGTACTTACAATGGTTTTTAGTGATGAAAATCACTATTTTTTTAGGGATTTCTTCTAACATTTTGACATACATTTCCTGGATCTCCCTACTTGTTCCTTCTTCTTGTGTGCCCAACTCTTTGATGCCTGAAAAATTTAAATGGCCTACTTGCTAGATCTTCTTTGACTACTGTGTCTGCTTGTGCTTTCTCTCCGCTCGGACTCCCTTCGTAGGCTTCCTTGTCTTGTGACTCCTTCAGTTCCTTGACTACTGCCAACACCCCCCCTCTCTCGCGTTTGTCGTCTCTGATAGACCCTTGTCTAGCTGTGCATTGGACATAATATTGAACAACATCGGCAGCGAGGTGGTGTTCTTCTAATCGTAGCCCCCGTGCTAGGTCGGTTAACAATGCATCCCAATTCACTGATCCTAGGACGTCCGGATGTGGCACCCGCAATTGTTCTGAATGGATGGTTCTTTCCACAGCGAATAAGTAGAGGAGATGTGAGGGCCTGGGTACAAATATTTATGAGTGATATTCCCAGAATCCTGTTACGAACATCTCCTCGAATGTATGTTTAAAGCAAGCTGGGAGGTACTTGATTCTAGCGTGCCAAGCATATATTACCTCTATTGATGGGGTGGTGCTCATGTCGTATACCGGATCTTATTTTCCTGTAAGAAAGCCGACTCCTAAGAAGTGGGGGTCTTTAATATTCTTGAATGTCCTGAATGTGATCAGCATTAATTTAAAGATTTTCATGCACATTTGGGCCATCACATCAGGGGTATTCCGTAGTCGAATGCTCTAGTGACGGATGGTAGAAATCATATAATTCACAGTGGAAGGTCCTTGTGGAGGTGCTAGATAAACATAATTTAACCACTTTGCACAGCCTTTGATGTTCTTGAAAGCAATGGTAAACTCGTGCCAGGTGCGTCTGCGGAAGACTGGAACATAACAAGGATTGTATTTAATAAAGAGTGGCATGTTAGTCCAAGTACGAACCATCTCTAGGTAGGTCTCAAGAAGACGGATCCTCCAGGTGGGTTGATGAATGGATCCTTTTTTAGCACTCTCTGGGATATCATCGGGACCAAATTGTGTGGCGAAGGTTGGAGCCTTGCCACATCGTCATTGGATCTCTGCGTTGTAATCTGCCAGGAGTACAAAGTATGGCACATACTGATCGTCGTTGGTACCGATCCATCTATGATGAGACATACTACGGAAATACTCTGACTTTATGATGGTGTCTTCTAATTTGGCCATTGATTGGATTTGGATTGCCACTCGATCTTCATGGGTTGTAGCTGTTTTTTCTAATGTCTGGAGCCATTCGGGTACTTCGACTTCCAAGGTGTCCATTCCTTCTGAGGTTTGCTGACCACCTGGCATCGGCATAGGAACATATGGTTCCTCATACGTTTCGTCCACCTCAATGGGTACCAATTCATATGGCTCTGGTTCTACAACTAGAGAGGGCTGCCTTTCATATTCCAGTAACTTCTTCTACAGTTCCGCCACCTGCTCTGTTAATGCCTTTACTTCCACTTAAGTCGAGGTCGTTTCTATGACTTTGGGTTGTGCCTCCTGTTCCCTGAGCTGGCGACGTAGCTCATCCCGTTCCTTTTCCAAATCTTCATGTGCTTCTAATAGATCGGCATAGCTTTCCAAGATTGTTTTCATTGTTTCTGAGGGAACTGCTTTGAATTGTTCTGGGTCGATTTCATGGGGAGAGCCTTCCATGGTAGCTTCTAGGTTTTCTTCGTTTTTCTTCTGCAGACGCTTGTTTTCTTCAAGGGCTGTAGCCATGTGTTTTCTGAGTAGAGTCAAATTTCGCCGGACTCTCAGATTATCTGTTTGGTAGACCTCCAATAAGGCTTCGAGTTGTTTGACACCCGGCTCTTGTGATGGTTGGGGTGTCTCCAGGAGGGTTTGATGAGCTTGCTCGAGTGTGGTGTAACGTTGATTGAGGTCTGCATTTTCTTCTTCTATAATTGTAAGCCGTCTCTGTAGTTGTTGATGGTTCGTAGTCAATTGATGATGACGGTCTTTGAGAGCCTGATACTCACTCTGAAGTTGATACACGCATTGATGTAATGCCATGAATATACTATTTACATTAAACGATGCAAGGAAAGATGAAGATGCAGGGGGAATGGGGAAGGGGAAGGGAGTTGTGAATGCTGTGGAGTCAAGTGGTGAGGTAGGTGGAGGGGTTATGGGAGATTGAGGTTGCGTGGGGGGTGGGAGTGGTGCTATGGCTGGTGATGTTTCCATTGTGTCGAACGTGTGTGTGACTGTGTAGATGGGAACAGTGGGTGGGGTGGATGTGATATTTGTGAAGAGTGCTGTGAAGGTGGGCATGGTAACTCCTCCGAATTGGATGCCGGGAGAGAGAGGAATTCCCATGACGACTGTGGTAATGGTAGAAATAGGTGTGGTAGTGCCAGGTGGTGAGGTGACTTGTGTAGTGAGAGGTGAGGTGGGTGGTGAGAGTGGTTCCTCATGATGTTCTTCTGTTTGTATGTTACCTCCTGGTTCTGATACATTGATTTGGATTTGTTTGCCAGATCGCATGGGATGGGTAGGCACTCGTTTCTCAAATCAATGAATATAAGTCATGGCTGCATGAACAGCCTCATCTAAGCCTACTGCGTCAGCGTGCAGGTTCATTGATTCGATAAACATGTCATCCACACCTTCCTCGGCTAACATTTGGCTCATGATCATCTTTCTTGTCTCGAGCGACAGTTTGTGTTGCTCTTGGACCCGCTTCATGGTTTCGTATAATCTTTTTATTTGGGCCGAGTATGCCGAGGCACTTGCTAGTTCTAAAAGTTCTTCATATTCTTGATCATACTCCTCGTTTGCCTCTTGTTCTTCTGTCTCTTTTTCATCCTCTTCTACTTCTACTACTCCCGGTTGGGTCGGGGCTGAAGTTGTAGTCGTGGGTTGTTGTCCTTGGGTCTGCTCTGCTTCTGTCTCCAGGTTAGACTCATTGATCAAACGGGCAATTTCTTCATCTGTCAAATCAGCAAGGGTGTAACCTTGAGGGAACTCCAAGTCCGATGGAATCGGAGGAAACACCAGGTTGGGTCCTTCTGCACTTGGTCTGGGTAGGCGAATGGTAAATGGTCGGACACACCTCATTTGTGGAGGGGTCACCTCTGGTGTGGTAGTGGCTCCCCTTGGTTGAGCGCATGGTAATTGAACTCCCCCTCTCATCTTCTTCGATGTAGGACCCACCGTTGATAGTCGTCTTTGGAACTCTTGGGCCCTGGACCATACTAGTGCTCTTTGAATGGGCACGTCGTACGCTAAGCACCTGTAAATTATTCTTGTGAGAGCACAACATCCATGAAGTACATTTTTCTGTTTCTTATTCCACCGTTGATGGGCTAGGTGTATTTGATCGATGATCTAGTGCGGTATGTTGATGGTGAGATTCTCTGTCTCCGCCAAGTACAAGCTGAACCATATTTTTTTTGGTGGCATAGTGAATCGTTCTTGGGCGGGAAAAGCAAAATGTTGCATAATCATTCGTAGGTGGAGAGCAATGGTAGGTGTCATTGCTACCATGTCCTTCAATTTGTTGAGATCCTTATGCTTCATCCTGCCTGGAACCATTGTTTCTTTCTCAGTGGGAGTATGCATTCCCTGCATGTTCAATGCTGCCCGTACCAAATTGAGGGTCAGTTTGAATCTCTTGAGTTTGTGGCCTGGCAATAGTGAGGGTAGCACAAAAGTACTATCGCCTCCCTTGGCCCTGCTAGGAGTGATGGTACTGATAAAATAGGAGCAGCGTAGGAAATCTGGCTTAGGCAAATGTGCTCTGAAATAGCTATCCAATCCTGCTTTGGTCCAAACCGATCGCATTACTTCTGCATTCTGATAGTTCTCAAATTTGCGAGTGAAGAAATGGTAGCGTCCCCATTTGCCATTGAAATCAATTTCTGCTTCCCAGAAGTAGGTGCCATCACCCAATGGCCCTGCGACATCACTAAACCAATGAGCGTGTTTCCCCACTTCAGAAGTGTGTCCCCGAGGAGGGTCCTGAATAGGGAGAACATGCACCGCTTGAAGTTCTTGAGGCCTCTCGGTGAGTGGTGGTTCCAGGAGGAGGGTTTCAATGTCCACAATCTGTGCGCTAGACCCTGCCTCGGAACTGGTGCCTCCTGCTTCTGCCATTGTTATTGCTTGCTTGCTGGTTTCGTGAGAATATAGAATCATGCATTAATATTGTAATGGACAAGATAGAACACTTTTTGTCCCCGTTACAACATTATCATGATGTGAGTAATGGGTTAGTGGGTCAATGAGTGCTCGATGATTGTGTGTGTAGTTAAGTGAGGATGAATTTACACGTGGGGTTCGGGGGTTTTATTACAAGTTTTAGGCTACCAAACACAATGGATGGCTTTTGGTTTTGGTTTAGTGGAGACTCTGGAGGGCTTTATGAGTATGTTTGCTTGAGAATGAGGCGTTTTTGGGACCCATTTACAAGTGAGTCTATGCGTGCTTCTGGGCGACTGTGTGTTCGTGCGTATTAAACCAGAGTGGGTAATGGCTCCTTGAGTGAGTGAAGCCTATCGTGTATGGTGTGATTTGTGTGTGACTAGTTGAGCCCGTAAGCAAGCCTTAGGCACCCAAATTTGTCTTGATTGTGGGCCAGCCTTCATCGACTTCTTGGGCACCCAGATAGATTTCACTTTCTCAAAAGAAGTTTTGGAAGTCTTCTTATTAGTATCATGTCGTTGATTACTAATAGGAAGTTGAGATGATTGTTGTCGCTTGACTGTAATAGGCCGCTCGCCTTTTTGCACCCACAATTGTTTCAATGGCTGAGTCATTTTGCTTCGCATGTTCTTTTGGCCTCCAGCATAGGTAGTCTTCAGTAATTGATCTGCCTTTGGTTGCTGCCTCCCTCTGGCCTTTGGAAAAGAAGGGAGTTCCGTTGAGTCCTTGACTTCTTTATTGAGATCACCATTCCTCTGCATCACATAGCTTTGGACAAGAACAGCATGGTCAACTTCATGTGTACCCTTGGAAGGACCAGGAGTCTGTGCCTTTTCTAGTTCCTTGAGTGCTCCATTATCTAACTCAACTGTAATTCGACTCTGATTTACCCATACCTGAAGGAGTCCACTTCTTAGGTTTAAGTTGACTGCATGGTCATAGATCCAGTCTTGACCCAAGACCAGAGGCTCAGTGAGATCCTCATCTTGACACACTAGTACCTTAACTGTCATTGGAACATCTTGAATGGAGAGGGGAAGTTCCACCTCGCCCATGCAAGGGGTTTCCACACCTCCCAATCCTATGAGATATGCTTCTATAGGATTGACTTTTAACTTCAATTCTCGACAGTAAGAAAGTCTCACCGCACTAGTGGCTGCACCTGAGTCAATCAATGCTCGCACAAGTTTTGCACTAACTCCTTGTCCTATCTCTAAGGTCACAAAAGGACGTCGATCGATTATTCTTTGGGAACTTATTCCTGAGACTTCACACATTGCCACATGATATCCTCGATCCTCATAGGCACCTGTCCTAGGTTGATCCCTACCCTGCCGTCTCAACTTCATCCTTCTGATGCGTTCTAAAGCTTCTGCTTGAGCTTCTTCTCGAACTCGTTTTTCTTCTTCTTTGCGTTTCTTAGCAGTGTTGAGTCGACTTAGCATTTCTTCTGTGAGAGATTCCTGATACAACTTGACTCTGCACCCACTGATGTAGCTCGGAAGAATATCACCTTCTAAGGTGGCTAGTTGTACTGCTCCACTCGTTGAGATCCTATTTATGATCATAGGTCCATAGCCACGTTGTGGAGGTGATCGCAATCCGGGTGGATCGGGTCCGGTCGTGGCACACACAGGGTGTATGAAGCTAATGAATGTTGGAAGGTTTAAGGACATGAAAGTGAAATTAATTTTGAGTATGGAGAAGAGAGAGATGTTGAAATGTTTATGGGAATGGGAATGTGGGAGTGCAAGTTAGATTTATGAACATGAATGATAAGAATGAAAGAGAACCATACACACGAATCAAATTTGGAAGGAAGAATGGTCCATTGAAGGAGCTTCTTAAACACTTCCTAATTCTAATCCATATGCATAGTCTTCTTTGGATGATATGTATGCATGACGTGAATAGATGGAATCCTTACACATAAATCAGTTTCGAAAGGAAGAATGGTCCAATATTGGAGCTTCTTATACACTTTCAGAAACTAATAAATATGTATGGATATGTATGGATTATATGCATGCAAGTGAATCATGATGGTAGAGTTTACTCACAAGCTCAATGAGACATCCTCACTGGTTCAATGCAATCGTGCGGAGCCTTCTCCACATAGAAGAAAATAGAAGACATTTAAAAATACTTAAGAGACTGAGAGACATGCGAGAAGAGATAAGTGACAAGTGACATGAATTAAAAGAATTTGAATTAAGTTACATGTAAAATATCATCGTGGTACGTCATGCTAAGCAGTCTACTGATCAAAGGTGGTTCCGACCCTCAAACCATGACAGTTCAACCGAATGTCAGAGGTAAGAAGGTGAGTTCCACTCCAGTGACCCTATGTCTGTCTAGGCTCGTAACGTCTAACTAAAGAAGTCTAAGACTCATTAAAATCAGCTCTAACTCACTCACACGCTCCACCGAGGGTGAGTCAAGATAGAGATGCTGGTTTCAAGAGCCTATCCTAGATTGGAGTTCTAACTTAAATTTGAAACTAGGTTCTATACTCATACTAGCTCACCTTGGATCCTCACTCGCTCAACCGAGGGTGATCGTCTCAAGGAAACTGTAAGCTAGCATGAGCCCTATGGATGCCTAACAATGATGCTCTAGGAGTTTGGAGGGGGGTTTATATAGTTTTTTGGATGAATTTGGGCCCTTGGATCTAGAGAAATCAACTCTCAACTCTAGGATCACTACTTTTGATTACAACCATTTGATTAATCAAATCAATGGCTTGGAATTGTTCTTTCTATCAAATCTAGTGTAAAGGAGTGAAATTTAGGCGCCCTCATTCTCCACCATTGGATCTGGGGATGATCTGGACCGTCGGATCAGTGCTGACATCAATTCGGATAAGATAAGCCACTATTTTTGGAGAAACACTGCATTATTGATCTTTGATTGTAAAAAAAGTCTTCTTTTATGGAAAAAATTCGTGGATCCTCCTTCCTTTATGCTTTAGTGCATCTCCACCCTTGAATAGGAGCTCATCTTGACCGTTCACCATGGTTCAATCATATTTTGACATGTGGCAGCCCTTCAAGCCTTCAATTTTCTTATTCTAGAAAACTGCAGTGACCTTGAAAACTGGAATTTGTGCTCTTTGACCCTCCAAAAAGGCTTTGATGAAGATGAAACTTTGTAGGGCTATGTTTCCAAAGATCTCCTTCAAGAATATGCAGAAAAAACTCCCATCTGAATCTCCCTTGTACAAGTTTGACTACATTTGGAAGCTTGCAAGGTGGCATTAAGGCGTCTAGGAAGCTCTGATAGCCTTGAAAATTTGTACAAATATGTAGCCACATATGATCTTTATACCTGCCAAACCATATGGCTAACATAAATTTCTATAAAAGAATTTGTAGGGTCAAACTAGAAAAATTACATTTTTACAAAATGAACATAGCATATCAATGTGCTACAAAATCCATTTTCTGCTGAAATTTGGGCTATAGACTGCCTTTGACAATCTTTACAAGTATATGAATTTTCATCTAATTTGGTGACAATGAAATTTTTGCCCTAATTTCCTTGCTTTGACCAGCTTTGACCGCTACCATATACTTTCTTGATTTCTTTGAAACTTTGTATGTGAGCTTCCTTTGACATCCTTGATGCATCCTGGACTTCTCGGGGAATTCCGTCTACCTTCATCAAATATGTTTTTTGTAGGCCTTCACAAGTGAGAGAGGAGAGAAAATCTCGACGACATTCGCCCCCACTAAACCTGCGATTCCTCCGGAAGCGCCACTCTAGCATCTGTGAAAAACAAAATGTTCAAAGCATCAAATTCTTTTATAGGCAACATAAGAAACATGGAAGGAAAATTGATTATATGCATGAATAAGTAGGTAACGTGACATGAAGCAAAATTTGCATGAAAGAAAGAATTGAAACAGGCAACATGAATATGCATGAACAAATAGGCAACATATATGCAAATGAACAAGCAACATTGGCAACAAGAAAGAAAAAAAACAAGCATCAATATGAAGTGGAAGTGGATTTATTGAGTCGTTTTAAGCATCAGTTCCTCTCATCTTGAAGAAAATTTTGTACCTTTTTCATAAAGCAATCTACCTTAAATATGATTATAAACAAAGATTTAGGATTTTCAAGAGACATCTTTCATCTTTAGCTTATTTTAGATCAACTCCTTTCCTACATAAATATGAATATGCTCTTTCTCTAATAACATGCAAGGAAATCTAACTAAACTCCACTAATGCATAAATCTACCTATATAGTCCGTGATTTATTCTACTATGCCTCTTTATCCTCCTTTGGCTTGCTCTTTTTTTTTTTTTTGATGATGATGATGATGATTTGGCAACTTTATGGTTACGATCACTTTTTTGGGGTGGAAGAAAGTGTAAACTTCTTGGTAACATGTAGCATTTTTTTTTTTTTGACGAGGAAAAATTAAACCCCGATACAAGGTACAACCATTTTTGATGACGGAGAACAGTCGTTTAAACTCCGATACAAGTGCTTTGAGATGGACTAAGGATGTAGAAACATGCAGTAGCAGGAGCTAGGATTTCAACAATTATGCTTTCGATACAGGATACATATGCATGTTTATATATGAAAGTCATGTCACCAAAATAAACATCCAAATCTACATGCCCTATCTTTCCACAATCCTAGATTATAATCAATTTCTTAGTAGATAAGTTACTACTTAAGATAAAATTTTACACAAGTAGAGAAATCATCATTTGCCCTTTTTTGACTCAAGTGATGTGGATATGCAATGCAATGCAAAGACTGAAAAAAAACATGCATGAAACAAGCATGGAAAAAACAGGTGGATGCCCTCTCTCTATTTTACCATTGGCCTCTGGATTATATGCAGTAGTGAGAGACAAACGAATACCGTGACGCTCAAAGAACTCTTTAGCTTCTCTCGCATTTAACTCTCCACGATCGGCAACTACTTTCTCTATGTACCCAAAGCGACTTATGACATCTTCAAGCAAGAATTTGCAAACATTGTAAGTGGTCTTAGATCGTAATGCACGTCCCTCTACATGATTAGTTAAATCTTCTCTTGCAAGTACAATGTAACACATTTTGTCAATACCTTTAGGCATAGTTACAAGATCTACTACCCACTGTAGTGAATACAAGGTGGATAAGTAGGATGCAACGGATCTCTATGTTTGGCTGATGAATGAAGTTGACAAGTAGAACATGTAGAAACATAGCTACTAATGTCAACATACATCCTAGGCCAATAATAGGTACTTCTAATTTTTTCATATGTTCCAAAAAATCCTTTATGACCTGCCCATAATGTCTCATGCATTTCCTTCATTACTTGCAATTGAAGACCTCTCTTTCTTAGGACTCGTTGTGGATTCTTAACCTTACCCTTAGCATGTCTCCAAAGATAACCATTACATAGGAAAAAGTTATAAGCTCGTCTCCTAATGTTACGGAATCTATTCGTAGTCCAGCTAGGTAATGGTTGTAGTGTACTGAGATACTTTCCTATGTCTCTCCATTCATCTTCGTACTCAGACTCATGAAATTTCTCATACTCATATATATGTGGAACATAGTCAACTAAATTCACATTCTTTATTAGATCACTTTCAAGATCATCATCAAATCTAGCTCTCGATAACATATCAGCAACTGAGTTTGACTTACCTGAAATATGAACTAACTCAGGATTTATGAACTTAATATATGAGATCCATCTAAGCATGGCTATATCAGGAGATGAACAATTGGCTATCATTCCAATGAGAGGCAAACAATCAGTCTCAACTTTGACATTTGCACCAATGAAATATTCTTTGTCTGTTTTCAAAGCTGTTACCATACCCCATAGTTCTCGTTTGATTTGTGGATATTTTTGTTGTGTTTCATGTAGAATTTTGGCACCAAACCTAATTGCATATCTATTCCCTTCACTATCATCTTGACTTATGACCCAACCTATACCAATAGGACTAGTATCAACAATCAATATAATAGGTTTGTTAGCAAAATAGTCTACACGCTTAAGGATGGGAGCTTTAAGCAATAATTTCTTCAATTTACGCATAGCTTGAGTGTGTTTGTCAGTCCAAATAAATTTTCGTTTCTTCCTCAACAAGTCATAAAGACAATCAGCAACATGAGCAAAGTGAGGGATCCAGATAACATAAAAGATGCAAGCACCAAGAAATCTACGTACCTCACTCACGTTGTTACATGTTTCAGAAATCTTGCTAATGGCATCAACTTTTTGTGGGTATGGCTTTCGACCATAATGGCCACATAAATGTTCAACAATAAGCACCTCGTTGACACCAAAAATAGATTTCTCTATGGAAAATGTGAGACCTACCTCTTCAAATCATTGAAATATTCTTTCACAATCAGAGATATGGTCAAGAACAAATTTATGACATCCAGATGAATCTAAAGTAATGTCCTTTATGCGTTCCTCACTCCCTTTAATTGGAATATCATCAATGAATGGCATAGTTATATGAGGGATAAAATCATGTAAGACCATATTCATAGCACTCTCATATGAGCCACAGAATTGGTCGCTCCTTGAGGTAAAGTACACATTCACACTAAGCCTAAAGGAGTTTTCATTGTGGTTATGTCACGACTATCAATTGCTAATTGGAATTGGTCATATCCCGAATATAAATCACCCATTGAATAGATAGAATGTCCTGAAAATGATTCAGCAAACTCATCTACAATGGGTCCTATTCCTACATTCCTTATGGTGACTTTATTGACGGGTTGGAGATCTTGAATAAAACGTAGTTTCCCATTCTTTTTAGGCACAGTGAACCATGTGTTTGAGTAAGGTGCAAAAGATGGCTCTAAAATTCTCATGTTTATCTTCTCCTTAAGTAGTTTCATTAGCTCAGGTAAGTGAGCCTTTCAAACAGGTATAGGATGAAGATTCCATGGAATATGTGGAATAGTAAAGATTATCATGGGTGCAACTAGCTTAGGATCTACACGACCAATCTCATGAGGATACATAGTAAAGGCTTTTCCATGGCTACGTATGACTCCCTCAAATTTATCTCTCTCTGCTGGCAAAAGAAAGTCATCATCTCTACCAATTTTCACCTGTTTGATTGTCTCATCCGTGAATGTATGTCCTATGTTTTTCTTATCCCGAAGAGTTGGATCATTTTTCACATCAATAATTTTTTCATTACTTCCTTGAGGTAATGGTTGAGCTATGGGTTTGATTTTTTTTTCTACAGTTTTGTACTTTGTTTCAACTAAGGCATCATGTGTTTGGTTAAATTTTGAGCACTTGTCAACATTGAGAGCATACTCTTGGATTAGAGCATACTCATCAAGGGAAGAAAGAAGAATAATATGGGAATTAGAATTTTGTTGAAGACATAACTCTAACTCCTCAAAAGTAGAGAAACAATGAGATGTTTCAATCACATGCTCAATGTTCTCATCATGTTCCATGATTTTGTTGTTTTTATAATTTTTTTGGGTTTTTTGGATAAAAGACTTGGACAATTGACTCTTATGAAGAAAATCTAATCTAGAATGTGGAAAACAAAGTGACAAACTCTTGAACAGGTTGGTTGGCTGCGAGATGTCAAACCAATATCCACTGTTGTCCCGCTCAACAATGGATTCTATCCGAAATTTTGATCATATGTAGCTCCAAACATGAATCGAGGTGCACAATCACTACAAACATGCTCATGTCCCTGAGTTACAATAGGTTTCTTTCTAATTGACAATCGATTCCTAGGATGATTCACTCCTACTGTCATGACTTGAAGTGATTGCATTCCATCCTTAGACTTGAATCTAGCATAGGTAGACCCATCATCCATGGCTTTAGTTTCCATACGACTCTCACAAATAAAGGGTTGACCTAAGAGAACTTCATAGGAGCAATTATCTTGAATAAAAAAGTGAAATTCTTCTGTGATTCCTCCTATGGATATGGGCACACTAGCACAAGCTCCATACAGGGTACCTACACCATTATCTACAGTTCTCATACGCCATCCACAATCTTTATCTATGGGCCATCGAAACTTATCATAGACTTCTCTTGAAATCACATTGATTTCAGAGCCGGAATCTACTAATGCATTTACAGTGATAGTGTTCTTATCATTTCCTATTTTAACATGCATCTCTGATGTACCTCTAGACCAAAATGTTCTTTTAAAGTGACTTTCAGGATTGTTTTCATGATTTTCAGGGTCAGGTTGAATAGGTCCTAAGAAATTTTTATTAACATTTACTTCATCATCATCAAAGTCCTCTTCATCAGATTCATCAAAGTTTAAGGCTTCATTCATAGCTTGATCTTGATCTAGAGAATCTTGCATCTCAGTATCTAGATTAAGCGGAAACCTCTTCCTTTTAATTAGGCCGATAAAGTTATCTTTAAAAACAGGCTTTGCAATAGAGAAAACTTGTTCTAAAGACATAGTCACTTGACTCTCAAACAAAATGTCATCTAAAATCTCCATAGGATCTATTTTTCTCTCAATTTTTGAAATCAAGATGGCTTTAGGTTTTCTCTTTGGTTTCTTTTGTTTTTGCTCAGGGTCTTGTTTTTGTTCATGTTCTCGTGTTTGGTCTTCAGTTTGTTTTGATTGTTCTTGTTTATCTAAAGTCTTTGGTTCTGTTTTTCTTTGCTTTATCTTCTTCCCTTTTTGTTTCTCCTCTTGTTTTTGTTCATTGGGTTCTGATTCTTGTTTTTTATCTTTGGATTGTGATGTTTCTCCTTGCTCTATGATTGTTTCTATTCCCTCTGAGGTTTGTTTTCGAGTCACTCTTCTTTCACTAGGCTCAGCTTCATCTCTTTTTCGTTTTTCTTCTACATTGGATATGTGAGAAATAAGAGATTGATCTTCTATCGGTGACTCCCAAGCCGTTATTCTCCTAATCTCATCCCGTGCTCTTACTAAAGCCTCTATGGAAAAATCACCTTCCTTTGTGGGTTTACTTGATTCTACTTGTTGTTCATCAAGAGCTTCTAGTTTCACTCCTCTAGTTCCTACGTCCATTATGGTTATATTTTCATAATGTTTTTTCATTCCTCCCTTACCATAATTTCCTTGCAAAGGTAGCCTAGATCGATAGTCACAGATTTTCTTGTCTATGTCTATTACTAGTCGTTGCTCCTTAGCAGCCTTCAATAATTCACAATCTCTCAAAAAGTGCTCTAACGAATCACACCAAGGACACCTACGAGGGCCACGCACAAAACCATTTTGATTTTGAGGATTTTGATTAACTTGTGGGAAATTTTGAAATTGAGGATTTTGTTGATAAGGTATTGCTTGAACAGGATAATTAGGATTTTGAAAATGCAATTGATGTATTTGAGGAGCTTGGGGAGCAACATGTGGTACTTGAGGTGCAAGAGGAGCTTCCATATTATACGGTTGATGATTTTGAAAATTTTGATTTTGAGGATTTTGAAAAGCTATTTGAGAAGCTTGAGGATACAGGTTTTGATACATTTGAGGATTTTTCACATGAGGATGAGGATTTTGCATTGAAGGATTATGCATTGGAGGAACTTGATATGCTTGAGTAGGAGCTACTTGTGGATTTTGATTGGTAGCTATAACATGTTGATTAGGCTCTTGAAAAGTCATTGGGTTCATTTGATTTTGGAAAGTTTTGGTGTAATTAGATTGTAAAGCATCTATAGTCTTGGCCAAATTGGATTGTGTAGCAATAAGACTTTCCATTTGCTTAGTGAGAATATCCACTTGAGATTGTTCAACTACACTTTTATTTGGCTCTACTTTAAAACCTTGATTAGGCTCCATCATTTGAGGAATAGGAGTAGAGTCAAAAAGCATAGCATGGGATTGTTCTCTAACTTGCTCCTTAGTTTGTGGAAGGCTAGCTTGAGGAAGACTAGTTTGCTCATAAAGCATGGATTGTCTTTGCTGTCTATGGGCTACAACCTCTACTACTTTACGCACTTTTTGCCAATTGTGAGTAAGACCATAGCGCTTATGTGGTTCTTCTAATCACCGTTCAACTTCCCTACGAGTTTCAGGATGAAGAAGCTTAAGAAAATTGATCACAAGATCAGGTTCCAAAGTTATCTTATCCTCATCAGGAAGTTGTTCATAGCGTCTAATATACTCATTTTGTAAGTGAGTAATAGAGCTACTAGGCTTTGGAGAATTGACCCATCGTAAGAATCCATCTCGATTATGTTGGCTATAATCTTCAAGATAGAATTCTTTGAGCATCTCCTTTCTAAAATCACTCCAAGGAAGACTATCATATTGAGTGACACGGTTTATGATAGAGCTATCAACAATTTGTTCAAAGAATGATATCAAAAGATCTTCGGGAAGACCAAAAATCATAGCTTTCTCTTCAAACAAATCTAAGTAGCTTGTGATGTTGATGCCATTGAATTTTCCCTTCTCTCTCAACATAGAAGAGACTATTCTTTGGCCTTGTTTCTCAACAATAAGGGATTTGAATCCTTCCTCCATCTTATGTGAATAAGCAAGTGATGCACGATGCTCTAGATCTCTCACAAATGCGTTTACTTCACGACGAAGATGTGCACGATACTGTGAGAAATCCAGTGCAACACTCAAGACTGATGATGATGATATGATGAGGATGAAAAATATGAAACAAAGGATATGGATCACAACCTCGCAACAAGATCAGAAGCAAATGCCACGAAGCGTTTCACGTCGGGTTCAAATGTGGAGGTGATCGCAATCCGGGTGGATCGGGTCCGGTCGTGGCACACACAGGGTGTATGAAGCTAATGAATGTTGGAAGGTTTAAGGACATGAAAGTGAAATTAATTTTGAGTATGGAGAAGAGAGAGATGTTGAAATGTTTATGGGAATGGGAATGTAGGAGTGCAAGTTAGATTTATGAACATGAATGATAAGAATGAAAGAGAACCATACACACGAATCAAATTTGGAAGGAAGAATGGTCCATTGAAGGAGCTTCTTAAACACTTCCTAATTCTAATCCATATGCATAGTCTTCTTTGGATGATATGTATGCATGACGTGAATAGATGGAATCCTTACACATAAATCAGTTTCGAAAGGAAGAATGGTCCAATATTGGAGCTTCTTATACACTTTTAGAAACTAATAAATATGTATGGATATGTATGGATTATATGCATGCAAGTGAATCATGATGGTAGAGTTTATCTCCACAAGCTCAATGAGACATCCTCACTGGTTCAACGCAATCGTGCGGAGCCTTCTCACACATCGAAGAAAATAGAAGACATTTAAAAATACTTAAGAGACTGAGAGACATGCGAGAAGAGATAAGTGACAAGTGACATGAATTAAAAGAATTTGAATTAAGTTACATGTAAAATATCGTCGTGGTACGTCATGCTAAGAAGTCTACTGATCAAAGGTGGTTCCGACCCTCAAACCATGATAGTTCAACCGAATGTCACACGTAAGAAGGTGAGTTCCACTCCAGTGACCCTATGTCTGTCTAGGCTCGTAACGTCTAACTAAAGAAGTCTAAGACTCATTAAAATCAGCTCTAACTCACTCACACGCTCCACCGAGGGTGAGTCAAGATAGAGATGCTGGTTTCAAGAGCCTATCCTAGATTGGAGTTCTAGCTTAAATTTGAAACTAGGTTCTATACTCATACTAGCTCACCTTGGATCCTCACTCGCTCAACCGAGGGTGATCGTCTCAAGGAAACCGTAAGCTAGCATGAGCCCTATGGATGCCTAACAATGATGCTCTAGGAGTTTGGAGGGGGGTTTATATAGTTTTTTGGATGAATTTGGGCCCTTGGATCTAGAGAAATCAACTCTCAACTCTAGGATCACTACTTTTGATTACAACCATTTGATTAATCAAATCAATGGCTTGGAATTGTTCTTTCTATCAAATCTAGTGTAAAGGAGTGAAATTTAGGCGCCCTCATTCTCCACCATTAGATCTGGGGATGATCTGGACCGTCGGATCAGTGCTGACATCAATTCGGATAAGATAAGCCACTATTTTTGGAGAAACACTGCATTATTGATCTTTGATTGTAAAAAAGGTCTTATTTTATGGAAAAAATTCGTGGATCCTCCTTCCTTTATGCTTTAGTGCATCTCCACCCTTGAATAGGAGCTCATCTTGACCGTTCACCATGGTTCAATCATATTTTGACATGTGGCAGCCCTTCAAGCCTTCAATTTTCTTATTCTAGAAAACTGCAGTGACCTTGAAAACTGGAATTTGTGCTCTTTGACCCTCCAAAAAGGCTTTGATGAAGATGAAACTTTGTAGGGCTATGTTTCCAAAGATCTCCTTCAAGAATATGCAGAAAAAACTCCCATCTGAATCTCCCTTGTACAAGTTTGACTACATTTGGAAGCTTGCAAGGTGGCATTAAGGCGTCTAGGAAGCTCTGATAGCCTTGAAAATTTGTACAAATATGTAGCCACATATGATCTTTATGCATGCCAAACCATATGGCTAACATAAATTTCTATAAAAGAATTTGTAGGGTCAAACTAGAAAAATTACATTTTTACAAAATGAACATAGCATATCAATGTGCTACAAAATCCATTTTCTGCTGAAATTTGGGCCATAGACTGCCTTTGACAATCTTTACAAGTATATGAATTTTCATCTAATTTGGTGACAATGAAATTATTGCCCTAATTTCCTTGCTTTGACCAGCTTTGACCGCTACCATAGACTTTCTTGATTTCTTTGAAACTTTGTATGTGAGCTTCATTTGACATCCTTGATGCATCCTGGACTTCTCGGGGAATTCCGTCTACCTTCATCAAATATGTTTTTTGTAGGCCTTCACAATTGAGAGAGGAGAGAAAATCTCGACGACAACGTCTCTCTAATTTTCTTGCATGTTGCTTCAAAGTGTAGACTAAAACTAGGTCCCCTTCTTTCAATCCTTTATCCTTCCATGAGCATCAAAATACGCCTTCTGCCTTTTCTTAGCTGCATATATTCTTGCTGCAGCTCTTAATCTTGTTTCACCTAATCGTTCGAGGTCAAAAACTCTTGAAGAGAGTTCATGGCCCGTCCACTCATGCTCCTGTGCTATTCTCAATGTGGGAATCAAGAAGTCCAGAGGTAGCACCGCATTTTGACCAAATACCATCTGAAAGAGTGTGGCTTGGAGTACCGTTTTATAGGCTACTCGGTATGCCCAAACAGCATGGTGTAGCTGTTTGTCCCAATCAGAGCGTTTATATTCACCAATTTAGTCAACACATTGCATAGGATCTTATTTGTGCTCTCATCCTGGCCATTAGCTTGTGGGTGATAGGGGGCAGACTTCTTATGTACTACCAAGAATTCTTGGAGAAGATTTTCAATAACTTCATTCAAGAAGTGAGTCCCTCTATCACTAACTAGCTCTATAGGTAGCCCGTATCTCGTGAATACATTCTCGAATAAGAACTTAGATGTCGTTTGAGCATCGTTCTTTGTGGTAGCTTTCACTTCTACCCACTTGGTTAAATAGTCTGTGGCCACAATGATATATTCAGCATGTGAACCCTTGGCTGGGGGATTAATAGGGCCTACAAAGTCTATTCCCCACTTAGAGAATGCACGTCCACCCATCATAGGTTTTAGTGGCATCTCATCTTTGCGTATCCGATACTGAGTTCGCTGACAGACATCACACATCTTCACATAGGTATGTGCGTCCATGTGAAGGGTCGGCCACCATAATCCTGCAAATAGGATTGCTTTGATCACCCGATCTGATCCAAAGTGTCGTCCGGCTACACCTTGGTGAGCAGTTTCCAAGATCTTGAGATATTCACTCTCATGGACACATAGTCTCAGATAACCATCTTTACCACGCATGTATAGATTATCACCAATGAGTGAGTAATCTAGGGCTTCTTGTTCTAGACTTCTTTGTCTCGTCAGGGTCATATCTTGAGGGAATGTTTTCGTCCTCAAGAAGGCTACTAATGGTTCACTCCAATCTGGCACTATGGACACTTGATAAAGAGTGGCATGTTCCACAGGTGGTTTAGTGCAACAGATTGGGCATTCTTTACACAACTTTTGGACATCAGCTTCCATAGTAGGCCAATGCACTCCAAATCTCCTAAGTGTCTGTAAAGTTCTTTGCTTTGAGTAGTGTTGCTCTAATGCACCTACATGAGCGAATTGCAACCATTTTGCTTCATATTCGTCCTCTTCCACACAGCAAGCCAATATCCCGTGATCAGTCTGTTTGTACATACTTCCTGCCAAGATATGATACTTCTGTGCTTTTACTACCTCTCTATCTTGAGTGTTTATGACTGGGTGATTTGGTCCGTATGTCAGTACTGGCACTAATGGCTTAGCCCACTGAGGTACAACTTCCAAATTAAACAAGTAAGCATCAGGAAGGTCATCTGATACTCCTTGTGGGGCCTCTCCGGATGTGAGCCTAGAGAGATGGTCTGCTCTCAAGTGGGTCTTCCCTTTCCTCACCACAACTTGGAAGTTGTATTCCATTAGTAAGAGAAACCATCTTACTAATCTACCTGTATTGCATGGCTTGTTTACCAAGTACAACAGTGCTTGATGATCAGTAAAAAATTTAAACTTATTTGCAAGCAAATATTGTCTAAACTTTTTAACTGCATATACCATGCCTAATCCTTCTCGCTCAGTGGTCGTATAGTTTTGTTCAGCTGCATTCAATTGTCTACTAGCATAGGCAATTGGGAGATCCATATTACCTTCGCCCGTAGGTTGTGCGAGTACACACCCAATAGCATAATTGGATGCATCTACATGAACATGAAAAGGCTTATTCCAATCTGGCGTGGTCAAGATTGGTGCTGAACATAATCGCCGTTTAAGCTCATTGAAGGAATTCTCACATTCACCGGTCCACTCAAAGTTAGTCAAAAGTCCATATAGAGGCTTGGCAATGATGGCGTACATGTGTATAAAGTGTCGGTAATAGCCACAATGCCCCATGAAAGCTTGTACTTCCTTGACATTCTTTGGCCTAGGTAACTCGGCTATGGCTCTTACTTTCTCTTCATCAGTGGATATGCCATTCTTCGACACTATGTGCCCTAGAATCTTGCCTTGCCTGACCATGAAAACACACTTTTCTGGGTTCAAGCAGACTTGATATTCTCTGCATTTGTCAAAGATTTGCCTGAGTTCTGGTATATGTGTCTGTCTAATGTTGGAATGAGCATAGAGGTCATCAACATAGACTTCCAAATTCTTCCTCAAGAACTCTTTAAAGACGCGGCACATTAGTCTCTGAAAGGTTGCAGGAGCATTGGTAAGCCCAAATGGCATTACCCGAAAAGCGAATATGCCCCACTCTGTGGCAAAAGCTGTCTTATGCTGATCTTCTGGAGCTATGGCTACTTGATTGTAGCCCGAAAATCCATCAAGGAAGCTGTACACTTCCTTGCCTGCTACTCTTTCTAAGAGATGTTCTGTGATAGGAAGCGGATAGTTATCTCGAATTGTGGCTGCATTAACCTTCTTCAAGTTAATGCATACACGTAGCTTTCCATTCTTCTTGGGCACCACTACAATGGGGGATACCCACTCAGTGTGCTCAATTTCATAGATAAATCCAACTTCTACCAGACGATCTATCTCTTCTTTGATCTTGGTCGCATAATTATCATTATATGTGTATGGCTTTTGCTTAGAGGGTTTTGCGTCTGAGGTCATGGGAATTGTGTGTGAGCATATGTCTGGGTCAACACCCTTCAAATCCTTGTAACTCCAAGCGAATACATCTCTGTATTCTCTTAGCAAGGCTATTAACGCATGCTCTTCTTCCTCGGTTACGTCATGGCCTATGTACGTGCATCTCTCCTCTCCTTCTTCCATGGCTACCACTATTTTCTTGGTGGTTTCTTTGTTATCGTAGGCCTCTCCTGATTGGGCCTCGCGTTTTGGCATTCTTACCATGACTCTTCTATCGTCTATCTCATACTTTTTAAAGTTTTCAGGGACCTCAAACAAGGATTCTTCCTCTTCTGGTGTGACTTCTCTCTTCTTTCTTTTCTTTCCTTCATCCTTAGGGGTCACTTGTGTGGCTAACCTTACATCATTTGTATGCTCTCCATGTCTCTAGGGTTGAAATTCTACTTCATAGAAGTATTCTTCATCTGTTGCAAAAGGTGGGTCCATAATGATTGACTCTAGATCAGAGTCGCTCGCATCCTCAAATGCATTAGGGCTAGGTTCACACTCTTCTAAAACTGCATCTCCCATGATTGGCTCTATGGAGAAAATTGAAATGTCATAGCCATCCTCATCACAGTGTGGTGTCCATTGTTCTTCATTGATGGCTACATCCATGGTTGCTAGGATTTCTGCCCAACCATGGGGTTCAAATTCTTCATCAAGAAATACTACCGGTGCATAGGCTGGGTCTTGAATGGATCTATGTGTTTCTTTTGCACCTATCTCTCTGGCTTTTTCTCTCTTCTCCGCTTCTACTGCCACTTTACACATCCATAAGTGAGTGTCTTCATGCATCCATGAGGATCCTGATCCTATGGAGTGCACTGACTCTGTATCATCTTTAGCTCTATGGATGGGATTCCATTGGATAGGAGGGACATCTCTATGAGAGTAATCCTTGAGATTGACTTTGGTCGTAACACCTAAGTGTTGCAAATACAAGGAATTGGTTCCCCAATCTTGGACCACTTGCAACTGTCGCATAAATGGCCTTCCCAAAATCATCTCATAGGCATGATTCTTGCTGAAATCACATATGGCGAAACTATGCTCAAACTCAACACCGCATGTAGTGAGAGTTATTCCTTCCAGCAAGCCTAAGGGTCTTTCTATGTGGCCATCAGCCATCTGCAATTTCATCCTCGTGGGCCTGAGTGCTCGCTTGCCCCAATGCTTCCATAGGGAAGTGGTGGCAATAGCAACTCGTGCACCTGAGTCTAGAATTGCCTTGGTTGTGTACCCCTGATGGGTAATGGGAAGATAGGTGTCTCCTTCTTCACCTTCACTCATATCTCCTATCTTGTCTAGAGGAATTTCTGGCACCGTTCTATGAGAACCTACCTGGGAATGGGGTTTTGCTATCTCTGGTACTTGTTTGGATACATGTTTCCATAGTTCTGGCCTAACTTTGAGTAGCTCTTCTAAAGTGAGGTTGCACTGCACTTTAGTATTTTTCACTACCTCCGTATTCCTAGGTATGACTGAGTCTTCGTTTCTTACCAGGACTGTGGGTGCTCTCATACAAGTCGACTTGGCTTCCCATAGGCTTGTGAAGTGGGGTAATTCATGTAAAGAATTAGACTCAAAGTCTAATCTCTCTTGAGACTGGGTGCTCTCCTACTCTCCATAAATGGATGGAATATCTTGTGGGAATTGATCTTGCGTGTCATCCACAAGTTCAATGGGAGGAGGGACTTCACTTTCTTTAGCCCATTTGTCTTCTTGAATCTCCCGTAGGAATTCTGGTGTGTACCTATTCATAGAAGAGGAGGTTTCTGGTTTAGTGGAATTGGGCACAAAAGCTTCCTGTGGGGGAGGGCTTATTCTTTTGCTTGCCTCATCTCTTCCTTGATTTTTTTCTTCCTTGGCAGATCTTGCAATTATGCTCTCTAACTTCTCTAGGAGTCCATCCAAGTGCAATTGTGTCTTAGCTGAGCCAGAGTAGTTGAAGAGACGACTGGCTTCAAACATGGTCTGAGCCAATGCGCCCATTTTCGCGCAAAGCTTGGTTCTTTCTATCTCTAGGTCAGCTCTGGGGTAGCACTTGTCATGCTCCGTCACATTTGGCCCTTCTTGGATTCTGGCCTGATATGCCTTAAGCATCATGTCTATGTCTTCAGAAGTGGGGTCAGCTAATATTGATCCTACTCTAGGGGTTGGTGGGATGGTCTGAGGTAGGGGGACAGATGGTGGGTTAGATGGTGATGGAAATGAGGGTGGTGGTGGTATGTGAGAGTTTGTTTGAGACGTGAGTTCAACAATTTTGGCTTTTGTTTCTCTTATGCTTTCTTCTAAGTCACTCATCTTTTTAGACCATTGTCTTTTCATTCTCTCTCGGCTAT
This sequence comes from Ceratopteris richardii, assembly GCA_020310875.1. NCBI lineage: Eukaryota > Viridiplantae > Streptophyta > Polypodiopsida > Polypodiales > Pteridaceae > Ceratopteris > Ceratopteris richardii. Next base: position 2,801,567 of record CM035430.1, on the reverse strand, counting down.
CCCTCCAGGCTCTCGACCGTTTCTTGGCTATGCTCTCGGTTTCACTAACCTCTGCACTCTTCTCTTGACCTATTCTTGGGTTCTGTTGCAAGGCCTGGGCCCTAGTGACCACTTGCACTGGTGCTGTGGAAGTGACACTTCTTGTTGAGTCTACAACTAACCCAATAACGTTAATTGAAGTTATTTTTGGCATATTATTAGGATTCTTTGGGTAGTCTCGTAAGAGATGCTCCTTTCCACAATCTTGGCAAAAGCCTTGAATTGTCACTGACTGGGGTTGTGTAGGTGGAGGTAAGGGGCAATCACGAATGAGGTGATCTCCCTGACATCTGTAGCATGGTCCTCTAGGGAATGGGGGTCTTACCTTCCTAGGTTGGGGTCTAGAGTTAGGGTTTGTGTACATTACATTTGTGTACTCTGGCTCCCAACTAGGTTCACTTGGTTCTTCACTGTAGTAGGACTTGCCATGTTCAGGAGATTGCATGTAGTAAGCTTGGGGACTATCAATATGTGTAGAATCAAAGCTATGGTCACTAGGATCACTTTCTGAAAGCAATGGTGTTACTGGCACTATAGCCATATTCAATTTCTCTTCAGCAGCTGCATACTTTACAGGAATCACATTAGCGGGGGTTGGAGGTTGTTGAGCTAACACAGGTTGTGGCCTTTGTTGGTTTTGGTAGAGTTGTTGATAGGATTGTTGCGGTCTACCATATTGTTGTGGAGGGTACTGGTTCTGGTATCTTCCCTATTGTGGATAGGGCTGAGGGTAGGTGTAGCTCAAGCGTAAGCACCACCTCCTTTACTTGTCAATCCGCGGAGACGTGAGGACCGGTATGAAGACCACGAGCAAGTGAAGGCACAAGTGTGTGAGTGAAAGCACACAAACATGCACACACATACACACACACGCGCACAAAGTAAGATCAAAGAGAGGAACAATGGAAAGCTTAGATTGCAAAAGAGTTCTCTTACAAAAGTTCTATTCTCTAACAAGCTAACCCCAAAAATGAGCTCTCTAGCTCTTTTTATAGTTTTTTGACTAGTTTTGGCCCTGTCCAGACCTAGTGTCCGGCCTAGTTAAAAATTAGGTTCTAGGGCTTATTTGAGGGCTCAAACGAAGTCTAAATATTATGAAAATTGGTACGATGGTACTTCTAATACTCCTCAAGCTCGAGGACTCCTCGGCTTGAACAAAATGGAGTTACTAAAAATAGATAATGGTATTTACAATGGTTTTTAGTGATGAAAATCACTATTTTTGTAGGGGATTCTTCTGAAAATTTGACATACACTTCTTGGAGCTCCCTACTTGCTCCCTTTCCTTGTGTGTCCACCTTTTGATGTGCTTCCATGCTTTGTCCTTGACTTTGAGCTTCAACAGTAGGTTTGTCTAACCGCTTGCTTATTGTATGGACAGTCTTGTACTGTGTGATTTGTGTATCTTCGTTCTATGGTGCGGTATTGGCTACTAGGATTCACTTGGGGTTGAGCCATGATGGGACATGCGTTCGCCATATGGTCACCACCGCAAGTATAGCACCTCTTTACTGGGGCAAACCTTGGGATTTGTTTACTAGAGAAACCTAGTTTTTGAGCTACTTTCTCAGCGAGTTCCTCAATTGATGTGGATTTTGAGGAAGAGAGGCTAGAAGCACTATCTGAATCTTTGTAGATTTTGGAAAGCTCTAACTCCTCCCCTAGGTTATCCTCAATGTCGATGCTCATGCGTACACACTCTTCTATAGTCCTAGGGTCCTTCAAGTACACATATGACCTCAGTTTGGTACTTAGTAATCCATCCAAGAATAAAGCCACTTGTTTGGCAGGTCTGGGTAACTCAGGAACAGGGCATCTCTCAAGATACTGCCTAAATCTTCTTCCTGCAAGTCTCACAGTCTCTTGAGGGGTCTGCTTGAAGCTGTGTATTAATGAGGAAGTATTATGCCTTATCCCACTCTTAGAGAATTCAGTGATAAAAGCCTCTAAGAGTTGGTCTATGCTCCTGAACTGTCTCTCATTCAAAGGTTGAAACCACGTAAGGGCTGTGTTCCTAAGTGTTAGACCAAAGGCATTATACTGCGTGAATAGGTCCTCAACTTGTTCAGCTCTCAAGACTTGCCTAAACTCAGCCACATGATCATATGGGTCTCCTGTGCCATTGAAGTAGTTCTTCATGGACTTAACTAATTGAGTCGGTCTCAAAATCCTGGTGTGTTCCCTAGGCCTTGGCAGAGGGAAGCCATCAGCATTCCTTTGGTTCCTTGGGGCTCTAAGTCCCTCAGGTTCCACTCTATTTGTTTTCGTTCTCGTTCTGTCTCTTCCCATTGGGTTGGCAAAGCTTACCTCCGGTCTATCTCTATGTCTGTCTCTTTGAGTTCCATGAGCTTGGGATGTTCCAGCTCCTGGGTGACCAAAGGACACATTCGATCTTGGTTGGGGGAAAATAAATTCACCTTTCCAAGTGTAAGCATGCCTATCATTTTCTGTAACCACAAAGACCCTCTCTGAAGCATGATCCAAGTAGGTCACTTTGCCTGGACTATCAGGATCTTTGAACTCATATATCATGATTGTTCCTACCTCATTCGGCTGATTAGATCTATACCTCCAAAAGGTTTCATCAGTCTCTCGATTCAGGAGTAGATCTATGCTCTTATTGTCTTGGGAAATCCACTCGGGATGGAGGATTCTAGTAAGAACAGATTTGCCTCGGGGGGTTCTAGGTTCTACACCCATGTTTCCTTGCTCCAGGTCACCTAAGTCCGTTTCTGGGATCACATTCCCGAATTCATCGGTCCTGTCTGGGTGACTGGTGACTACATATATGGTTCCTTCCTTGTCTAGGTATGCTCCGTTTTCAAACTTGACAGCTGGGTGCTCTAGTCCAATGGATTGGTCAAGGTTTTTAATCTGGACCACAGATCTTCCTAGGCCGTCCTCATAGATGCTAGCACCTAATCGGTTGGTCGTAAGGTATTCGAGTTGAGTCTTGTAAGGGCCTTCTACCCTATGTAAATATGGCACTCTGGAGCTTCCTGTAGGTCTCTCCATATCGTGGGACATCTCAGACTCGCTAGTCTCAGAGCTAGGGTAATACGAATGATGGCTCAACTGTTGGGCCCAAGACCTAGCAGTATGATTGACACTAGCCTCTGAAGATCTAAGACTTTGTCTATCTCTCCCTAGGTGTCGTCCTGATCTAAGGTTCATAAGCCCAATTGAATAATCCCAAATTTTCCCAAGTGCACTTTGCGTTGCTGAGTTCTTTTGTATCAGTTACTTGTTCTTTTTTAATTGCTCTTAGGGTGTCACTTCTTGTCCAATTAATCTTCGTCGCAAGGAACACTTAAGTTTTTATTGTACTTTGAGTGTGGTCGCTCAATTTAAGTTCTTTTCCCTTAGGTTGTTTCACAATTGTAATCTCCTAACACTTGCATTTGAGTGATTAGAGTTCTTGGACTCGGTTGTTCTTAACATGTTCCTAATCAATCAAAACCTCTATCCGTACTAGCCTATGCTAGGGATTGACAGAGGGTGTTGAGAATTTCCAACCTTAAGTTTCTTCCCTTGGTTGCCCTTGTATGCCCAAGAAGCGTGTTCCCAAGCTCGCACTTACTCTTGCTTCGAGTACCCTTCGAAGCTCTCAAAGAACCTGAAAAAGTCCACAATTAGCTCAAGAATTGAATTCAGCTGACAGACAGATCACTTTCATGCATGTAATTCACAGACCCAATTGCCTTTTGCCACTATGGAAAACAATCCCAAGGGACCCTGAGTTTTCCTATCCCTAGATATGGTCAACTTCAAATTATCCTATCCAATAATCTTGATATATAATTTGGTTGTATTCCCCACGAGCTTTCCAACAAAACAAAAATAACAGCAATTGGATTTCGTATGAGGAAGTTATGCCAATTCAGGGTTTTGGGGCTAAAACAGGATTTAGAACAGGTTAATCGGTAGACAGGACTTCTCAAAATGCTCTGGGTATAGGCCTCACAATGCTCTACTAACCCTTAAAATTTCCCCACAATTTGCCAAAAAAAAAATTAGACCACTATTTTTTGCCCTAAAAAATTGGCCAAATTTGCCCGTCAATCGCGTTCGCAAGCTCTGTCAATCGCGATTGATAGGTCAATCGCGATTGACGTGTTAGTCGTGATTGACAAGTCGGTCGTGGCTATCAGTCACGATTGATGGGTCAATCGCGATTGACACGTGGCCCGGATTTTCAGTCAGTCGTGGTCAAAGGGTCATTGACTCTGTCAGTCGCGATTGATGGGTCGATCGCGATGCGAGAGTCTGTCCGTTGTGGTCAAGCAATCGTTGATTGGGTCGGTCGCGATTGACAGGTCCGTCGTGGCTGTCAGTCACGATTGACTGGTCGATCGTGATTGATGGCTCGATCGCGATTGACACGTGTCACGCGTAGGTTCTGTCAGTCGTGGTCAGTCGGTCGTTGACTCTGTCGGTCGCGATTGACGTATCGATCGCGATTGACAGAGCCGTCGGCATGTGTCCGTCGTGGTTTGTCGATCGCGATTGACAGGGCGATCGCGATTGACAGAAATCTGAGGAATTTTAAAATTTTAAACACACATTTGGAAAGGTTATGTACTTTGTTTAGCAAAAAGATCATTTTTTTGTCAGTCGCGATTGACAGAGGTCAACGCCTCGGGACCTGCACAGTCAAATTTTTTACCTGCTGGAGCTGGTGCAGCTGCTGGGGATGCTGATTCCTGCAGAAAATCTCAAAAAATACAGAAAATCACAAGCACACAAATGCTCTCTCGCTCTCTCTCACAAGTGAAATGAGGGGAATGGTATGGGTATGGTGATATGACCAAAAAACTGAAATTTTTCGCGATGATGGAGATGGAGGTGGGAGATGGTGATGGTGATGATGGTGATGAAGATGGTGAAGAAAACAAAAGAAAATAGATGAAAGTGAAGGAAATACCTATAACTCCAACGCCTCAACTCTACGTCTTACCATCACATGCTCGTCCTCAAAGCTCGATCCCCGGCAACAGTGCCAAAATTTGGTGTAGCTCAGTGATGAGTAGCACCTCCTTTAATGTCAATCTGGGAAGACGTGAGGATGGTATGATGACCTCGAGCAAGTGAAGGCACAAGTGCGTGAGTGCGAAGCACACTAACATGCACACACATACACACACACGCGCACACAAGGCAAGACAAAGAGTGAGAAGAAATGGAGTTCTTTAGATTACTTTCCAAAAGCTCATACAAGTTCAAATCAATTACAAGCTAAACTCAAAAATGAGCTCTCTAGCTCTATTTATAGTTTTTGACTAGGTTTTGGCCTTGTCCAGACCTAGTGTCCGGCCTAGTTAAAAATTAGGTTCTCTACCCTATTTGGAGGTTCAAACGGAGTCTAAAAAATGTGAAAACTGATAGGTAGGTACTTCTAAAGCTCCTCAAGCTCAAGGACTCCTTGGCTTGCACAAAATGGAGCTACAAAATATGAAATGGTACTTAAAATGGTTTTTAGTGATGAAAATCACTATTTTTGTAGGGATTTCTTCTAACATTTTGACATACATTTCCTGGATCTCCCTACTTGTTCCTTCTTCTTGTGTGCCCAACTCTTTGATGGCTGAAAAATTTAAATGGCCTACTTGCCAGATCTTCTTTGACTACTGTGTCTGCTTGTGCTTTCTCTCCGCTACGACTCCCTTCGTAGGCTTCCTTGTCTTGTGACTCCTTCAGTTCTTTGACTACTGCCAACAGCATCTCCCAATTCTGAGGCTACGCAAGAGGAAGAGGTCGTGCTTCTTTCTTGGAATCAATTACTAAGGCAAGAGCTCATTGGTTCCTTGATGATCAACCAATGGCAGAGCTCCTTTTCATGGCCACCATTAAAATTATGGATAGGGATCACTACTTCCCAATTATGTCTCAAGAATTACCACACATTACAGATGTCTGGATTACCACACATTACAGATGTTTGGACAAGGGCTGGCATTGATGCATTCTTGCAGCTTCCAATATACCTGCCAGATTTTCAAAGATGCACCCAAGTTATGAATACACTACAATCTGCATCAGATAAGTCGTCAATCCCGAAAGCAAGAGTACTCGATAAAGTTGGTACATGGAAAACAATTCGGTTCACTCATGAAGTAATCAACAAAGCTTTTGGTTGGTGCCAGGATGGCCTCACTAATGTTAAAGATGAATGTCATGATCCAAAAAAGAGAACCTTTCTGGAAATCAACAAAATAGATATAGAAGACTCGGTTCGATTGGTGCACCAACATTTTTGTTTTCCTAGTATGCATAGATATACAACATCTCAGAAAATTGTAGTGCAATTACTTTCCCATGCAATGAGGCAAGTTGGAAATCAAGTAAATATGACTCCATATATTCAAGACCGCCTGTTTGAAGCTAAGAACAAGTGGAGCCAGCGGAAGTTTTTGAATGGAAGCTCAGTGTTGACTATGTTAATCTATGAGGCTCTCGAAATGAAAGAGTGCTTACGCTTGATGCCAACCTCAATCCACATGGCAAAATATGTAAAGTCAATTACTGTTCCAAAGAAAAAGAAAATAGTCATTTCCATTGAAGAAGTGGGAACTAGTTCTAAGAAACCCATGCAAGGGACTAAGCGCACTAGACGGGAAGCAACACAAGAAACACCACAGTCCAAGAGGACACTCACATTACCTAAGATTCCTCTAACACAACAGCCAATCACAAAAAGGGACCTCTCAGCAGCTCTAGAAGAAACGCATACATATATGCAAGGCCAAGTGAACCTAAATGTTCAAGGACATCAATATAGATAACCAAGACAAGGGCAGCAACAAAAGAAAAAAGAACATACCCCAGAACAAACCGCCAGACATAAAGAACTCGGATTAGAAGATTCGAGCTCTAATGAGGAATCTAGCCCTTAGAAAGACACCTTAGACAGTGACATAAGAACAGAAACAAACAATGAAGAATGGACAGAGATAAACCAGGCCGAGGTCACACCAGACAATCAACAATCATAGGCACAGGACCAAGAAGTATCCACTAGACAGACCCACCTCATTCAATTGAACGACAAGTCAAAAATCAGCATAAAAGAAGCTCCAATCACACATAAAGATGCAGTGCCACCCGTGAAAGAAGAAATACCAAAACACATGGAAAAAGAAAGGGGTTTACCACAAAATATGGAGCAAATTGTGATTGAAGTACCTGATGATACACCACAAGGCAAGATTGACCACAGGGAGGCTGAGCCACGAATACTTCATATTCGGCAGCCCCATGACACTATGCTACATGTGGCACAAGGGAAAAATGTTACCACGGGTGAAGAACCTAACATACCGACCACATGGTTAAATGTAGACATTACTCAACTAAAACCCATAGTCAAGCAGATGATCCAAACAGCTATGGATACCCAACAACAGATGATGGAAATAGATGCAGATTATGACAAGGCCATGCAGGAAAAAAACCAATTCCAAGTAATGAGTGAGCAACTGTCCGCACAGCTGATTAAGGCCCAACAAGATGTTTCAGCCAAGGAAACAGAAATAACCGCTGTCAAAGAACAATGCAATACATTAATGGAGCAGAATCATAAACTCCACGAACAACTGATGGACTTACAAAGACAACATGAAGCAAGTGAAGCCGACAAAGAAAGAATGAAAGCTAGAAGCAATCTGCTAGAAACACAGCTAAAAGCATACATGGAGGAAAATGATAACTTATGCAGTAGAAACAAGGAATTGATGAAAGCATTGCTATATGACCAACCTACAGAAAGACAAGAGACAACAACAATTGACCAGAAGGAATTTAATGACTAAATAACCAAATATGATAAGTTGCTGATACAGGAGCAGGCTCTTAAACAAGAATGGGAACGCAGGTATATCAACGAAACCAATGAGCTCAAGAAACAACTATACACTACCAATGCAAAACTCGCTGTGAGCTACAGTGAAAATGTAGATCAGGTAGCAAAGATCGGTAATGAGCTACTTGCAGCCAAAGATGCACTTCGGGCAGCACTTCAAGAAGTTAAAGAGAAGACTGAAGAAACTCAATTAGAACAAAAAGTACCCATGGGGACACCAGTAGAGCCATGACAAGAAAGTCCTACTGACGAGGTAGAGGTACGTCCTCTATCTCCCCCGATCTATAATTCTCCAATAAAAGAGCAGATGGTGGAACCATGTGATGATCATCCCATGCCATATACTGCAGAAATAGGTCAAAAGGAACGGGCACTATTGGTGTCCCGATTGATAGAAAATTTTGAAAATGAAGTGGTCAAAGTCATGAAAGAGGCCAAAATAAAAGGGAAAGATCTGGATGCGATTATGAAGCCTTTCAACATTCCTTATGGACTCTTGAAAGAGAAAACAAGGCAATATATAAAGAAGATCACATAGAAGGATTCAGATGAGCAGCTGAACTTCAAGGATAATACATTCAATTACACTCAAGAGGAATTTGAAGCGGCACAACCTGCATGGCAAAGAAAATTTTTGAAGAAAAATCCTAGTTTGCGGGTGCATTGGCAAGCAGCACCGTATTTATTACAGATAAATCCTTCATTTTGCCCAACATCATGTCGCAGAGAAGCAAGAGAATTTTTGGATCTGCAAAAGAATGGTGTGATCAATAAACAGTGGCTGAATTATCCACTACTTCTAAGTCCACCTCATAATTATTTACCGATGGAGGATTACATGGTAAAAACCATTGAATTTTGGCTGCATTGTTATGCAATAGTCCCCGATTTAACTATCAAGACGATGAATAAAATCCTCAGCATGCTACTTACAGTTTTGAAAGTGTTCAAACACGCAGCTTATACATTTTTAAATTTTATCGGTATTAATCAAGGCACGGATATCCTCATTTTTGATCTGTCTGTTATGCCTAGCCGACCCACAATAATGGCGTATTATTCTAGGCTAATGTTCTTACCAAGTACATATATGCAAACCTTCGAGGAAGCCTTTTTTACAGGATTTTTTGAAATTGATTCAAAAATTTTCTTAAAAATGTCATCGAACTTGAATGGTAGATTAGTGGCATATGAATTATGCTTCTTCGCCAATCACAGACAACCACCACATGATGGTGTGAAGGCAAAACAATGGAAGCAAATCATGATACATGAAGCTAATCTGCTTAATGAGACAGAGCAAAAAGTTTATAGAACATACTCCAGTAGACTTCCAAAGCCTGTCGCGGACGACAGAGTTCAGGAGGGGGTAGTGTCGAAGAAGAATCTAGCAAGAAGAAGAAAACCAAGAAAGAAGCTTCACTAAAAAGATTATATCTGAAGACATATCTCTACAAGAAGCCCCGCAGGGGCACGCAACACCCATCTCTGCACAGAGTCCCATAGGGGCACACAATAAGGGAAAGCATGTAGGAGGGAAGGACGGACCGGGGCTAGGAAGTATCCATGAAGAAGTGCAAGAATATATTTGGCAAGTAATGATCCTTCCACTGATTGTGTGCAGTGGTAGAAAGTAAACGGGCTCAAAGCAATACAATAGGTCAGTATGTGAAGATAAAGACAAATCAAAAGACCAAAAGTTAGAAAGAGGCAGAGGCTGAAAAGTTGAAGAGGGTGACTAAGAATACCACATTCTTAGCCACTGATGGCGTGCGTGGCAGCCCGAGTTAATGCAGCAACCCAGAGTTGTGATATAAGGAATACCAAGGGGCAAACAGAAGCAAAGGACATACCTCGGATAAAATGACAAATTCTCCGACGGTCCTTATCGCTTCTTCGACCACTGGGTGCGTGTATTCGAAAGACTTAGACAAGCTGCAAACAAGAAGCAAAGCCTCTCAAGGGACGATAGAGATAAAGAGGGGGAGAGCGTTGCAAAGTTAAAAAGAGCTAAAAAGAAAACCAAGAAAGAAGCTTCACTGAAAAGATTATATCTGAAGACATATCTCTGCAAGAAGCCCCGCAGGGGCATGCAACACCCATCTCTGCACAGAGCCCCGCATGGGGCACACAATAAGGGAAAGCACGTAGGAGGGAAGGATGGACCAGGGCCAGGAAGTATCCATGAAGAAGTGCAAGAAGATATTTGGCAGGTAATGATCCTTCCACTGATTGTGTGTGGTGGCAGAAAGTAAACAGGCTCAAAGCAATACAACAGGTCAGTATGTGAAGATAAAGTCAAATCAGAAGACCAAAAGTTAGAAAGAGGCAGAGACTGAAAAGTTGATGAGGGTGACTAAGAATACCACATTCTTAGCCACTGATGGCCTGCATGGCAGCCCAAGTTAATGCAGCAACCCAGAGTTGTGATATAAGGAATACCAAGGGGCAAACAAAAGCAAAGGACATACCTCGGATAAAATAACAAATTCTCTTACGGTCCTTATCACTTCTTCGACCACTGGGTGCGTGTATTCGGAAGATAAGACAAGCTGCAGACAAGAAGCAAAGCCTCTCAAGGGAGGACAGAGATAAAGAGGGGGAGAGTGTTGTAGAGCTAAAAAGAGCAAAAAGCAGAGAAAAAGATGGCCCCCAAAATTTTTCCGATTTGGACACTTTACTTTTGTATCATAACCATCGTGTAACATATTTTCCGATGTAAGTGCACTAGAGGAGTCCTCTAGATGCAGACCGTTGGAGATTAGTAGCTTACCCATGTAAATTAGTAGGAAATTAATCTTTTACTTAATAAAGTGCCGGTCTCTTGTGTGAAAGGACCATTTTTAGGGCACATGTATATAAGTCAATTTGTGACTCTTTGTAAAGACTTTTTGCCATTGTGAGAATGAAGAGCACAGAATTTCGAATTTGTGTCTTCTCCTCTCTGTAACATATTCTTGGTGAGCTTGTGTGCTTGTGTGATGCTTGAAAAGAGTGTTTGGAAGTGTTGTCTATCCATGAAAGCGCTTGTTTGCTATTGTTAAGGTGTGTGTGAAGTGTAGGAAGTGCTGAAGTCCAGGAAGGTCATTCCCGTGACTCAGTATTTTGCTCATAACTTGAAGCAGAGGTGTCAGAATTGAGTGAAAAGACCCCTTTGGATGTGTCTTTTTGAGATCTTCGAAACGAACCCGCTATTTGCTATATTCGGAGTTCAGCGCTGAGAGAAAAGCTTGATTTACTGTTGGCTGCTTCTCCACGTATCGTGGCACCTCAACAGATTCCTGAACCTTCTTTGGAATAGATTTAGACTTATTTGCACTCTTTGAAAGCTCATTTGCATTGATCATCATTTGAATGCACGTCTTCATACACTCGGCTAGGTTTTGATACTCATCGGAGTAATAAATAAAGCGTGAATCCCCACTATATGCACTTGAGGGGGATTGAGGTATAGTCTCTTTCTCCACAAGTCCCTAAGTCGGCACTTAGGTACACATATATGTATATGGCTATGTATATGTATATGTATATGTATTTGTATATGTATATGTATATCTATATGTATATGTATATGTATATGTATATGTATATGTATGTGTATATGTACGTGCATCTGTATGTGTATATGTATATGTATATGTATGTGTATATGTATGTGTATATGTATGTGTATATGTATGTGTATATGTACGTGTATCTGTATGTGTATATGTATGTGTATATGTATGTGTATATGTATGTGTATATGTATGTGTATATGCATGTTTATATGTATGTGTATATGTATATGTATATGTATATGTATATGTATATGTATATGTATATGTATATGTATATGTATATGTATATGTATATGTATATGTATATGTATATGTATATGTATATGTGTTGAAGCTCAAGGTCAAGGACAAAGCATAGGAGCACATCAAAGAGGTGGACACACAAGAAGAAGGAGCAAGTAGGGAGCTCCAAGAAGTGTATGTCAAATTTTTAGAAGAATCCCCTACAAAAATAGTGATTTTCATCACTAAAAACCATTGTAAAAACCATTTTCTATTTTTGTAACTCCATTTTGTTGAAGCCGAGGATTCCTCGAGCTTGAGGAGTATTAGAAGTATCATCCTACCAATTTTCATAATTTTTAGACTTCGTTTGAGCCCTCAAATAAGCCCTGGAACCTAATTTTTAACTAGGCCGAACACTAGGTCTGGACAGGGCCAAAACTAGTCAAAAAACTATAAAAAGAGCTAGAGAGCTCATTTTTGAGGGGAGCTTGTTAGAGAATAGAGCTTTTGTAAGAGAACTCTTTGGCAATTGAAGCTTTCCATTGTTCCTCTCTTTGATCTTACCTTGTGCGCGTGTGTGTGTATGTGTGTGCATGTTTGTGTGCTTTCACTCACGCACTTGTGCCTTCACTTGCTTGTGGTCTTCATACCAGTCCTCATGTCTCCACGGATTGACAAGTAAAGGAGGTGGTGCTTACGCTTGAGCTACACCAAATTTTGGCGCCGCTCAAGGATCCAGAGATACCAGGCAAAGTTGTCTACCTGGATAACACGTCAGAGAAAATTTTCTTGGTAACAAAACATGATAGACATGCATATACTTGGAAGAGTGAATTGATTTTCCCTCCACCAAGATCCAATGTTTCCCATGGCCTCCAAGGAGTAGGATCATCCCAAGCTCATGAAGCCCAGAGAGAAAGAACTAGAGAGAGACCTGAGGTAAGTTTTGCACACACCGTGGGTAGGAATAGATCAGGATTTGAAAATGAAAGACCTGAAAGAGAGAGACATCAAGCACATAGGCAACAAAGAGATGACCACGATTTTCCATTGCCTAGACCCCGAGAGCACCCAAGAACCCTTAGACCCACTCAAGTGATCAAGGCAATGAAGAATTATTTTGACGGATGAGGAGATACTTATGATCATGTGGCTGAGTTCAAACAAGTGTTAAGAGCTGAACAGGTTGAGGATTTATTCAACCAGTACGAGGCATTTGGATTGACTCTTAAGGGCACTGACTTGGCTTGGTTTCAACCACTAAGTAGTCGAGACTATCGCGATATAGGTCAGCTGCTAGACGAATTCATTGTAGAATTTTCCAAGAGTGGTATCAGGCATAACACATCATCTTTGATCCACATTTTCAAGGAGACACCCCAAGAAACAATGTGACTAGCAGGTAGAAGGTTTAGACAATACCTAGAAAGATGCCCTGCTCTAGAGTTACCCACACCAGCCAAACAAGTGGCTTTGTTCTTAGATGGCTTACTGAGCACAAAGTTAAGATCATATGTGTACTTGAAAGAGCATAGATCCATAGAAGAGTATGTGCGGACGTGCATTGACATAGAAGATAACTTGGGTGAGGAGTTAGGATTGTCCAAACTCTATAAGGATTTTGATAGTTCTACTAGTCATAATCTCCACAGAAATAGATGAGATAGCTGAGCAAGTTTCCAAGAAGCTGGGAGTCCAAAATAGACAAACACAAAGAGTCACCTCATTGAACCGGTGTTATACCTGCAGAGGGGACCACATGGCTAACGTATGCCCAATGAAAAACCAAAACATTAGAGAAAGGAATGCTCCATATTGCACTATTGAGAGGAAATACACGAAACACACAGCTCAAGATTGTCCCTACAATAGGCAGGCTGTTAGACAAACTTATCAACAACCTTACCAACAAGGTAGGTATCAGAACCATTACCAACAGCCATACTATAGACCACCAGTGGAGCATGCCACCCTTTATCGTATCATTAATTCCAGATTGGAGTGCTCCATTGGTAGAGTTTATGAGGTCGAGAAGATTACCCAAAGAGGCTAGTCTAGCAAGAAGACGAAGCATGGAGCAAGAGGCTCAAGGCTATGCCTTAGTAGGAGACAATCTATATCGAAGAGGCAAAGATGGTTACTTAAGACTGTGCGTTCCTGAATCAGACTATCTAAAGGTCTTAGAGACTGCACACAGTGGTGTTGCAGGTGGACATTTTGGTCCTGACCGAGTGATCAAGACCATTCTGTTCTCAGGACTTTCATATGGATGCACGTACCTATGTGAAGAAATGTGACACATGCCAACGTTCACAATATCCAGTTAGAAAAGACGAGATGCCTTTGAGGCCAATGATGGGAGGACGTGCATTCTCGAAATGGGGTATAGACTTTGTAGGTCCTATTAGCCCCCCAGCTAGCAACTCCCATGCAGAGTATATTATTGTAGCCATAGATTACCTTACCAAGTGGGTAGATGTGAAAGCCACAACAAAGAATGATGCTCAGACTACGGCTAAGTTCTTATTCGAGAATGTGTTCACGAGATATGGACTACCAATAGAGTTAGTGAGTGATAGAGGCACACACTTCTTGAATGGACAAGCCGAGAGCACCAATAAGATCCTCTGTAACGTATTGACAAAACTAGTAAATAATAAACGCTCTGATTGGGACAAACAACTTCATCATGTTGTTTGGGCTTATCGAGTTGCCTACAAAACGGTACTCAACGCCACCCCATTTCAGATGGTCTTCGGACAGAATGTTGTGCTACCATTGGATTTCCTAATCCCAGCTTTAAAGGTAGCACAAGAGCATGAGTGGAATGGACATGAGTTGTCCTCTAGGATCTTTGATCTAGAACGCTTAGGTGAGATGAGGCTACGAGCGGCAGCAGGCATCTACGCTGCAAAGAAGAGGCAAAAGGCATACTTTGATGCACACATCAAAGATAAAGGATTGAAAGAGGGAGACCTAGTGCTGGTTTATACGCTAAAGCAACATGCCTATAAGTTGGAAAAAAGAGGATATGGACCCATGATCATTAATAGAATTTCCACTAGCGGTGCAGTTCAGTTAGCCACTCTAGAAGGAGACATCCTGCGAAGCTATATTAGTGGATGTCGAGTCAAGCTATATCAAGAACCTCTTACAGAGGATATGCTAATGAGACTCCACACTGCTAAGAAGCGAAAAGAAGAAGAGATAAGGGTGAGAGAAGAAGCACAGGCAGAGGCCCGAGAGTGTATTAGGCGAAATAAGTTAAGGCGACTAGGCCTAGATGTCAACTCAAAAGCCCCAAAATATCACATGGATATGTGCCAAAAATCAGGCATAGCGACTTCTCAAGTCATTGACCGACGTCCCTTTGTGACCATAGAGATAGGACAAGGAAAGGGTGCAAGGACTGTGAAAGCATTGATTGACTCAGGTGCAGCAAGTAGTGCAATTCAACTTTCCTACTGCCAAGACTTGCAGTTGAACATCAATCCCATAGAAGCTTATCTCATAGGATTGGGAGGTGTGGAAACCCCTTGTTTGGGCGAGGTGAAACTTCCCATCTATCTTCAAGATGTTCCAATGAATGTCAAAGTGTTCGTGTATCAAGATGAGAACCTTACAGAACCACTTGTCTTAGGACAAGATTGGATTTATGACAATGCAGTCAACTTGAACCTAAGAAGTCAACTTCTTCAAGTTTGGGTCCAGGGACAATGCTTTACATTAGAACTAGAAAATGGCATGCTCACAAATCTAGATGTCACATCTTGTAGTTCTCCTAGGACTAATCTTAGCAAATGAGATGTTGTATGCGTCAAAAGCTCTATGTCGCAGGAGAACTCAATCATGGAAGAACAGGCTCAAAGACAAGCGGACTCCTCCTCTGGTGCAAGGACTAATGCCGCCACTACAACTCAACCAACAAGGCAAACACAACAGAACAGGACAACCGCTATATCAAATAGACAATGGGATTTCCAAAGGAAATTAGTGCCAGGCATGAAGCAGATCTGGGTACAAAAAGGAGAGCAACCACCGGCCTTAACCCCACAATTCCCCTCCAGGGACTCCCATCAGGCCAGAAGACGAATGAAGAAGCTAGGACAAACTCAACCACAAGATATTCGACAAGTTTGGGTGCCTAAGAAAATTACTGCAGCTCAACAAGGACAATTGCAAATATGGGTACCCAAGAAGCTCTTACATACACAACAATCTATGCCCTCTCACATGAGAAAAGTCGCAACAAAGAAGCCAAGGCGGGGCAAGGGTCAGAACCCAACACCAAGACTAAAACCAGATCAACTTGCCTCTTCAACAAGGGTTAGAAGACCAGCCATAATGGTATGGGTATGGAAGCCAAAAGCACTAGTAGTCCCCACAAAACCAAGGAACCAACCACATGGGATACAAAATTTAACAAACCATCCAAAGATGAAGACGCCTGAAGTGATCTCTACAGTGCCTAACGCTGTTCTAAGATGGACCCCAATAAGGAGGATTACATCATTTCAAGATCCAATGGATACCTCCGCCAAGGATGGCATCAACATCCGCAAATAACATTGGAAGCCTCGTCGATCAACAACCATGTGCTCCTTGCACAACCCGGTCTTTTGCACCATTCAGGTCATGCATTTCCAAAGTATGCATTAATATAGGGCCACATTACATGGCCATGCATAGACACATTTGAGAGTCCCATGCACAAGAGCAAGAGCACATTGACTTATGTTCTAATACTAACATATGTCTTCTTGTTTTGTGACATTGTTCCAAAAAAAACAATAATAATAAAAGAAAGAAAAAAAAGAAGAGAAAGAACATGTTCCCAGGTTTTGCTCATGGAACATGAATGAGTCATGCTTAGTGAAGATTGAACCATCGATTACTAGGCATTTATCAATTTGGATAGAAGTGTGACTTGGCTAGCGGATGATGTAATTGTTGCCTTATCTGGTAGATGTCAAGAACTTGGCATGAACATGGCATCCACAACTATGATTTCCTCTTACTATGGTAGGAGTAAAGAGCTTGAAGGTCCGCAACTTGAGTGATGCTTAACTACTGCATGTATGAGAGCATCCAGGGAGATATCTGCAAGGGGTAGTTCTGGTACCCTGCAAATCTTTGTATGTATACTGGATGAGAAGACTCTTGCTTATGGTGAGCTAAAGAGAGTATGTGAAACTAAGCTTGGTGTAGTTCTCGAATGTTGTTTGTCAAGGAATATAAAGAAATTCAATTCTTAGTATTTGACAACTGTTGCTTTCAAAAGAGGAGACAGGACCAGGCACTCAAACAATTTCATTTGTGGACCATCAACACGGACATTCATCGACAATGCTCCATCACAAATGTTGGGTGTACAACACGAAGAGATAAAGATCGATCGAACCATTTACCATGGTAAGTATCTTTACTTTGGCAACCCCATAACCATGATAGATTAGGAAACCTCTTTGTCGGCATACCCTTGAGCACTTAGCTCAAGACCCCAATTTTTGCACCATATTTCTTCCAATGCATTTTCCAAGTAAGCATGCATAGGGCTACATTACAAGGCCGTGCACAAGGCACACATTTTCCTCAACCCATGCACGAACACACTTACCCATCATCCATTATGGGTTATGAGTACTTAACATGACTACTATGAACATCATCTTTGGACGATCTGAGGTCATCAATGGAGACTCACAACGACACAGTCATGCAGGAATCTAAGGCAGATGCACCTACCAAGGGACTACAACTTGCAAAGGCTCGCACTGACAAATGAAGAATCGGACAACCAACCTTGCCACATTTGGAAGAGAGACGGCTCTGGTTCATTCGAATGGACACTCCCTCTCAAAGCAACCTAGAATAACCATTACAACAAGGGTCTGTCAGGGACGACAGACTCGAGAGGGGGGAGTGTTGAAGCTCAAGGTCAAGGACAAAGCATAGGAGCACATCAAAGAGGTGGACATACAAGAAGAAGGAGCAAGTAGGGAGCTCCAAGAAGTGTATGTCAAATTTTCAAAAGAATCCCCTACAAAAATAGTGATTTTCATCACTAAAAACCATTGTAAATACCATTTTCTATTTTTGTAACTCCATTTTGTTCAAGCCGAGGAGTCCTCGAGCTTGAGGAGTATTAGAAGTATCATCCTACCAATTTTCATAATTTTTAGACTTCGTTTGAGCCCTCAAATAAGCCCTGGAACCTAATTTTTAACTAGGTCGGACACTAGGTCTGGACAGGGCCAAAACTAGTCAAAAAACTATAAAAAGAGCTAAAGAGCTCATTTTTGAGGGGAGCTTGTTAGAGAATAGAGCTTTTGTAAGAGAACTCTTTGGCAATTGAAGCTTTCCATTGTTCCTCTCTTTGATCTTACCTTGTGCACGTGTGTGTGTATGTGTGTGCATGTTTGTGTGCTTTCACTCACGCACTTGTGCCTTCACTTGCTTGTGGTCTTCATACCGGTCCTCACGTCTCTGCGGATTGACAAGTAAAGGAGGTGGTGCTTACGCTTGAGCTACACCAATATGTATATGTATATGTATATGTATATGTATATGCATATGTATATGTATATGTATATGTATATGTATATGTATATGTATATGTATATGTATATGTATATGTATATGTATATGTATATGTATATGCTGGAGATAGACGTCTGTGGAAGCATGTGAACAACACAAGGAAGGAGAAGAAGCTTGGAGCACAACACACAATACTGAATGTATTACTAGAGAATGTACAAAGATAGGTAGCCCATTAGGGCAATAGGCGTATATACAAGCCGACGGAAAAAAACCTCCTAAAGAGGGAAAAAAGTGCCCCGGCGGTCCTAGAGTGTTCACACACATCACTACCTAAATATATCAACAAATCCCCCCTGGGAGTGATGCGGTGAACAAGTAGCTGACACTCATGTATAAGGAAGTGCCAAGCTATGTGGAAGTCACTCCACAAAAGGAAGTAAGCTCAAAGCTTTGCAGAAAGCTTCAAACTTCTCCCTGGACAGAGCCTTCGTGAAAAGGTTTGCAATGTTCTCCTGCGTGGGCACATATGCCAAGCTGATCTCCCCAGTAGAGAACCTCTCCCTCACATAGTGATAATGCACCTCAATGTGCTTAGTGTGAGCATGGAACACAGGGTTCCTCGCAACTGCCAATGCACTCTGACAGTCAGTGAAGATGGTGGTGGTAGAATTCTGACCAACACCCAAATCAGCCATAAGGAGTCTGAGCCACACACACTCAACAGTAGCTATGAAAGCTGCCCTATACTTAGCTTTGTTGGGAATGATGGATGGACACTCCAAGAGAATGAGTAGGTACTTCCAAATCCTACTTTGTACCAGCCCTTTGATGCTTCAGAGTTGATAAGTAGACCTTCTTAGCTTTCCAATGACACCATAAAATGGCCTATGTACTTTGGAAATGATGTATGAAAAGATAGAATCAAAAGAGACAACTTTGAACTTCAAGTCTTCAAAAAAACCTTCTACTCTTGGCTAGATACCTATTGCGTCTTTTGCTTAGTATGACCAGCACAATAGGAAGTGGAAAAATTCCTTTTAGGGGTATCTAATTAGCTTAACAAGCTAACTATTCCAAGTGGAATCACTTAAAAAGGTTAACTATGCTCAGAGAAATTAATTTAGCAAGTAAACCTTTACCCCCGATATTTTAGGACTGTTGCAGACTTTGACCAGTGATCACCTCAACGGACTTTTCTCTGAAATGGTTGAATATAAATCCTTCAAATTTTGATAGCATCTAGAATACTTTGATTTGGTTCCAACATGCTATAGATCTTTGAATTTGGCGAAGAAATGAGTGAGATATGATCTCCACAAGTTGACAGACTTTCAGAGACTATGACAGAGAACTCAGAAATGAACAATGTAGATACATGTATTAATGAACACTTGTGTACAAAATCATTGGCTTGAAAACCATAGCCAAATGATGTGGTAAGGTGTAGCCTAGAGTGTAGGCCTTACACACATATAGAGATGAAGATGAAGAGCTCGGAAAATGACTTGCATGCCCGCGACTTTATGATGATCATTTTTATAGTAGTTGAGTTCAAAGTTTGAATTTGAATTCAAACTTTGGCTCTCTTTAATCATGCTCCTACATCCTAGGAGATATTCCATCAATCAAAGCTAACTTTTCCATGAGTTCCTTTTGGTAGGTGTTTACAAAAATTCGAAGTCAAATATGACTTTTACAAAGAGTAAATGAGTAACTATCTTCAAGCATTGGTTCCTATGCACCTACATATGTGTATGAATTACAAGCCAAATGTGTAGGCTTGTGAATTGCACCAACAGCTCCCCCTCAAGCCAAACGATTTGGCTTGGTCTTCATCTTCAGTCTTCATGTATGTCCTGCAATCCAATCATTGATTTGAACCTGCAAAGTTTGGTTCCATCCATTGCTTTAGTTAGCAAATCTGTACACTGCATGTTGGTTGATACATATGTTAGTTGAATGTCCTTGCTTAATAGCTTTTCTCTCACATAATGGTAATGGACCTCTTTATGCTTGGTCCTAGCATGATAGATAGGATTAGCTGCAAGGTGAAGTGAGCTTGTATTATCTCCAAAGATCAATGGTGAGGTAGTATACAAACCCAATTCTATATACAATAGCTTGATCCATATGGCTTCTTGAGTGGCATTTGCCAATCCTTTATACTCTGGCTCTGTAGAAGATAAAGCAACAGTAGGTTGCTTCTTTAAAGACCATGATATTGGCTTATCACCTGCAAATGAAATGTATCCTGAAGTGCTCCTCCTATCATCCTTGCATCCGACCCAATCTGCATCTGAATAAATCTTGATATCCAAGTCTGAAGTGTAAGGGAAATACAAACCATGATGTTGAGTACCCTTGAGGTACTTAAGAATTCTTTTGGCAGCTTCTAAGTGAGGTACCCTTGGCTTGTGCATAAACTGACTTAGTACACTAACTCCATATACAATATCTATCCTTGTTAAGGTAGCATAGTTCAAGCTACCCACCATGCTTTGGTAACCTGTAATATCATCAATTTCATCACCTTCATGGGCACTTAGTTTTAGGTTTACCTCCATTGGAGTACTTGCATCTTTGGCATCTTGCAAATGAAACTTCTTCAACATATCCTGTATGTATTTTTTCTGAGTAATATAGATTCCAGAGTTAGTATAGACTAACTCAAGTCCAAGAAAATACTTTAGTAGACCAAGATCATTGATCTTGAACTCCTTCATCATCTGGTTCTTGATTTGTCTAATTCCATTACCTGTAAGTATGATATCATCAACATATACACATAGGTATATTACCTTTGAATTACTTCTCATGATGAATAGAGAAGTGTCTGCCTTGCTCATGACAAAACCTTGGTCTTGAAGATATGTGGTTAACCTGTGATTCCATGCCCTAGGTGCCTGCTTCAATCCATAAAGAGCTTTATTCAATTTGCACACATATGTTACCTTGTTTGGATCCTCATAGCTAGGAGGTTGTGACATATATACCTCCTCTGAAATCCATCCATTCAAGAAAGCATTTTTTCATCCAATTGATACATGTTCCAATTTTTTGATGCAGCCACACTTACCAATACCCTGATGGTTGGCATCTTGGCCACAAGTGAGAATGTTTCTTCATAGTCAATGCCTTGGGTTTGTGCAAAACCCTTGGCCACCAATCTGGCTTTGTACATGTTTATTGACCCATCATAATTTCTTTTGAGTTTATAGATACATCTGGATCCAATTACCTTCATGGACTCCTTTTTTGGTACTAGTTCCCATGTGTCACTTTCTTTCAGTGCTTCAATCTCCTCATCCATAGCTTCTTTCCATTCTGTCTTGGTCTTTGCTTCTTCATATGATCTTGGTTCTTCAATTGACAAGTCTTTGGCAAGATAAACAGAGTGTTTAATAATAAGAGATGTATCATACCCATATCTGATACGTTTTTTGCTCTCCCTTTGTGATCTTCTGATTGATTGAGTTGAAGACTCAAGTATGTCTTTAAGTTTCTTCATCTTGAGTTTACCTTTGGACTTCCATGCCTTGAATTCTTCAATATTGATAATGTCTTCATCGTTTGATGTGGTGTCTTCATTCTGAGTAGGTTCCTCCTTAGCAAGACTTGGAAACTCCTCCTCCAAGTCATAGGGTAGTTTAACCTTCCTGCATTCATTCTCATACCAAGAATCATTTTCATCAAAGACACCATCTCTACTAAACATAAATCCCTTATTTGAAGGGTTATAGAACCTGTACCCTTTTTGATTTAGATCATATCCAATAAAGATACACTTATCAGCCTTAGGGTCTAGTTTACCTCTTATCTGAGAAGGAATGTGTACATATGCTACACATCCAAATATCCTGCAACGATCAAGTGAGGGTCTCTTACCATGCCATGCTTCATAAGGGGTCATCCCATCAAGTGATTTGGATGGCAACCTATTTATAAGGTAAGTGGCAGTAGATACACTCTCTGCCCATAAGAAATTAGGTAATTTCTTTTCATTCAACATTGACCTAGCTATTTCAACAATGAACCTCTTTCTTCTCTAAGCTACCCCATTCTGTTCAGGAGTATACCTTGTGGTTATTTCTCTCTTGATTCCTCTGTCCTGCAAGAATGCTTCAAACTCATTGGAGAAATACTCTCCTCCTCCATCTGACCTTAGCCTCTTTAGATTTCTTCCTATCTGATTCTCAACAAGTGCAAGATATTTTTTAAAACAATTGAACACTTTATCTTTGTGCTTCACAAAGTACAATACAGTCCATCTGCTATAGTCATCAATAAAAGATACATAGTACCTTGATCCTGAGATTGAGGGGTCTTTGCTTGGTCCCCATACATCTGTATGGACAAGTTCTAGGTAGTCCTCACTAGTAGCCTTTCCTTGAGAAGGGTAACCTCTGAGACTTCCCAAACTGACAAGCATCACATTTATAAATCATGTGTTGTTTGGAAACATTAGGTATTACAATTACACATTGATTCCTGCATATTTGCTTCAAGGTTCTTTCTCCTACATGCCCTAATCTCTTATGCCAAATCTCAAGCTTTAAAAGTGTTTGATCTTTATAATTTTATAGTGCAATATTCTTTGTATCTTCTAGCTCAAATGTAAAAAGTCTACCTGATTTTTCTCCTTTAGCTATTACTTGAACCCATGCTTGGGATCCTCCACAAATGCTCCAAATTTGTTGAATCTGACCTGCAAACCTTTCTCCACAATCTATCCAACACTCATCAAGTTTTTTGTAATGGTTTGTACATATAGTACACTACTCAAAAAGTTTTGATTTCCATCACAAGTCTTAACATTTCCAACTTTAACTACTGAGTGCTTGGTGTCATCACTTGTTTGTACTTGATGCTTACCTCTTGGTTCTTCAAGTTCAGAGAGTAGAGCTACATTGCCAGCCACATGATTTGAGCATCCTGAGTCAATGTAGAAGAGATGGTCATCATTTGTACCTGGTTTTGATGTCATGTTCATAATCAGAAGAGAATCATCTTGCTCTTCTGTATAGTTGTTGTAATCTTTTCTGGATATGAATCCTCCTTGGTAGTTGCCATTGTAATTGTTGTTGTAATTGTTATTGTAGTTGTTGTTGTACCCTTGATGATGGTTGAATCTGCCTCTTGACTGTGAGTATCCACCTCTTTGATATCCTCTTCCTCTCTAGTTCTTGTAATTCTTGAAACACTCATCGGTAGTATGATTTGATAAACCACAAATGTTGCATGGTGAGGAGTTATAGGATCTTCTGCTACCTTGCTTACCTCCTCTGCCCCTTCCTCTTGATGATCTACCTCTCCCTGCATAGTTGGCTTGGGAGGTAGTGCCTTCATCTTCTCCTTTCTTGTTCTTGCCTTTATCTTTAGAATTACTTTTATCAATGTATAGGGCAGAAGAACTATTACCTTTGGATGTGTCTCCATTCTTGTTGAGCTTGGCTTCATGAGTGAATAATTGTCCCATGAGAGTTGTAAGATCTGGAATTTGCATGTCCATGTATAGGTCCATGGTAGTGGTGAAGCTTTCCCATTTGTCATCAGCTTTGATCCCATTGATCACTTGCCTTACTATCTGCTCTTCTTCAATCTCTTCTCCTATGCTTGCTAACTGATCTGCTACATCTTTAATCTTAGTCACAAACTCTGAAATAGCCTGCTTAGGTTGCTTCCTTAGTGTGGTGAATTCAATCCACAATTGGTTTTTTCTGGCCCTTGTGTTGGAAGAGAAATAGGATGACAAGGTTTCCCAAGTCTCTTGGGATGTCTTAGAGTTTCTAATATGTGGCAAAAGAAAATCAGAGATGGAGTTGAGTAAGTAAGACCTTGCTAATGCATCCTTGGCACACCATGTGTTGAGCTTTTCATGTTCTTTCTTTGTTGGTAGTCCTCTGGTTTTGAATGAGCTCAATTCCTCATATCCTAAGATGTATCCATAAAGACTCCTTCCTTGTAGGTATGTCTTCATCCTTAAAGACCATGCTTGATAGTTGTTCCTGTCCAATTTATCAATAAATGAAGGAAAACCATCTCCCATTTTACCTTAACTTTGCTCTGATACCACTGTTGGGAATGATGGATGGACACTCCAAGAGAATGAGTAGGTACTGCCAAATCCTGCTTTGTACCAGCCCTTTGATGCTTCAAAGTTGATAAGTAGACCTTCTTATCTTTCCAATAACACCATAAAATGGCCTATCTACTTTGGAAATGATGTATGAAAAGATAGAATCAAAACAGACAACTTTGATCTTCAAGTCTTCAAGAAAACCTTCTATTCTTAGCTAGACACCTAGTGCTTCTTTTGCTCTGCATGACCAGCACAGTAGGAATTGGAAAAATTACTTTTAGGGATATCTAATTAGCTTAACAAGCTAACTATTCCAAGTGGAATCACTTAAAAAGATTTACTATGCTTAGAGAAATCAATTTAGCAAGTAAACCTTTACCCCCGATATTTTAGGACTGTTGCAGACTTTGACCACTGATCACCTCAATGGACTTTTCTCTGAAATAGCCAAATAGAAATCCTTCAAATTTTTCCAGCATCTAGAATAATATGAGCTGGTTCCAACAAGCTATAGATCTTTGAATTTGGTGAAGACATGAGTGAGATATGATCTCCACAAGTTGACAGACTTTCAGAGACTATGACAGAGAACGCAGAAATGAACAATGTAGATATATGTATTAATGAACACTTGTGTACAAAATCATTGTCTTGAAAACCATAGCCAAATGATGTGGTAAGGTGTAGGCTACAGTGTAATCTTACACACCTATAGAGATGAAGATGAAGAGCTCGGAAAGTGACTTGCATGCCCGCGACTTGATGATCATTTTTATAGTAGTTGAGTTCAAAGTTTGAATTTGAATTCAAACTTTGGCTCTCTTTAATCATGCTCCTACATCCTAGGAGAT
The DNA here is from genome assembly GCA_020310875.1 of Ceratopteris richardii. Classification (NCBI taxonomy): domain Eukaryota; kingdom Viridiplantae; phylum Streptophyta; class Polypodiopsida; order Polypodiales; family Pteridaceae; genus Ceratopteris; species Ceratopteris richardii. The sequence continues at coordinate 2,776,412 of CM035430.1, read as the reverse complement.
ATTCCATCAATCAAAGCTAACTTTTCCATGAGTTCCTTTTGGTAGGTGTTTACAAATATTCCAAGTCAAATATGACTTTTACAAAGAGTAAATGAGTAAATATCTTCAAGCATTGGTTCCTATGCATCTACATACGTGTATGAATTACAAGCCAACTGTCTAGGCTTGTGAATTGCACCAACAAGCTTAACAACTGGAAGTGGCCACAATAGGCTGCTTCTTGCTCAACCAAGATATACATGAGCTACCAAGTATGAAGCAAAAGCCACTAGTGGACACACGAGCATAGCAACCAGCCCAATCAGAGTCAGAAAAAGCATGCAAATTTGAGGGTAGTGACCCCCCCTTTGGATAAAACAACCCAAGTAACCGAGTACCACTCAAGTAGCGAAAGATGCGCTTAACCGCCTACCAATGCTTGACTCCTGGGCAATGCATAAACCTCCTCATATGTGAGACAGCAAACTGAATATCTGGCCAAGTAATGCATAAGTAAATCAAGCATCCAAGAGCCTGGTGATAGAGAACAACATCAAATGCATCTCCAGCATCATGAAGACTCAAACGTAGACCCGTCTCCATAGGAGTGGCAATAGGCTTATAATCTTCAAGGCCAAAACATTGCAATAATGTGTCAATATATTTCATTTGACACAAAGCCATTCCACCATCAACTTGCATAAACTGAATGCCCAAATAGTGATGCAAATGCCCCAAATCAGACATCTCAAATGAGGCATGCAAATCAGCCTTAAAATCAGCAATATGCCTCTCATGAGGACTAGTGAGCAGCATGTCATCAACATAAACCACAATGATTAGAAGCACATCAAAAGCACGCTTAACATATAAGGTGCTTTCAGTTGGACTGTTCTCAAAACCATGTGCAATCAGATAGGCATGTATCTTCTCATACCAAGCACGTGGTGCTTGCTTTGAACCATATAATGCCTTCTTTAACCTGCACACCTAGTTTTCATGCCCTTTTTGCACAAAGCCACGGGGTGAAAAACATACACTTCTTCATGCAAGTCACCATTCAAAAGTGCAGTTTTAATGTCCAACTGATGTACATTCCAACCATGATGGGCTACAAGTGCACAAATGCTCTGAACAGTAGTCATACGGCATGTAGGTGCAAAGGTCTCATCAAAATCAATGCCTCTTTCCTGCACATAATCCTTTGCAACAAGCCTAGCCTTATACATGTCAACTATACCATCATGTTTACGCTTCAGCTTGTATAACCACTTAGTGCCAATGGCCTTCTTGCTAGGAGGCAAGTCACATAAAGACCAAGTACCATTTATCAATATTGCATCATATTCAGATTGCATAACAGCCATCCAATTTTCTGAATTTTGTGCTTCATCAAACGAAATAGGCTCATTCTCATCACAGAGGCTAGATACAACCATAGCGTAGCAATCTCATGCAAAAGATGCACTATGAGAGCCTGAACGAGTATGATATGACAGAGGTGCATCTAATTTGCTGTCACGCAAAGTCTGCACTAGCCATTTTGACATAGTTTTTGCCTGCTCAATATCAGCTCTCTCATCAACTAGTGCATCATGTAAATCTGCATCAGAAATGGAATGATCTGCATCATCACATGAAACCTGCAAAGGCTGAGAAGTTGCCTCATTAGGACCAGCACTAGACTGTCCACCTGTAAAAAGAGGCAGCAAAGTATCATACATATCTTTGGAGCTAATAGATGTCTCCTTAGTACATGAAAGCAATGACTGAATAGCATCTTCCACAAAAACAACATCACGACTAACCAGAATGCATTTATTCTGTGGATGATACAGACGATAGCCTTTACTTTCAGAACTGTACCCAACAAAGATACATTTTACTACTTTATCATCCAATTTTCTGCGATGTTGTTCAGCCACTAATGCATATGCCAAACAACCAAAAACACGTAGATAAGCAATAGATGGCTTGCAATCATGCCAAGCCTCATATAGAGTGATAGACTGCAGCGCTTTAGTGGGACACCTATTAAGTACATATGTTGCACACATGACAGCCTCAAGCCAGAAACTATTTGGTAAAGCCTAACTCTTGACCATACACCTCACCATCTCAATGAGTGACCTGTTCTTTTGTTCAGCAACTCCATTCTATTGAGGTGTATACGGCACTGTACACTGGTGTTTTATCCCATGTTCAGCCAGAAATGCATTAAAATAAGAAGACATATATTCCCCCCCTCGATCAGAATGGAGGGTGCCCATCTTACATGCTGACAAATTTTCAGCCAAAACCAAAAACTATTTGAAGCACATGAACACTTCGGACTTTGCCTTCAATGGATATACCCATGCATGCCTGGAAAAATCATTGATGAAAGTCACGAAGTAAAGATAATTCCCAAAAGAATGTGTCTGCATAGGACCACAGACATCACTATGTATAAGCTGCAATTTCTGAGTAGCCCGAACTGAACCATCTTTTGGAAAGGTTGAACGCTGCATTTTTCCCAAAATACAGCCTTCAAAAACATGTTTTCCAGGTGCCTCAAGTTTGGGCAAAGAGGACACCATTTCAGATTTCTGCAGGCATAACAAGATAGAAAAATTCAGATGACCAAAGCGTGCATGCCAAAGCTTTGCATCTGACATAGCCTGAAAATAATTTACTACACATGCCAAATCATTTATAGATCTTTCATAGTCTATGAGCTTATACAGCCCACGACATAAAATGCCAGAAGCAATTATCACATCGCCATTTGACAGATCATGAACTGTACACCTATCATCAACAAATTTCACAACCAAGCCAATCTTGGCTAATGCAGAAACTGATAACAGGTTTTTCTTGATCCCTGGCACAAATAAAGCATCTGACAAAGTGAAAGAACTACCATCAGCAGTAGTCAAAATGATCTTACCAACTCCCATAACAGGATAAGAGGAGTTGTCGGCGCATGTAACAGTATTCCCTGTAGGGGCAGGCTCGAGTGAAGAGAAGAAACTACGCTGCGAGGTAATATGTTTGGTCACCCCAAGGTCAAAATACCAAACATCTGAGTCTACTGCAGACATGCACTGCTCATGAGAAGATGGGTCAAAACTGCAGACAGTAGCAAATGCCCATTCTTCTTCCTGCATAAGATTAGCAGACTCTGTTTTTGGTGTAGAGGCCTCTGCAACAACCATTCCAGCCTCTTTCTTCTTTGCCTCTTTAGCAGCCAGTTTTAGATATTTCTTTATGATATGATCATTCCATTTACAATACTTACAAAACAATTTCTGCTTTTCTGATTTCTTCTCATCTTTATCTTCCTTCTTCAAATATGCAGAATTAGAGATTTTTGCTTACTAGTTGAAGAGCTCCATTTTCCTTTGCCCTTCTGACTAGCCAGGAAATCTTGATCTGCAACTCGCATAATGGACCTGTTATGCCTGGACTGATCTTCCTGCAACAGAACAGAGACTAAATCCTCAAATGATAAGGCATTCGAATTGCCTTTCATAATCAAACGAAGAGTAGAAGCAAAACTCTGATATGAATTAGGAAGACCATTCAGAATGGTCTGCACAAGGGAGATATCTGGTATAACCTCATCAGTAGAAATCAACTGCTCCTTCAAATCTTTGATCTTCGTTAGGAAACTGTCCATAGAATCACCTTATATATATATATATATATATATATAATATGTATATATATATATATGTATATATATATATATATATATATATATATATATATACCTTCATTCATGTGCTCACTCTCCAACTCTTTTCGGAGGTAAGCAACACGAGCCTCATTCCTAGCTTGGTACAATGTGGTAAGTGTATCCCAAGCATCCTTAGCTATTCTGCAAGAGCGAATGTGAGGAATAGTGGCACGTTTGACAGACAAAGCTATCAATGCATGTGCCTGGGAATCTCTACCATCTCAGCAAATATGCTCTATAGTAGGTGCAGCAGAAACCGCAGCACGAACAGGAACATGCAGAATATCATCATCTTCGACACCTTCTGCATCAGCTTCAGTACCTGCAGTTGTAACAGTTGCAAGTGTGATAGGACATTTTTCAACACCCTGCACAATGTTCCACAGTCCTTTTGCAACCAATACATGTCACATCATATAAGCCCACAATGGATAGTTGGTACCATCCAACTTATCCTCAATAGCCAACATACGGAATACATCACTACTTTCAGCCATGGCCAGTGACTAAAATACCTTGATGCAAAAAATTGACTGTATCTCAAAAAGTTGAACAGAACTACCCAAACGAATTCTGTTGGGCCTGTAGCAGACTTCAAGAGGCTTATATTGGTGAATAGAAACTGGTATATACCTTTGGAAGAACAAGACGAAATACCCTGCACAAGCACTTTGATAGTGCATTCGGAGGCCGAAACGAGCTCAGATCGCGATTTCGACACCATACAGCAAAGTTGTTTTGATCTCGGGAACACACTAAGTATGCTCACCAAAATTTGTGCGATTCTGAGACTACAAACGGAGGAGTGTTAATGGCGCCCTAGATGAAGCGACGACCTGCTCTGATACCAATTGTTGGAGATAGACGTCTGTGGAAGCACGCGAACAGCACAAGGAAGGAGAAGAAGCTTGGAGCACAACACACAATATTGAATGTATTACTCGAGAATGTACAAAGATAAGTAGCCCATTAGGGCAATAGGTGTATATACAAGCCGGGAGAAAAAAACATTCTAAAGAGGGAAAAAAGTGCCCCGGCGGTCCTAGAGTGTTCACACACATCACTACATAAATATATCAACAGTATGTGTATATGTATATGTATGTGTATATGTATGTGTATATGTATATGTATGTGTATGTGTATATGTATATGTATATGTATGTGTATGTGTATATGTATATGTATATGTATGTGTATGTGTATGTGTATGTGTATGTGTATGTGTATGTGTATGTGTATGTGTATGTGTATGTGTATGTGTATGTGTATGTGTATGTGTATGTGTATGTGTATGTGTATGTGTATGTGTATGTGTATGTGTATGTGTATGTGTATGTGTATGTGTATGTGTATGTGTATGTGTATGTGTATGTGTATGTGTATGTGTATGTGTATGTGTATGTGTATGTGTATGTGTATGTGTATGTGTATGTGTATGTGTATGTGTATGTGTATGTGTATGTGTATGTGTATGTGTATGTGTATGTGTATGTGTATGTGTATGTGTATGTGTATGTGTATGTGTATGTGTATGTGTATGTGTATGTGTATGTGTATGTGTATGTGTATGTGTATGTGTATGTGTATGTGTATGTGTATGTGTATGTGTAGTGTATGTGTATGTGTATGTGTATGTGTATGTGTATGTGTATGTGTATGTGTATGTGTATGTGTATGTGTATGTGTATGTGTATGTGTATGTGTATGTGTATGTGTATGTGTAGCTGTATGTGTACCTGTATGTGTACGTGTATGTGTATGTGTACGTGTATGTGTACGTGTACGTGTAGGTGTACGTGTACGTGTACGTGTAGGTGTATGTGTATGTGTAGGTGTAGGTGTATGTGCATGTGCATGTGCATGTGCATGTGCATGTGCATGTGCATGTGCATGTGCATGTGCATGTGCATGTGCATGTGCATGTGCATGTGCATGTGCATGTGCATGTGCATGTGCATGTGCATGTGCATGTGCATGTGCATGTGCATGTGCATGTGTATGTGTATGTGTATGTGTATGTGTATGTGTATGTGTATGTGTATGTGTATGTGTATGTGTATATGAGTATTTGTATGTGTATTTGTATGTGTATTTGTATGTGTATGTGTATGTGTATGTGTATGTGTATGTGTATGTGTATGTGTATGTGTATGTGTATGTGTATGTGTATGTGTATGTGTATGTGTATGTGTATGTGTATGTGTATGTGTATGTGTATGTGTATGTGTATGTGTATGTGTATGTGTATATATATGTGTATATGTATATGTATATGTATATGTATATGTATATGTATATGTATATGTATATGTATATGTATATGTATATGTATATGTATATGTATATGTATATGTATGTGTATATGTATATGCATATGTATATGTATATGTGTATATGTATATGCATATGTATATGTATATGTATATGTATGTATATGTATATGTATGTGTGGATGTAAATGTATATGTATGTGTGGATGTAAATGTATATGTATGTGTATATGTATCTGTATATGTATATGTATATGTATATGTATATGTATATGTATATGTATATGTATATGTATATGTATATGTATGTGTGGATGTATATTGTTGGAACTCAAGGACAAGCTAGAGATTTGAGCTCTTGTAATAGATCTCTTTTGTAATCGAAGTCCTTCCATTGTTCCACTCTTTGCTCTTACCTTGTGCGTGTGTGTGTGTATGCTTGTGTGCATCTCACTCACACACTTGTGCCACCAGTTGCTCACGGTCTTCATACCAATCCTCACATCTTCGTGGATTGACATTTATGAGGTGAATCTCCTCACGTTGGTACTTGCCATTGTGCTAGAGTGACACCAAATTTGGTGCTGTTGGATGAGCGTGTGATGGTAAGACGTAGAGTAACGATGATGGAAGGTAAAAAAAATAGTCATTTTCAATTGATTTTCTGTTTTTTTTCTCCATCTTCATCATCATCATCATCTTCTCCCATCTTGATCTTCTTATATTTTCTTCATTTTTTACTGTACATTCACCTCGTTTTTCACTTGTGTCTGTGAGCAAGAAGCATAGAGGGAGTTGAGAGTTGAAATGTTGAAGAAATACTCTTTAAATACTCTCAAAACATCTGAAAACTAAGTGAAGTATCGTGCGAACTGAGACTACTTATGTCAAGTATCGCGAGGGTGGTATCATGAGCTCGAAGAGAGATTTTGCATCTACAGTCACATAGGAGGGACAAGGAGACTATAAGGTACACATATCTACAAAAATTTTTGAATTTGGACTTCAAAAACTCCAAGTATCGTGTCTAGTTGAGTTTCGATATCGCGATACCAGAACTCCCGTGTATCACAATACTTGTCGAGTATCGTGTATCGTCTCCCCATGTATCGCGATGTCGGGAAGATTTGCATCTTCCAATTGATGACCCGAAAAATTAAAATATTTATTGGTGAATTCTAAACCTCTTTTATATCACTGTTGATCAATTGTGTTAATTGGATTAACTATTTTGAAAGTGTTTTTAGGTATGAAGGATGAAGCAGGACATATGTTCATGTTAGGGTTTACCCTAATTACTCATTTAATGAGAATTTCCTATTTTTACATTCAAGAATTATGGGTATTCAGCCTAGGGTTTCTTGAATTCATGTGTTGTTTATAAGATTTGGTTAATGTTAAGGGTTTAGATGATTTATAATGGGTTAAAGCTAGGGTTCAGAAGGATTTTAATGGTCTAACCCAGGGGGGTTTATGGGTTTCCAATAGGTTTTCTAGGATTTACTATATTTAAAGGGTTAACATAGATGTTATTCAAAAACATTAATATCTAAATTACATATTTATCTATTAAACATTAAACTATGTCATTAAAAAATTACTTTAATTAAATATGTGTATTTAAATACTAAGGTTCTAATTAATTAAACCCTTAAACGAAGCTTAAATTAATTGATTTATTTAAATAAGAAATTTAGGGTAAATAGAATTACAATGATTAATTAAATGGATAAATAACTAGTGGACTATATGAGTGCTAGGAAAAAGAATGGCTTATATAAGTTGTGTAACTAAAGAGATTTAAGGAGTGGTCTCAATAGAAGATGCACTTAAAGTGAAAAAAGTTGGTTAAGAGAAAGAGTGGAGAGAATTAGTGAAGATGAAAAGAGAGGAGTAGAAATTAAGTGTAACTAAAGTAGAAAAGTTAAACTGGAAAGTGTGGTGGAAGTAAGGAGATTAAAGTGTGGTTGTAGGTTAAAAGTTAAAACTAAAAAGAGTGGTTTAGAAATGACTTGTGTATGTATTTAAATGAGTGTTGAGCTCAAGTTTCTCATAATGTTTCTTTGCAGGTACTTTCTCCTGATCTTTACTTTCTTCTGTTTTTCCTTCTTTCTCATTAGACCCTCCTCGTGCTCGGGATATTAAGCCATCATGTACTGCTATGCATGATGATCTTGATGTTGATTGTCCGGCTGGAAGCATGCCCATGCCTATTCCATGGCTTGGTCTGGGTCCCTGCAGCAGTATGTGTATGTGATGTGTGTATGTGTGTGTGATGTGTGAGTGTGTATGTGATGTGTGCGTGTATGATGTGATGTGTGTGTGTATGTGATGTGTGTGTGTATGTGATGTGTGTATGTGCGTATGTGATGTGTGTATGTGTATGTGATGTGTGTGTGTGTGTGATGTGTGAGTGTGTATGTGATTTGTGTGTATGTGTATGATGTGATGTGTGTGTGTATGTGATGTGTGTATGTGCGTATGTGATGTGTGTATGTGTATGTGATGTGTGTGTGTGTGTGATGTGTGAGTGTGTATGTGATTTGTGTGTATGTGTATGATGTGATGTGTGTGAGTGTGTATGTGATGTGTGCGTGTATGATGTGATGTGTGTGTGTATGTGATGTGTGTGTGTGTGTGATGTGTGAGTGTGTATGTGATTTGTGTGTATGTGTATGATGTGATGTGTGTATGTGTGTATATGATATGTGTGTGTGCGTGTATGATGTGACATGTGTGTGTGTGTGATGTATGTGTGTGAGAGAGACTCTCCCCCCCCCTCCTTAGCGCTATGCGCTGCAGCACCGAAGAGAGAGGGAGAGAGAGAAAGAGAGAGAGAGAGAGAGAGAGGTTCTCTCCCTCCCTCCTCAGCGCTGCGCGCTGCAGCACCAAAGAGAGAGAGAGAGAGAGAAAGAGACAGAGGAGAGAGAAAGAGACAGAGGAGAGAGAAAGAGAAAGAGAGAGAGAAGTTCCCTCCCTCCCCCTGCAGAACTGCGCACGGCAGCACGCAGAGAGAGAGAGAAAGAGAGAGAGAGAGAGAGAGAGAGAGAGAGAGAGAGAGAGAGAGAGAGAGAGAGAGAGAGAGAGAGAGAGAGAGAGAGAGAGAGAGAGAGAGAGAGAGAGGTAGGCAGGCAGAGAGAGAACGGGAAAGAGAGAGAAAGACAGAGGTAGAGAGAGTGAATGAGCATATGTGTGCATTATTGTGTTCATTTGCATAGGATTAAGTGCTTGAGAGCATATTAGGATGTCTAAATTAAAACTAAGCATGTGTATGAATGCATATGGTTGAATGAGTAATGTGTAAGTGTAGTGGTTTATGAATGCATTTAATGAGATGAGGTACATATAATCGTGTATGAGCATATGTTAGCATCTTTATATATGTGAATGAAAGTATTAACTAGAGAATGTATGAATAGGAATGTATGTCTAACTAAGTTTAAGTCTATATAAGTAAGGTTATAGGAACATGTTTAGATATGGTATAGATACATGGTTTAGAGTACATGTGTAGCTCAGTGATGAGTAGCACCTCCTTTAATGTCAATCCGGGAAGACGTGAGGATGGTATGAAGACCTCGAGCAAGTGGAGGCACAAGTGCGTGAGTGAGAAGCACACAAACATGCACACACATACACACACACGCGCACACACGGCAAGACAAAGAGTGAGAAGCAATGGAGTTCTTAGATTACTTTCAAAAAGCTCTTACAAGTTCGTTTCAATTACAATCTCCCCTCAAAAATGAGCTCTCTAGCTCCTTTTATAGTTTTTGTCTAGCTTTGGCCCTGTTCAGACCTAGTGTCGGGCCTAGTTAAAAATTAGGTTCCAGGGCTTATTTGAGGGCTCAAACGAGATCTAAAAAATACGAAAATTGGTAAGCAACTACTTCTAAGGCTCCTCAAGCTCGAGGACTCCTCGGCTTGCACAAAATGGAGCTACAAAAAGGTGAACATGTTATTTACAGGGGTTGTCAGTGATGAGAATCACTTTTAATTTGTGTAAGGATTTTGAAAAATTAAAGGGTTGCCTTAGTGCTAGATCTGCGTGAATGCTCGTACTTGCTTCTTCATGAAGAAAATTATTGGCCTACTTGCCAGATCGTCGTTGACTCCCTTGTCTGCTTGTGCCTTCTCTCCCTTCTGACTCTCTTCTCTGACTGCCATGCCTCGTCAGTCCTTCAGTTCCTTGTCTGCTGCTAACACCCCCCCCTCTCTCGTGTCTGTCGTCCCTGACAGACCCTTGTTGTGTGGGTTTTTGGATGTAGTACTCAACGACATCTTGCGCTAAGTGATGTTCGGCAATCCTCAATCCTTTGGTCAAGTCTGTGAGTAGAGCATCCCAATCTACCGGCCCGGGAACCTCTGAATGTGGCATACGTAACTTGTCTGAATGGAGAGCTTGTTCCACTGCAAACAATTGTAATAAATGTGAGGGCCTGGGAATGAAGATCTCTGAGTGATATTCCTAGAACCCTGTGACAAACATCTCTTCAAATGTCTGTTTGAAGGAGGCCGGTAGGTACTTTATACGGGCATGCCATGCATAAACAACATTAATAGAGGGCGTTGTGCTCATGTCATAAACAAGATCCTGATTGCCTTCATTAAATCCGAGCGCAGAGAGGTGAGGTTCCTTAACATTCTTGAAGGTCCGGAAGGTGACTATCATGAGTTCAAAAATTTTAAGGCACATCTGTGTCATAACATCTGGTACGTTTTTAAACCTGACACCCCAATGCCGAATTGTCGATATCATATACCCTACGGTAGGTTGACCTTTAGGTGGTGCTAAGTAGACATAGTTGAGCCACTTCTCGTAGCCTTTGGTTGTCAGCACCATCTTTGTGTATTCCGGCCACGACCTTCTTCGGAAAACAGGACAGTAGCAGGGATTGTACTTGATATACAGGGGCATGTTGTTCCATGTGCGATTCATTTCCGGGTAGGTTTCAAGCAGTCAAATTCTCCAAGTCGGTTGGTGAATATTTCCCTGCTTGGCACTTTTTGGGATGTCATCTGGTGCAAACTGTGTGGCAGAGGTTGGTTCCCGTGAGGTGTGGTGCTTGATCTCAGCATTATAGTCCGCCATTAAGACACAAAAAGGAACATACAAGTCGTCGGAGGTGCCGATCCACCTGTGATGAGAGAGGTTCCTAAAATAGTCCGATTTTATGACCACCTCTTCCAAGCGTGACATCAATGCTATCTGGACTGCCACCCTATCATCATGTGATGTGGCCACCTTTTCCAATTTCTGCATCCATTCCGGAGCCTCTATTTCAAGGGTGTCCATGCCCTCATCTCTTCGCTTGCCTCCACGTGCTGGCATCGGAACGTACGGGTCCTCAAAGGTTTCTCTACTTCGATGGGTACTAGGTCTTCAGGCTCTGGTTCCACCAAGGAGGAGGGTTGGCGTTCATACACAAGCACTTTCTTTTGTAATTCTTCGAGTTGTGCTTTGAGCGCTGCTACTTCGTCGGTTGTGTCAGCTGTGGTTGGGACCTCTTTGGGTGGTGCTGGTTGAGCTGCCAATTGCCTTCGTAGTTCGTCTCTGTCCTTTTCTAAGGCTGCATGGGCTTCGAGGAGATCAGCATGGGTTTCTAATATGATTTGCATATTGTCTGAGGGAATGGCCTTAAACTTCTCCGGGTCAATTTCTTGTGGGGAACCGTCCATGGCTAATTCCAAGTTCTCTTCGTTTTGTGTCTGAAGCCGTCTATTTTCTTCCAGGGCTGCAGACATATGCTTCCGTAATAGAGCCATGTTGCGGCGGAGCTTGAGGTTCTCTGTGATTTGGGAGTGTAGCAGATCATCCATTTGTTGTCTTTCTTCGGCATCTGGCTGCGGTGGATTTGCCACTAATTGCTCATGTTGTGTTTGCAATGCGCTAAACTGCTGTTGTAATTGTTTCTTCTCTTGCTCTAAGTCAATAAATCTTCCTTGTAATGCTTCATGACTCCTGAATAAACTTGTATGCTGAGCATCGAGGTGCTGATAGTGTTGTTGTAACTGAGACATGCATTGATACATGTTATTAAATACATTATTAATGGGGGTGGATGCAGGAAGGGTGTTAAATGCAGAAGGGAAGGGAAAGGGGAAGGGAAGTGTGAATGCGGTGCTGGAAAGTGGTGAAGTGGGTGGTGGGGGAATGGGAGATTGTGGCCGCATGGGAGGAGGGAGAGGTGCAGTGGAGGGTGATATGTCCATAAAATCCGTGGTGGAAGCAGTAGTGGGAGTGATTGTGAATAGTGCAATTGTGGGTGCAGTGATTGTGGTGAATGTGTACAGTGTTGTGTGCAGTTGTGAATGTGAACTACCCGAAAGTGTGAGTGGGGGAATGGGGATGTCAGTAGCTGCCGTTAGGATTACAGTGGTAGTGGGGTTGTATACACGGGAGGTGTTGAGAGGGTGTGTGGGTTGATTGGCGGTTTGTGCTTCAGTCATGGCGGTGGACTCGGAGGCGGTAACGGTGGTTGTTACATTGGTAAGGGGAGGTGAATGTGGCGGGTGTGGGGGCGAAGGTGGTAAGGGAGGTGATGGAGGTGCACTTGATGTATGGGCTTCCTCGGTGTTGTGAGCGGTGTATGCAGTCAATGGTATCGTAGAGCTTTTTCAACTCCTTTGTATATGCTGGGGCACCCTCTAGCTCCTGTATGACTTCTTGCTCATAGTCATGCGCCTCCTCATCAGAAAATCCTTCCTGTTCATCCTCTTGGCCTTCTTCTTCTTCATCCTCCAATTCCACCACTTCTGGTTGCCTTGGCTGGGGTTGTTCTATAGCCGTTTGTTGTCCACTACCCTGCTCTGCTTCAACTTCTGCATTGACAGCTTCAATGATTCTGGCAACTTCTTCATCCGTTAGATCTTCCAAAGTGAATCCGTGAGGAAATTCCAGATCAGTAGGTACTGGTGGAAACACAAGGTTAGGGTAACTTGATAGTAAATGGTTGTACTCGTCTGGGAAGCCTAGGAGTTGTTTCAAGTGTTAGGGTTGCCCCGCAGGCTTGTGCACAAGGCATCTGGACGGTGCCTCTCATCTTCTTTGAGGGAGGCCCTGCGGCTGACATTCTGCGTTGAAACTCCTGTGCTCTGGTCCAAATGAGAGCCCTTTGCACCGGACATCATATGCGAGACATCTATACACAATTCTGGTAAGCGCACAACAACCATACAGTACAGATTTTTGTTTCTTATACCACCTTTGATGAGCCAAATGAATTTGGTCGATAATCCAGTGGGGCATATTGATTCTCAAATCAAAAGCATCTGCTAAGTAGAGGCTAAACCAGATCTTTTTGGGAGGCATTGTGAACCTTTCCTGCGCGGGGAATGCGAAATGTTGCATGACCATGCGTAAATGAACGGCGATCGTAGGTGTCATCGCGACCATGTCCTTTAACTTCGTCAGATTCCTGTTCTTCATATTATCGGGGACCATTGTCTCTTTCTCCGTAGGAATGTGCATACCTTTCATGTCGAGAGCTTCTCTTACCAAGTTGATAGTCAAGCGGAAACGCTTCAGCTCGTTGCCCCTTGTGAGTGATGGGAGTACAAAGGAGCTGTATCCTTTTTTGTCTTTGCTTGGAGTGAGGGTGCTAATCAAGTATGAGCACCTTAGAAAATCGGGCTTTGGTAGTTGGAACTTGAAATAATCATAGAGCCCAGCCTTCTTCCATATCGGCTTCAGTCCTTCGTTATTCTGTAGCTTTTCAAACTCCCTGGTAAAGAAGTGGTATCTGCCCCAACGTCCATTGAATTCTACCTCGGACTCCCACATGTATGTGCCTTCACCCAGAGGTCCCGCAACGTCACTGAACCAGTGTGAGGTTTTGCCCACCGGCATTGTGTGACCCTGTGGAGGATTCTGAATCGGTATGGCATGTAATGCCCTTAATGCCGCTGGTCGTTCCTTTAATTCCTCCTCGACCGGAAGGCTTTCAATGTCCACAACTTGGGGGCTCGTGCCTGCCTGGGAGCTGGTTCCTACCGTATCGGCCATGTTACTTCTTGCTGCCTGTCTCTGTGAGAATGTACAATCATGTGTTAACATTGTACAGGACAAGAGGGAACCGTTGTTGTTCCCATTACAACATTAACATGAGGGTTGGGAGCGAATAATGGGTTAGTAAGTGCTCGGTGCGAGTGTGTGTGTGGTTAGGAGTTCGGAAGACCTAAGAGCTAAGTGGAATGATGTAGTGTGATAGTGAGGTGGTTAGTAGGTTGTCATGGATTTACAAATGGGGTCCGGGGGTTTGTTACAAGTCTTAGGCTGCCAAATGCAGTGGATGGGTTTTGCTCTTGGTTTCGTAGAGACTCTCGAGAGCTTTATAGGTGTGTCGGCTTGAAAATGAGGCCTTTTATGGACCCATTTACAAGTGATTATGTTCGTGCCCATGGGCCTTGGTGTGTTCCTGAGTGTTGAAAATGAGTGGATGCCAACGGTGCGAGTGAATGGATCACGCTGTATAGGGTGTGGCCTTGGTGTAGCTATTTGAGCCCGCAAACAAGCCTTGGGCACCCAAATTTGTCTTGATTGTGGGCTAGCCTTCATCGACTTCTTGGGTACCCAAATAGACTTCACGTTAGCAGAAGAACTTCAAAAAGACTTCTTATTAGTGTCGTGTGGTTGGTTACTAATAAGAGGCTTTGCCCGTGTGATTGGCTTGAGTGCAACCGGGTGTTCGCCTTTCCGCACCCACACTTGTTTCACTAGCTGAGACATTTTGCTGCGCAAGTACTTTTGATCTCCGACATAGGTAGTACTCTGCTTCTTCTGCCTTTGTTCCACCTTTGGTTGCTGCGTCCCTCTGGCCTTTGGAAAAGAAGGGAGTTCCGTTGTGGTTCTGACTCCTTTTTTGAGATCTTCATTCTTCTGCATCACATAGCCTTGGACAAGAACAGCATGGTCAACTTCATGTGCACCCCTGGAGGGACCAGGAGTCTGTGCCTTTCCTAGTTCCTTGAGTGCTCCATTATTTAACTCCATTATAATTCTAGACTGATTCACCCATACCTGAAGAAGTCCACTTCTTAGGTTTAAGTTGACTGCTTGGTCGTAGATCTAGTCTTGACCCAGGACAAGGGGTTCCGTGAGGTCCTCGTCTTGACATACTAGTACTTTAACTCTCATTGCCTCATTATGAATATAGAGGGGAAGTTCCACCTCGCCCATGCAAGGGGTTTCCACGCCTCCCAATCCTATGAGATATGCTTCCACAGGATTGATAGTTAATTGCAACTCTAGACAGTAAGACAATTTAATAGCACTAGTGGCTGCACCTGAGTCAATCAAGGCTCTTACTGTCCTTGCACTCTTTCCTTGTCCTATATCTAAGGTTATGAAAGGACGTCGATCAGTTATCCTATGTGAGCTAACACCTGAAACTTCATACATGGCTATGTCATATCCTTGATCTGCATATGCATCTTGCCTAGGGTGCTCTCTACCTTGTCTTCTTAATTTCATTCTCCGGATGCGCTCTAGGGCTTCTGCTTGAGCTTCTTCTCGAATTCGCTTTTCTTCCTCTTTGCGTTTCTTAGCAGTGTTGAGTCGACTTAGCATTTCCTCCGTGAGGGGTTCCTGATACAACTTGACTCTGCATCCGCTAATATAGTTTGGGAGAGCATCACCCTCTAAAGTGGCTAGTTGTACTGCTCCACTCGTGGAGATCCTATTGATGATCATAGGTCCGTAGCCTCTCTTTTCTAGCTTCCTTGCATGTTGCTTCAATGTGTAGACTAAAACTAAGTCGCCTTCCTTTAAACCTTTATCCTTAACGTGGGCATCAAAGTATGCCTTCTGTCGTTTCTTTGCTGCATATATCCCTGCAGCTGCTCTCAGTCTTGTTTCTCCTAATCGTTCAAGGTCAAAAAGTCTAGAGGAGAGTTCATGACCCGTCCATTCATGCTCTTGTGCCACTTTCAATGTAGATATCAAAAAGTCTAAAGGTAGCACAGCATTTTGACCAAACACCATTTGAAAGGGAGTGGCTTGGAGTACCGTTTTGTAGGCGACTCGGTATGCCCAAACAGCGTGGTGTAGCTGTTTGTCCCAATCAGAGCGTTTGTTGTTCACTAATTTCGTCAATACACTGCATAAGATCTTGTTGGTGCTCTCAGCCTGGCCATTTGCTTGAGGGTGATAGGGGGCAGACTTCTTATGTACTACCAAGAATTCTTGGAGCAGATTTTCAATAACTTCATTTAAGAAATGAGTACCTCTATCACTAACTAGCTCTATAGGTAGCCCGTATCTAGTGAATACATTTTCAAACAAGAATTTAGCAGTTGTTTGAGCATCGTTCTTCGTTGTGGCTTTTACCTCTACCCACTTAGTTAGATAGTCTGTTGCAACAATGATATATTCTGCATGGGAACCCTTAGCTGGGGGATTAATAGGTCCTACGAAGTCTATTCCCCACTTAGAGAATGCACGTCCACCCATCATAGGTTTCAGTGGCATCTCATCTTTACGTATAGGATACTGAGTTCTCTGACAGACATCACATCGTTTCACATAGGTATGTGCATCCATGTGAAGGGTAGGCCACCAAAAGCCTGCAAATAGTATTGCCTTGATCACCCGATCTGGTCCAAAGTGTCCTCCTGCTACACCTTGGTGAGCGGTTTCCAAGATCTTAAGATATTTACTTTCATGGACACATAGCCTTAGGTAACCATCTTTACCACGCTTGTATAGATTATCACCAATGAGTGAGTAATCCAGGGCTTCTTGTTCTAAACTCCTTTTCCTAGCCAGAGTCAGGTCTGGAGGGAATGTTTTCGTCCTTAAGAAGGAGACTAGAGGTTCACTCCAATCTGGCACTATGGACACTTGATAAAGAGTGGCATGTTCCACAGGTGGTTTAGTGCAGCAGATTGGGCATTCCTTGCACAACCTTTGGACATCAGCTTCCATAGTTGGCCAATGTACTCCGAGTCTCCTTAGCGTCTGTAAGGTTCGTTGCTTTGAGTAGTGTTGCTCTAATGCACCTACATGTGCTGAATGCAACCATTTATTGTACTCGTCCTCTTCCACACAACATGCCAAGATTCCTTGATCCGTGTGCTTGTACATGCTTCCTGCCATGATGTGGTACTTTTGGGCTTTCACAACCTCTCTATTCTGTGTGTTTACTACTGGATGGTTAGGCCCGTATGTCAATACTGGTACCAATGGCTTAGCCCACTACGACACCACTTCCAAATTAAACAAGTAAGCATCAGGAAGATCATCTCATACTCCTTGTGGGGCTTCTCCAGATGTGAGCCTAGAGAGATGATCTGCTCTTAAATGAGTCCTGCCTTTTCTTACCACAACCTCAAAATCATATTCCATTAGCAAGAGAAACCATCTTACTAATCTTCCTGTATTGCACGGCTTGTTTACAAGATATAACAATGCTTGGTGGTCAGTAAAAAATTTAAACTTATTTGCAAGCAAATAATGTCTAAACTTTTTAACCGCATACACCATGCCTAAGCCTTCTCTCTCAGTAGTGGTGTAATTGCGTTCAGCTGCATTCAATTGTCGACTAGCATAGGCAATTGGAAGATCCATATTACCTTCACCAGTAGGTTGTGCAAGCACACATCCAATGGCATAATTGGATGCATCCACGTGAACATGGAATGGCTTATTCCAATCTGGTGTGGTCAAGATTGGTGCTGAACATAATCTTCGTTTAAGCTCCTGGAAGGAATTCTCACATTCCTCACTCCACTCAAAGTTAGTCAGAAGTCCGTACATGGGCTTTGCAATGACAGCATACATGTGTATAAATCGTCGGTAATAACCACAATGCCCCATGAAAGCTTGTACTTCCTTGACATTCTTTGGCCTAGGTAGCTCTGCTATAGCTCTCACTTTCTCTTCATCAGTGGATATGCCATTCTTTGACACTATGTGTCCTAGAATCTTGCCTTGCCTGACCATAAAAACGCACTTTTCTAGGTTCAGGCAGACTTGATATTCTCTACATTTGTCAAAGATTTGTCTGAGTTCAGGAATATGGGTTTGTCTAATGTTGGAATGAGCACAAAGATCATCAACATATACTTCTAAATTCTTCCTCAGGAACTCCTTAAATACATGGCACATTAGTCTCTGGAAGGTAGCTGGTGCGTTGGTAAGCCCAAATGGCATTACTCTAAAAGCAAAAATGCCCCATTCTGTGGCAAAGGCTGTCTTATGCTGATCCTCTGGAGCTATGGCTACTTGATTGTAACCCGAAAATCCATCAAGGAAGCTGTACACTTCCTTGCCTGCCACTCTTTCTAAGAGATGTTCTGTGATGGGAAGCGGATAGTTATCTCGAATTGTGGCTGCATTAACCTTCTTTAAGTTAATGCACACACGCAGTTTGCCATTCTTCTTGGGCACCACTACGATGGGGGATACCCACTCAGTGTGTTCAATTTCATAGATAAATCTAGCTTCAACCAGTCTATCTATCTTAACTTTAATCTTGGCAGCGTAATTATCGTTATATGTGTAGGGCTTTTGCTTAGAAGGTTTGGCATCTGAAGTCATGGGGATGGTGTGTGAGCATATGTCAGGGTCAACACCTTTCAAATCCTTGTAACTCCAAGCGAATACATCTCTGTATTCTCTTAGCAAGGCAATTAACGCATGCTCTTCTTCCTCTGTTAGGTCATGGCCTATGTATGTGCATCTCTCCTCTCCTTCTTCTAGGGCCACTACTATTTTCTTGGTGGTTTCTTTGTTATCATAGGCCTCTCCTGATTGTGCCTCTCGTTTCAGCATTCTGATCATGACTCTCCTGTGATCTATCTCATACTTCTTAAAATTTTCTGGGACCTCAAACAAAGATTCTTCCTCTTCTGGTGAGACTTCTCTCTTCCTTCGTTTCTTCCCTTCTTCCTTCGGGGTCACATGTGTCGCTAATCTTACATCATTTGTAAGCTCTCCATGTCTCTGGGGTTGAAATTCTACTTCATGGAAGTATTCTTCATCTGATGCAAATGGTGGGTCCATAATGATTGACTCTAGATCGGAGTCACTTGCATCCTCAAATGCATCAGGGCTAGGTTCGCATTCTTCTAGAACTGCCTCTCCCATGATTGGCTCTATGGAGAAGACTGAAATGTCATAGCCATCCTCATCACAGTGGGGTGTCCATTGTTCTTCATTGATGGCTACGTCCATTGTTGCTAAAATTTCTGCCCAGCCGTGAGGTTCAAATTCCTCATCAGGAAAGACTACAGGTGCATAGGCTGGGTCTTGGATTGATCTATGGGTTTCTTTTGCACCTACCTCTCTGGATTTTTCTCTCTTCTCTTCGTCCACTGCTACTTTGCACATCCATAAGTGGGTGTCTTCATGCATCCATGAGGATCCTGAACCTATGGAATGCACAGATTCTGTATCATCTTTGGCTCTATGGATGGGATTCCATTGGATGGGAGTGTAGCTCAGTGATGAGTAGCACCTCCTTTAATGTCAATCCGGGAAGACGTGAGGATGGTATGAAGACCTCGAGCAAGTGGCGGCACAAGTGCGTGAGTGAGAAGCACACAAGCATGCACACACATACACACACACGCGCACACACGGCAAGACAAAGAGAGAGAATCAATGGAGTACTTTAGATTACTTTCAAAAGCTCTTACAAGTTCGTTTCAATTACAATCTAACCTCAAAAATGAGCTCTCTAGCTCTTTTTATAGTTTTTGACTAGCTTTGGCCCTGTCCAGACCTAGTGTCCGGCCTAGTTAAAAATTAGGTTCCAGGGCTTATTTGAGGGCTCAAACGAAGTCTAAAAATTATGAAATTTGGTACGATGGTACTTCTAATACTCCTCAAGCTCGAGGACTCCTCGGCTTGCACAAAATGGAGTCTATTCTACCAAAAACGGGATTTACAATGTTTGTGTAGTGATTAAAATCACTTGAGTTGTACATAACCCATGGGGAAAAATGATCTGGCCTTGTTGCCGTATTGTGCATGATTCCTCTGTTGCTTTGTGTGCCAACGCTCCCCCCTTCCTAGCGTCTGTCGCCCCTGACAGACCTTTGTTCGCGCGGGTGGTCGATGTAATATTGGATGACATTGGTGGCCAGTTCATGTTCTCCTATCCTTAAGCCTCTTGCTAGATCGGCTTCCAATGCCTCCCAATTTATTGCACCGGGGGTCTCTGGTTGCGGGGTGGTGTAGTACTCTGAATACATTGCTTGTTCACAAGCAAACAGTTGAAGCAGATGTGTCGGCTTTGGTGCGAAAATCTCCGAGTGGTACTCCCAGAAACCTGATCTGAACATTTCTTCGAAGGTCTGTTTGTAGCAGGCGGGGAGGTATTTGATGCGTGCATGCCAAGCGTAAGCCACACGGATACTGGGGGTGGTGCTCATGTCATACACCAAGTCGTAATTTCCATTGCTAAACCCCGGAAGACGTACCTGTGGTGCGGCTGCATTTCTAAAGGTCTTCAGTACTACTTGCATCATATCTAAGATTTTAAGCATCATTTGCGCTGCTACATCTTGCATGGGCTTCAAGCGCGGCATCCAGTGGCGAATGGTCCCCATCATATATGCTACCGATGGTGGTCCTTGTGGTGGCGCGATGTACGGGTAGTTCAGCCATTCCTTGCATTGCGCATTGTTCTGTACCTTGATATTAAATGCCTTCCACGACCTGCGGCGGGGGACTGGACCGTAGCATGGGTTGTACAGGAGGTGCAACGGCGCGTTGTTCCATGTGCGTAGCATTTCTGGATAGGTCTCTAAAAGTTTCTGCCGCCATGTTGGTTGACGAATCTTGCCTTTTCGCACCTCTGGAGGAAGGTCTTCGGGTTGAAATTGGGTCGCAAAAGTAGGAATCTGACCCGTGACTCTTTGTATTTCTGCATTATAATCAGCCAAGATAATATAATATGGCCTGTATTGGAGTTTCGATGAGAGAATCAGGCGTCTCGATGACAAGTTCTTGAAGTAGGCTGATTGTAACACAGTTTCCTCGATGACCCTCATGGCCTGATTTTGCACTACGGTGCGCTCTTCATGCGAACTCCCTATTTCCTCCACTTGTCGTAACCATGGCGGCCGTGGTGCCTCGAACGTGTCCTGTGCTTCTTCTGTTTGTTGGCCTCCTGGGAATGGTTGCGGATCATATTCTTCATCAAACGTTTGTTCCACAGGAATTTGCACAACTTCTTCGTCCGTGGGAGCCTCCGGAGGGGAAGATGGTCTCTCATATTGTAGTAGGCGTGTTTGCAATGCAGTTACCTGTTCCTGGAGATCTTTTATGGCCTCTGCGTTGAGAAGCGAAGCCGCAGAGGGGGTGGTTGGAGGGGCAACTGTTGGTCCTTGTTGGTGTTCCTGCTTCAGTTGTCCTAGCTCCTCCGATAGCTTATCATGTGCTTCGAGCAGCATGGCATAATCTTCCAATATAATCTTGATATTATCGGGGGTCACTGCTTGAAATTTGGATGGGCTGATGGGTGCCTCCGGTGTGCTCTCAATAGCTGCCTCCAGGTTCTCTTGATTTTGTATTTGCAGACGTCTGTTCTCTTCCTGAGCAGCCGCAAGATGGCGTTTAAGTAGCGCCATATTTCGCTGAAGTTTTGAGTTGCGTTCCAGCTGGGTCCGTAGGTGACCTTCTACCACCTGCACTGCTTCCTGATCTACGTTCTGTAGCTGTACCTCCAATATATTATGGGCTTCTTGGAGGGTTTGGAACTGTGTGTGGAGGCGAGCGTTCTCCTCTTCTAGTGCCACAAGGCGGTGCTGTAGTGTCGCTGAGTGCTCTTGCAGGCGTTCGTTTCGTTGCTGGAGCTGAATGTAATCTGTTCTTAAATTTGATATACAAGCCAACATGGTGTCCAATGCATTTCCTATAGATGAGTGTGGGTTGTTTTTCGTGGGAGATGCATGGGATGGGAATTGGGGAAGGGAGACAGTGAATGATGTGTCTACAGAAGTTGTGTGTGTGGGTGAAATTGGTGGAGGGGGAACGGGAGGAGGTGAAACCGTGGGTGGAGGTGCCGTGGGTGGTGAAATGTCCATACCTTCAGGAGTGGGTGTTAGTGTGGGACCTGCCATATACATTGGTATGGTAGGTGGTGTGTGTGTGGAAGTGGTGAATAGATGTGAAGTGGGGTGGGGAGCTGAAAAGACAGGGAATGGTTGAGAGCCTGGTTGAAAAGCCCTAGCAAAGAGGTCATGGAGGGATTGTAGGAATGGAGAGAGGGATGTCGGGGGTTGAGGTCGTAAATTTGAGGAGGGCTGAAAGGGTTGCGTGGTAGCAGGGAAGCCCATGAATGTGGATCTAGGGTCAGGATGACCCGTGGCTGAGGGCGTTGGGGATGGTTGCCCTAGGGCAGGCTCTAGGAGGGGTTCAGCGGATTGTGTAGTGTTGGGGTTTGCTTCGAAGATTGGATTATCGGTGGTAGAGAATAGGGTGGCACTGGAGATGGGAGTACGGAAGATGAAGGTGGGGTCGGTGGATTGAGTAGTCGATGTGGTTTCCACTGTTTCTCTTCTAGGAGGTGATGGTGGGGGAGTAGGTGGTAGTGGTTCGGTGGACTCCTCATGGGTGGCGGGGTGTTGTTGACTAGCTGTTTGGGAGGTTGGTGTAGTAGTTGGCTCTTCTGCAACTGTAACGGGAATTTGGATATTTTTACCTGAGCGAGGTCGTGTCTGGAACCTTCGTGGGTCATATTGAACTGAAGGCCTCTGAATGGCAGTGCGCACAGCTTCTACAACTCCATATGTTTCTGCCATCAATAAGAGACCTTCCCTGTACTCTGAGTCAACTCCCGCTTCTTCCAACAACTGAGTCATAAGTACTCTGCTGCTCTGTTCAGTGAGTAACTGCTGCGATCGCACTCTTTCCATAATCTGATACAGCCTTCGGAGTTCTGCTGTATATGCTGGGGCTTCAGTGGTCTCTTCTTCATACGCTTCTTCTTCTTCCGGTTGTCCGTGTTGTTGACTTTGCTGAGCGTCACTCCAATGGACATGTCTACCGTCTGTAGACTTTCTTCTTCTTCGTGAGGATGTGCCCTGCTCCTCTGCCTCTGAATAAAACTCCACATCAGAGAATTGTGTGCTTTGTAGGAATGCTTCGAAATCCTGGGGGTCCAGTCCTTCAGCCTCTCCAGTGGCAGCAAATTCGAATTCAGGTGTAACAGGAGGAGCCGATGGGGTAGGTTGTGTCGTAGTGTCAGATTCCGACCTGGGTATCCTAATGGTAAAGGGAGGTACAGTGCCCTCTCTTAGTGGTGATGCCTCAGGAGTAGTCAGGACTTCCCTTGTCTGGACACAAGGGATCGCGCCCCTCATGCGCTTGGACTGATGTGTGGATGTCTTGAGCCTTTTAAACATTTGTAATTGTGCCCAAGCCCAAGTTAAGGCACGCTCAATGGGGACATCATATGCCAAGCATCGGTAAATGATACGTGTGAGTGCACAGCATCCGTTTACCACTAATTTCCTAGAAGCCCGTTTGTTTGCTTCATACAACTGATCTATAATCCACACTGGTAGCTTAATAGGTAACGCACCTGCTTCCGCCAAGTAGAGGGCAAACCAGATCTTCTTGTGTGGTTGCGTGAATCGGTCTTGGCCGGGGAAGGCAAAATGTTGCATGCACATGCGGAGAGGGATGGACACATTTGGGGTGAGTGCTGCCATGTCTTTCAGCTTTACTAGTTTCCTGTCCTTCATATTGGTGGGAACAAGAGCATCCTTTTCTGAGGGCACATGCGTGCCATGCATATTTAAAGCGTCGCTTACCAATTCCACAGTAAGTTCAAACCTCTTCAACTCGTTGTTGCCCAGCAATGAGGGGAGAACAAATGATCCGGGTTGGTCCTTATCTTCATGAGCTTGTAATGTGGAGACCAAATAATAACATCGGAGGAGATCGGGTTTAGGTAGTGGGGCTTCAAAATATTCCGCCAATCCTGCTCGTTGCCATATGGTCTCGAGATCTTCGGTGTTCTGTAAAGTCTCGAACTCCTTGGAGAAAAATTGGAAGCGCACCCATGATCTGTCATACTCGCATTTAGACTCCCAGATATACTTGGCCTCACCTAATGGACCGGGCATGCCATTGAACCAATGAGAATTGGCATGAACTCTTTCCGTGATGCCTGTAGGTGGATCTGGCACCGGGAGTTGCTGAAGGTGTTGCATCTCCACTGGTCGTTCCGTCGGGGGCACATCCACGGGTATACTATCCACATCAATTCCCGCAGTAAGTATCCCTACTTGTGAGCCCGAACCTGTCGCTTCTGCCATTTTACTGCTTGCCTTCTGATTCTGTGAGAATATAGAAGCATGTGTTAACATCGTAATGGACAGAATAAATCCGTTGCTGTCCCCGTTACAACATTAACATGAGGCAGATGATGAGTTAGTGGTTAGTAAGTGCAAGAAGACAGTGAGTGTAATTAACGTTTGTGTATTCCTAGGAGACTAATGCCGTTAGTAAGTGGGGTGAATTTACAAATCGGGGTCGGGGGGTTTATTACAGGTCTTAGACTGCCAAATGCAGTGGATGGGCTTTGCTTTCGGTTTCATAGAGACTCTAGAGAGCTGTGTCGGTGTCGCTGTTTGGGAATGGGGCCTTTTAGGGACCCACTTATAAGTGATTACATGCATGCTCATGGGTCTTGGTATGTTCCTAAGTGTTGAGCACGAGGGAATTCTGGTTGTACTCGTAGAAGGGTTATGCTGCATAGGTTGTGGCCTTGGCGTAACTACTTGTGCCCTCAAGCAAGCCTTAGGCACCCAAATTTGTCTAGATTGTGGGCTTGCCTTCATCGACTTCTTGGGCACCCAAATAGATTTTACTTTAGCAGAAGAATTTCTGAAAGACTTCTCATTAGCGTCGTGTTGTTGGTTACTAATAAGAGGCTTTGCCCGCGTAGTTGACGGTGGTGCACCCGGTCGTTCGCCTTTCCGCACCCACACCTGGTTTATTTTATGGGACATTCTGCTGCGCAGGTATTTTTGATCTCGGACATAGGTAGTACTCTGCTTCTTCTGCTTGTGATCCGCCTTTGGTTGCTGCCTCCTTCTGGCCTTTGGAAAAGAAGGGAGATCCGTTGCATCCCTGACTCCTTTTTTGCAAATATCATTCCTCTGCAACACAGGGTTTTGAACAAGAACAGCATGGTCATCTTCATGTGTACCCCTGGAAGGACCAGGAGTCTGTGCCTTTCCTAGTTCCTTGAGTGCTCCATTGTCTAATTCTACTGTAACTCGACTATGATTGACCCAAACCTGGAGAAGTCCACTTCTTAGGTTTAGATTGACTGCTTGGTCATAGATCCAATCCTGAACCAAGACGAGAGGTTCAGTGAGATCCTCATCTTGACACACTAGTACTTTAACGGTCATTGCCTCATCGTGAATGTGGATGGGAAGTTCCACCTCGCCCATGCAAGGGGTTTCCACGCCTCCCAATCCTATGAGATATGCCTCCACAGGGTGGACAGTTAACTGCAACTCTTGACAGTAAGACAATTTAACAGCGCTAGTGGCGGCGCCTGAGTCAATCAAGGCTCTTACGGTCCTTGCACTCTGTCCTTGTCCTATATCTATGGTTATGAAAGGACGTCTATCAATTATTCTACTCGAGCTTGTTCCTGCAACTTCACACATGGCCATGGGATATCCTTGATCTGCATGGTCAACTGTTCTAGTCATATCTCGGCCTTGTCTGCGTAACTTCATCCTTCTGATGCGTTCTAAAGCCTCTGCTTGAGCCTCTTCTCGAATGCGCTTTTCTTCCTCTTTGCGTTTCTTAGCAGTGTTGAGTCGGCTGAGCATTTCCTCCGTGAGGGGTTCCTGATACAACTTGACTCTGCAACCGCTAATATAGTTTGGGAGAACATCACCCTCTAACGTGGCTAGTTGTACTGCTCCGCTCGTGGAGATCCTATTGATGATCATAGGTCCGTAGCCTCTCTTTTCTAGCTTCCTGGCGTGTTGTTTTAGTGTATAGACTAAGACTAGATCTCCTGCTTTCAAGCCTTTATCCTTCACGTGGGCATCAAAGTATGCCTTCTGTCTCTTCTTGGCTGCATATATCCCTGCAGCGGCTCTCAATCTTGTTTCTCCTAATCGTTCAAGGTCAAAGATCCTAGAGGAGAGCTCATGACCTGTCCATTCGTGCTCTTGTGCTACTCTCAATGTAGGGATCAGGAAGTCCAAGGGTAGCACAGCATTCTGGCCAAATACCATCTGAAAGGGAGTGGCTTGGAGTACCGTTTTGTAGGCCACTCGGTATGCCCAAACAGCATGGTGTAGCTGTTTGTCCCAATCAGAGCGTTTAGTGTTCACTAATTTCGTCAGTACATTGCATAAAATCTTATTAGTGCTCTCAGCTTGTCCATTAGCTTGAGGGTGATAAGGGGCAGACTTCTTGTGTATTACCAAGAATTCTTGGAGTAGATTTTCAATTACTTCATTCAAGAAATGAGTGCCTCTATCACTTACAAGCTCTATAGGTAGTCCATATCTCGTGAATACATTCTCAAACAAGAATTTGGCAGTTGTTTGAGCATCGTTCTTGGTTGTAGCCTTTACCTCTACCCACTTGGTGAGATAATCTGTTGCAACAATAATGTATTCCGCATGAGAACCTTTAGCTGGGGGGTTAATAGGACCTACGAAGTCTATTCCCCACTTAGAGAATGCACGTCCACCCATCATAGGTTTCAGTGGCATCTCATCTTTGCGTATAGGATACTGAGTCCTTTGACAGACATCACACCGTTTCACATAGGTATGTGCATCCATGTGAAGTGTAGGCCACCAGAAGCCCGCAAATAGTATTGCCTTGATTACCCGATCTGGTCCAAAGTGTCCTCCTGCTACACCTTGGTGAGCAGTTTCCAAGATCTTAAGATATTCACTCTCATGGACACACAGTCTCAGGTAACCATCCTTACCGCGTTTGTATAAATTATCACCAATGAGTGAGTAATCCAAGGCTTCTTGTTCTAAACTCCTTTTCCTAGCCAGAATCATGTCTGGAGGGAATGTGTTTGTCCTCAGGAATGATACTAGTGGTTCGCTCCAATCTGGCACAATGGATACTTGATAAAGGGTGGCATGTTCCACTGGTGGTTTAGTGCAACAGATTGGGCATTCCTTGCACAACTTTTGGACATCAGCTTCCATAGTTGGCCAATGCACTCCGAGTCTCCTTAGAGTCTGTAACGTTCGTTGCTTTGAATGGTGTTGCTCTAGTGCACCTACATGTGCTAATTGCAACCATTTAGCGTACTCATCCTCTTCTACGCAACAAGCCAAGATCCCTTGATCTGTGTGCTTGTACATGCTTCCTGCCATGATATGGTACTTTTGGGCTTTTACGATCTCTCTATTCTGTGTGTTCACCACTGGATGATTAGGCCCGTATGTCAATACTGGCACTATTGGCTTGGCCCACTGCGGCACCACTTCCAAATTAAACAAGTAAGCATCAGGAAGGTCATCTGACACTCCTTGTGGGGCTTCTCCCGATGTAAGCCTAGAAAGATGATCAGCTCTCACGTGAGTCCTACCCTTTCTTACCACAACCTCAAAATCATATTCCATTAGCAAGAGAAACCATCTTACTAATCTTCCTGTATTGCATGGCTTGTTTACAAGATATAACAATGCCTGATGATCAGTAAAAAATTTAAACTTATTTGCAAGCAAATAGTGTCTAAATTTCTTGACTGCATATACCATGCCTAATCCTTCGCGCTCTGTAGTGGTGTAATTCCGTTCAGCCGCATTCAATTGTCTGCTGGCATAGGCAATTGGAAGATCCATATTACCTTCACCAGTAGGTTGTGCAAGCACACATCCAATAGCATAATTGGATGCATCAACATGAACATGGAATGGCTTATTCCAATCTGGTGTGGTCAAGATTGGTGCTGAACACAATCTTCGTTTAAGCTCCTGGAAGGAATTCTCACATTCATCAGTCCACTCAAAGTTAGTCAGGAGTCCGTACATGGGCTTTGCGATGACAGCATACATGTGGATGAAACGTCGGTAATACCCACAATGCCCCATGAAAGCTTGTACCTCCTTGACATTCATAGGCCTAGGTAGCTCTGCTATGGCTCTCACTTTCTCTTCATCAGTAGATATGCCATTCTTTGACACTATGTGTCCTAGAATCTTACCTTGCCTTACCATAAAAACGCACTTTTCTGGGTTCAGGCAGACTTGGTACTCTCTACATTTGTCAAAGATTTGTTTGAGTTCAGGAATATGGGTTTGTCTAACATTAGAATGAGCACAGAGATCATCAACATAGACTTCTAAACTCTTCCTCAGGAACTCCTTAAACACATGGCACATCAGCCTCTGGAAGGTGGCTGGTGCATTGGTAAGCCCAAATGGCATTACTCTAAAAGCAAAAATGCCCCATTCTGTGGCAAAGGCTGTCTTATGCTGATCCTCTGGAGCTATGGCTACTTGATTGTAGCCCGAAAATCCATCAAGGAAGCTGTACACTTCCTTGCCTGCCACTCTTTTTAAGAGATGTTCTGTTATGGGAAGCGGATAGTTATCTCGAATTGTGGCTGCATTAACCTTTTTCAAATTAATGCACACACGCAGTTTGCCATTCTTCTTGGGCACCACTACGATGGGGGATACCCATTCAGTGTGCTCAATTTCATAAATAAATCCAGCTTCAACCAGTCTATCTATCTCTTCTTTGATCTTAGCAGCATAATTATCGTTATATGTATAGGGCTTTTGCTTAGAGGGTTTGGCATCTGAAGTCATGGGGATGGTGTGTGAGCATATGTCCGGGTCAACACCTTTCAAATCCTTGTAACTCCAAGCGAATACATCTCTGTATTCTCTTAGTAAGGCAATCAATTCGTGCTCTTCTTCTTCTGTCAGGTCATGGCCTATATACGTGCATCTCTCCTCTCCTTCTTCTATGGCCACTACTATTTTCTTGGTGGTTTCTTTGTTATCATAGGCCTCTCCTGATTGTGCCTCCCGTTTAGGCATTCGTATCATGACTCTCCTGTCATCTATCTCATACTTCTTAAAATTTTCGGGAACCTCAAACAAAGATTCTTCCTCTTCTGGTGAGGCTTCTCTCTTCTTCCGTTTCTTCCCTTCTTCCTTCGGGCTCACATGTGTTGCTAATCTTACGTCATTTGTCAGCTCTCCATGCCTCTGGGTTTGAAATTCTACCTCCTGGAAGTATTCTTCATCTGATGCAAATGGTGGGTCCATAATGATTGACTCCAGATCGGAGTCACTTGCATCCTCAAATGCATCAGGGCTAGGTTCGCATTCTTCTAGAACTACCTCTCCCATGATTGGCTCTATGGAGAAGACTGAAATATCATAGCCATCCTCATCACAGTGAGGTGTCCATTGTTCTTCGTTGATGGCTACGTCCATTGTTGCTAAGATTTCTGCCCAACCGTGAGGTTCAAATTCTTCGTCTGGAAAAACTACAGGTGCATAGGCTGGGTCTTGGATTGATCTATGGGTTTCTTTCGCACCTACCTCTCTGGCTTTCTCTCTCTTCTCTTCTTCTACTGCTACCTTGCACATCCATAAGTGGGTGTCTTCATGCATCCATGAGGATCCCGACCCTATGGAATGCACCGATTCTGTATCATCTTTGGCTCTATGGATGGGATTCCATTGGATAGGAGGGACATCTCTATGAGAATAATCCTTGAGATTAACTTTGGTTGTAACACCCAAGTGCTGCAGGTACAAAGAATTGGTTCCCCAATCCTGTACCACTTGCAACTGTCGCATGAATGGTCTTCCCAAAATCATCTCATAGGCATGATTTTTGCTGAAGTCACATATAGCAAAACTATGCTCAAACTCGACACCACAAGTGGTGAGAGTTATTCCTTCTAGCAATCCTAAGGGTCTCTCTATGTGACCATCGGCCATTTGCAATTTCATCCTCGTTGGCCTGAGTGCTGGCTTGCCCCAATGCTTCCATAAGGAGGTGGAGGCAATTGCAACTCCTGCACCTGAGTCCAAAATCGCCTTGGTGGTGTATTCCTGGTAGGTGATGGGAAGATAGGTGTTCCCTTCTTCACCTTCACACATATCTCCTATCTTATCCAAGGGAATTTCTGGCACTGTCCTATGGGATCGTACCTGGGAACGAGGTTTTGCTATCTCTCGTACTTGTTTGGCTACATGTTTCCATAATTCAGGTCTAACCTTGAGTAGCTCTTCTAACTTGAGATTACACTGCACGTTAGTGTTCTTCACTACCTCTGTGTTCCTAGGTATGACTGAGTCGTCGTTCCTTACCATGACTGTGGGTGCTCTCATACATGTGGACTTTGCTTCCCATGGGCCTGTGAAGTGGGGTAGCTCTTGTATGGAATTAGACTCAAAGTCTAATCTCTCGTGAGACTGAACACTCTCATGCTCCCCGTAAATAGATGGGATGTCTTGTGGGAATTGGTCGTGTGCATCGTCCACAAGTTCAAAAGGAGGGGCGACCTCGCTTTCGTTATCCCATTTGTCTTCTTGAATCTCTCGTAGGAAGTCTGGTGCAAACCGGTTCATAGAAGAAGAAGTGCCTGGCTCCGTAGAATTGGGCGCATACGCAACCTGTGAAGGAGGGCTGATTCTATTGTTGACTCTCTCCTCGTTCTCGCAAATGGCTGGAGCACAAGCTTCTTGGGGAGGATTACTTATTCTATTACTTTTCCGAACAAGCTCACACATTCCCTGAGAAGGAATGTAGGCAACCTGTGGAGGTATTTGAGCTTTCGAGGGAGGCTCATCTGCCTTTTGGGGGGGAAGATAAGCTTCTTGAGGAGGCACATGGGCTTCCTGAAGAGGCTGGCTTATCCGTTCTCTTGCCCTTTCCTTTCTTTGAGGGGTAGGTTCCTTTTCTGACTGTGCAATTAGCCTCTCTATTCTTTCTAAGGAGGGGCAACTGTCTGGTTTAGTGGAATTGGCCACATAAACTTCCGATTGGGAATGATTCATGTTTTTGCTTGCTTTTTCTTGGTCTTGATTTTTTTCTTCCTTGTCAGATCTTGCAATTATCCTCTCTAACTTCTCTAGGAATCCATCCAAGTGTAATTGCGTTTTGGTTGAGCCTGAGTAATTGAAAAGGCGACTGGCTTCAAACATAGTCTGAGCCAGTGCGACCATTTTCGCGCACAGTTTGGTTCTTTCAATCTCTAGGTCAGCTCTAGGATAGCACTTGTCATGATCCGTGACGTTTGGCCCTTCTTGGATTCTGGCCTGATATGCCTTAAGCATCATGTCTATGTCTTCGGGAGTGGGATCAGCTAATACTGATCCTGTTTGGGGTGGTGGGTGGGTTACGTGGGGTGTCTTAGAGGGTGGAGGGATGGAGAGTGATGGGGATGGCAGCGGTGGGACTGTGTGAGAGTGCGGTTGAGATGTGATATCTATGATTTTAGCCTTGGTTTCTCGTAGACTTTCCTCAAGTTCACTCATCTTCTTTGCCCATTGCCTTTTCATGCGTTCGCGGCTATCTCTCCAAGCTCTTGTTCTCTTTTTACTTTGGCTCTCAGTATCGCTAGCATCTAGGCTCTTTTCCTGGCCTACCCCTTGGTTTTGCTGCAATGCTTGAGCTCGAGTGACTACCTGTACGGGTGCAGTGGAAGTAACACTTCCGCTGGAATCTACCACTAACTCAATAACATTGATGGGCGTGATTTTTGGCATATTATTGGGGTTCTTTGGGCAATCTCGTAAGAGATGCTCTTTTCCACAATCTTGGCAGAAGCCTTGGATCGTCACTGGCTGGGGTTGTGTAGGTGAAGGCAAGGGACAATCACGAATGAGGTGATCTCCTTGGCATCTGTAGCACGGTCCTCTTGGGAATGGAGGTCTTACCTGCCTAGATTGAGGCTTAGGGTTGGGGTTTGCATACATGATGTTCGTGTAATCTGACTCCCAACTAGGTTCGTTTGTCTCTTCGCTATAATAGGACTCACCATGCTCAGGAGACTGCATGTAGTAGGCCTGGGGGCTATCAACATGTGTAGAATCAAAGCTATGGTCACTCGGGTCACTTTCAGAAAGCAAGGATGTTACAGGGACTATAGCTCTATTCAGGTTCTCTTCTGCAGCAGTATACTTTACCAGAATCACATTAGCTGGGGCTGGGGGTTGTTGTGCTAGCACAGGCTGAGGCCTTTGTGGGTTTTGATATTGAGGTTGGAAATTTTGTTGTGGCCTGCCATATGGTTGTGGAGGGTACTGGTTCTGGTATCTGCCTTGTTGGTAGGGCTGAGGGTAGGGTTGCCTAACCGCCTGCTTGTTGTATGGGCAATCTTGTGCGGTGTGGTTGGTGTATCTCCGTTCTATGGTGCAGTAGTGGCTACTAGGGTTTACTTGGGGTTGAGCCATAATAGGGCAGACATTCGCCATGTGGTCACCACCGCATGTATAGCATCTTTTCACAGGGGCAAACCTTGGGATTTGTTTGCTAGATACACCTAATTTCTGAGCTACTTTTTCGGCAAGTTCCTCAATTGATGTGGCTTGTGTGGAAGATTGACTAGATGCACTATCTGAATCTTTGTAAATTTTGGACAGCTCTAGCTCTTCTCCTAGGTTATCTTCAATGTCAATGCACATACGTACACACTCTTCTATAGTCCTAGGGTCTTTCAGATACACGTAGGATCTCAATTTTGGACTCAGCAATCCGTCAAGGAATAAGGCTACTTGTTTAGCAGATGTGGGTAGCTCCGAAATAGGGCACCTTTCAAGATATTGTCTAAATCTTCTTCCTGCAAGTCTCACAGTCTCTTGAGGGGTTTGCTTGAAGCTGTGAATCAGTGAGGAGGTGTTGTGTCTTATGCCACTCTTGGAGAACTCAATAATAAATGCTTCTAGGAGTTGGTCTATGCTTCTGAACTGGCGCTCATCCAATGGCTGAAACCATGTAAGTGCCGTATTCCTCAGGGTTAGATTGAAGGCATTGTACTGCGTGAATAGATCCTCAACTTGTTCAGCTCTCAAGACTTGCTTGAACTCCGCCACATGATCATAGGGATCTCCTGTGCCGTCAAAGTAATTCTTCATGGACTTAACTAGCTGGGTGGGTCTCAAAGTTCTTGTGTGCTCTCTAGGCCTCGGCAGAGGGAATCCATCTACATTTCTTTGGTTCCTGTGGGCTCTAAGCATCTCAGGTTCTACCCTATTCGTCTCCGTTCTTGTTCTTTCTCTGCCCACTGGATTGGCAAAACTTACTTCTGGTCTATCTTTACTTCTGTCTCTTTGCATACCATGAGCCTGGGATGTTCCAGCTCCAGGTTGACCATAGGATACATTTGATCTTGGTTGGGGGAAAATGAATTCGCCCTTCCAAGTGTAAGCATGCCTATCATTTTCTGTCACCACAAAGATCCTCTCCGAAGTGTGGTCTAAGTAGGTCACTCTACCTGGGCTATCTGGATCCTTAAACTCATAGATCATGATTGTTCCTACATCAATTGGGTGATCCGGTTTATACCTCCAAAAGGCTTCGTCCGTTTCTCGATTGAGAAGCAAATCTATGCACTTGTTATCTTGGGGGACCCACTCAGGCGTGATAATCCTAGTGAGAACTGATTTACCTCGAGGGGTTCTAGGTTCCACTCCCATGTTTCCTTGTTCCAAGTCACCTAAGTCCGCTTCTGAAATTACATTTCCAAATTCATCTGTCCTATCAGGATGACTGGTGACTACGTATATGGTTCCTTCCTTGTCCAGGTATGCACCGTTTTCAAACTTGACAGCTGGGTGCTCTAGTCCTATGGATTGGTCAGGGTTTTTAATCTGGACCACGGATCTTCCTAGGCCGTCCTCATAGATGCTAGCACCTAATCGGTTGGTCCTAAGGTATTCCAACTGTGTTTTGTAAGGGCCTTCTACCCTGTACAAGTAAGGCACACCTGAACTTCCCGTAGGTCTGTCCATGCCTTGAGACATCCCTGATTCACTGGTCTCAGAGCTAGGGTAATGAGAGTGGTGACTCAACTGTTGAGCCCAAGACCTTGCAGTGTGATTGACACTAGCCTCTGAAGACCTAAGGCTTTGTCTCTCTCTTACTAGGTGTCGTCCTGATCTAAGGTTCATATGCCTATCTAAGTAGCCCAATTCTTTGCCCAGAGTACAACCTCGTTGCCGATCAAATGGTACCAGTCACTTGATTCTTTTAGTTATTCCTCGTGTGTAAAGTCTTGTCTGCTATTACGTCGTCAGGAATACTTGAATGTTCTTCGTACTTTCAGGTTGATCGTTCCACGTTAGGTTCTTTCCTTTGTGTTGTCGACAGTACAGAGATTAAGTTTTTAGCTTGAACTTGAGTTTTTAGGCAGTCTTCAACTTGATAGTGGCCTATCGTCGCCCTGACTTACTCCTACTTCTAATCGTTCTTAGCCTAAGCTAGGAATTGACGAAGAGGAGTTGAGAATATTCCGACCTTTCTTGCCGAACCTTGCTCTTTAGTGCTCGAGAAGTTGATTCTCAAGCGTGCGCAACACCCTTGCTTGGGTACTCTCAATTGCTTCTCAATACACCTGCATAAGTCTCAAGATTAGCTCCAAGTAGACCTTTCAATTGACAGACAATTTATTTCAGACACTTTTTTAATGACCGTTGTTCCCCCTTTTGTATTGCTAGAAATTTCCTCTAGAGCTCCCTTGGTGTTTCTACCCTTCTGTGTGTCACTTCCAATTATCCTATCTGAATTTCAACGCGTTATTCTTATAAAAAACAGTTGAGGGTGTATAGTATACGTCACGAGCTTTCCGACAAGCCCTAGAGCTCAGAAGATGGATTTCGTATGCAAAAGTTATGACCGTTCAGGGTTTAGGGGGTTACTAGACAGACAGAACCTTTCGGGGGTTTTAATGCATTTTCTAAGGCCTTCGTAAGTATATGAGTACATGAAAGTGCAAATATGCCCAAAATTTAGCCTAAATTTCCAAAAATTCACTCCTTAATTTTTTGCCGAAAATGCCTGTCTATCGCGATAGACGGTGTCTGTCGCGATAGACAGTGTCTATCGTGGATTTCTGTCTGTCGGGATAGACGGTATCTGTCGCGGATTTCTGTCTGTCGCGATAGATGGTGTCTGTCGCGATAGACAGTGTCTATCGTGGATTTCTGTCTGTCGCGATAGACGGTGTCTGTCGCGATAGACGGTATCTGTCGCGGATTTCTGTCTGTCGCGATAGACGGTGTCTGTCGCGGATTTCTGTCTGTCGCGATAGATGGTGTCTGTCGCGATAGACGCTGTCTGTCGTGGGTCTCTGTCTGTCGCGATAGACGGTGTCTGTCGCGATAGACGGTATCTGTCGCGGATTTCTGTCTGTCGCGATAAACGGTGTCTGTCGCGATAGACGGTATCTGTCGCGGATTTCTGTCTGTCGCGATAGATGGTATCTGTCGCGATAGACAGTGTCTGTCGCGATAGACAGTGTCTGTCGCGATAGACTGAAAAAACGCAAATTTTTGAAAAACTTCTAGTGATCTAGAGTGCCCTCAAGGTGTAGGTTACAGTGCTAATCATGCATTCACAAAATGTTAAGATTTTCTGTCTGTCGCGATAGACAGTGTCTGTCGCGATAGACAGAGGTTGTCGTCCCGGGACCTGTGCAGAGCCTGTCGTACCTGCGCACACTGCTGGGGATGATGGTACAGCAAAAAACCTGCAAAATAGCTCAAGAAACATGCAAAAACAGCACATGCAAATTCGCTCTCTCGCTCTCTCTCGCAAGTGAAATGAGGGAAATGAGGTGGAGATGGGGATATAGTCAAAAAACTGAAATTTTCGCGATGATGGAGATGGAGGTGGGAGATGGTGATGATGATGATGGTGATGAAGATGGTGAAGAAAGTAAAAGAAAATCGATGAGAGTGAAGAAAATACCTACGACTCCAACGCGTCAACTCTACGTCTTACCATCACACGCTCGTCCTCAAAGCTCGATCCCCGGCAACGGCGCCAAAATTTGGTGTAGCTCAGTGATGAGTAGCACCTCCTTTAATGTCAATCCGGGAAGAAGTGAGGATGGTATGAAGACCTCGAGCAAGTGGCGGCACAAGTGCGTGAGTGAGAAGCACACAAGCATGCACACACATACACACACACGCGCACACACGGCAAGACAAAGAGAGAGAATCTATGGAGTACTTTAGATTACTTTCAAAAGCTCTTACAAGTTCGTTTCAATTACAATCTAACCTCAAAAATGAGCTCTCTAGCTCTTTTTATAGTTTTTGACTAGCTTTGGCCCTGTCCAGACCTAGTGTCCGGCCTAGTTAAAAATTAGGTTCCAGGGCTTATTTGAGGGCTCAAACGAAGTCTAAAAATTATGAAATTTGGTACGATGGTACTTCTAATACTCCTCAAGCTCGAGGACTCCTCGGCTTGCACAAAATGGAGTCTATTCTACCAAAAACGGGATTTACAATGTTTGTGTAGTGATTAAAATCACTTGAGTTGTACATAACCCATGGGGAAAAATGATCTGGCCTTGTTGCCGTATTGTGCATGATTCCTCTGTTGCTTTGTGTGCCAACAGGGAGGTACATCTCTATGAGAGTAATCTTTGAGATTGACTTTGGTTGTAACACCTAAGTGTTGCAAATACAAGGAGTTGGTTCCCCAGTCCTGTACCACTTGCAACTGTCGCATAAATGGTCTTCCCAAAATCATCTCATATGCATGATTTTTGCTGAAGTCACTTATGGCAAATGTGTGTTCAAACTCGACACCACAGGTGGTGAGAGTTTCCTTCTAGCAATCCTAAGGGTCTCTCAATATGACCATCGGCCATCTGCAATTTCATTCTCGTTGGCCTGAGTGCTGGCTTGCCCCAACGCTTCCATAGGGAAGTGGTGGCAATTGCAACTCCTGCACCTGAGTCCAAAATTGCCTTGGTGGTGTACTCCTGGTAGGTAATGGGAAGATAGGTGTTCCCTTCTTCACCTTCACACATATCTCCTATCTTATCCAAGGGTATTTCTGGCACTGTCCTTTGGGATCCTACCTGGGAACGAGGTTTTGCTATCTCTGGTACTTGGTTGGAAACATGTTTCCATAATTCAGGTCTAATCTTGAGTAGCTCTTCTAACTTGAGATTGCACTGCACTTTAGTGTTTTTCACTACCTCCGTGTTCCTAGGTAAGACTGAGTCCTCATTCCGTACCATGACCGTGGGTGCCCTCATACAAGTAGACTTAGCTTCCCATGGGCCTGTGAAGTGGGGTAATTCTTGTAGAGAGTTAGACTCAAAGTCTAGTCTTTCCTGAGATTGGGTGCTCTCCTGCTCCTCATAAATGGATGGGATATCTTGTGGGAATTGGTCATGTGCATCATCCACAAGTTCAATAGGAAGAGGGACTTCACTCTCTTTAGCCCATTTGTCTTCTTGAATCTCGCGTAGGAATTCTGGTGTGAATCGTTTCATAGAAGATGATGTGTCTGGCTCCGTAGAGTTAGGCACATAGGCTTCAGGCACATAGGCTTTCTGGGCAGGAAGACTTGCTCTTTCACTTGCCTTGTCCTTATGTCGAGAGGTGGGTTCCTTTTCTGATTGTGTAATCAGCTTCTCTATTCTTTCTAACAGTCCATCAAAGTGCAACTGTGTCTTCGCTGAACTAGAGATGTTGAATAGGCGACTGGCTTCAAACATGGTCTGAGCCAATTCCACCATTTTGGCACAAATTTTAGTTCGTTCAAGCTCTAATTCTGCTCTTGGGTAACACTTTTCATGATCAGTTACGTTTGGCCCTTCTTGGATTCTGGCCTGATATGCTTTAAGCATCATATTAAGGTCTTCGGGAGTGGGATCTGCTAGGACTGATCCTACTCTAGGGGGTGGTGGAATTAGGTGAGGCGGGTTGGAAGGTGGCTGGTCGGATGGCGATGGGAATGGTGGTGGTGGGGTAGTGTGAGAGGGAGTTTGAGATGTGAGTTCAGTTATCCTGGCTTTGGTTTCTCTTATGCTTTCCTCAAGTTCACTCATTTTTTTAGCCCATTGTCTTTTCATTCTTTCCCTACTATCTTTCCACGCTCTAGTCCTCTTCTTTGTCGTACTCTCTGTTTCACTAACTTCGGGGTTTTTTTCCTGACCAACACCTTGGTTTTGTTGTAGTGCCTGGGCTCTTGTGATCACCTGCACAGGTGCAGTGGAAGTCACACTCCCTGTGGAGTCTACAACTAACCCAACAACGTTGATAGGAGTGATTTTTGGCATATTATTGAGGTTCTTTGGGCAATCTCGTAAGAGATGCTCCTTTCCACATTCTTGGCAAAAGCCCTGAATCGTCACTGACTGGGGTTGTGTAGGTGGAGGCAAGGGACAATCACGAATGAAGTGATCTCCTTGACATCTGTAGCATGGTCCTTTAGGGAATGGGGGTCTTACCTGCCTTGGTTGAGGTCTAGGATTGGGGTTTGCATACATGACGTTTGTGTAATCTGCCTCCCAACTAGGTTCATTCGGTTCTTCACTATAGTAAGACTCACCATGCTCAGGAGACTGCATGTAGTAGGCCTGGGGACTATCAACATGTGTAGAATCAAAGCTATGGTCACTGGGGTCACTTTCAGAAAGCAGTGGTGTTACAGGGACTATGGCTCTATTCAGGTTTTCTTCTGCAACAGCATACTTTACCGGAATCACATTAGCTGGAGCTGGGGGTTGTTGTACTAGCACAGGCTGAGGCCTCTGTTGGTTTTGATAGGGTTGGTAGGTTTGTTGAGGCCTAGCATACTGCTGAGGTGGGTATTGGTTCTGGTATCTTCCCTGTGGTAGATAGGGTTGAGGGTAAGTTTGCCTAACTGTTTGCTTATTGTAGGGGCAATCTTGTGCGGTGTGATTGGTGTACCTCCGTTCTATGGTGCAGTACTGGCTACTAGGATTTACTTGGGGTTGAGCCATAATGGGACATACATTCGCCATGTGGTCGCCACCACAAGTATAACACCTTTTCACAGGAGCAAACCTTGGGATTTGTTTGTTAGTGACACCTAATTTCTGAGCTACTTTCTCTGCAAGTTCCTCAATTGATGTGGATTGCGTGGAAGAGAGGTTAGAGGCACTATCTGAATCTTTGTATATCTTGGAAAGCTCTAACTCCTCCCCTAGGTTATCCTCGATGTCAATGCACATGCGTACACACTCTTCTATGGTCCTAGGGTCCTTCAAGTACACATACGATCTCAATTTGGTACTTAGCAATCCATCCAGGAATAAAGCCACTTGCTTAGCTGGTGTGGGTAGCTCCGAAACAGGGCATCTTTCTAAGTATTGCCTAAATCTCCTTCCTGCAAGTCTCACGGTCTCTTGAGGGGTTTGCTTGAAGCTGTGAATCAGCGAGGAGGTGTTATGTCTTATGCCACTCTTAGAGAATTCAATGATGAAAGCCTCTAGGAGTTGGTCTATGCTCCTGAACTGCCTCTCATTTAGTGGCTGAAACCATGTCAGGGCAGTGTTCCTAAGGGTCAGACCAAAGGCACTGTATTGCGTGAATAGATCCTCCACTTGTTCAGCTCTCAGGACTTGCCTAAACTCAGCCACATGATCGTATGGATCTCCAGTGCCATCAAAGTAGTTCTTCATGGACTTAACTAGCTGAGTTGGTCTCAAGGTTCTTGTGTGCTCTCTAGGTCGTGGTAGAGGGAACTCATCTGCATTTCTTTGATTCCTGTGAGCTCTAAGTATCTCAGGTTCTACTCTATTTGTTTCCGTCCTCGTCCTTTCTCTGCCCACTGGGTTGGCAAAGCTTACTTCTGGTCGATCTCTACTTCTGTCTCTTTGCATGAGCTTGGGATGTTCCAGCTCCAGGGTGACCATAGGATACGTTCGATCTTGGTTGGGGGAAAACAAATTCACCCTTCCAAGTGTAAGCATGCCTATCATTTTCCGTAACCACAAAGGTCCTCTCCGAAGCGTGATCTAAGTAGGTCACTCTGCCTGGGCTATCAGGATCCTTAAACTCATAGATCATGATTGTTCCTATATCAGTTGGCTGATCAGATTTATACCTCCAAAAGGCTTCGTCAGTTTCTCGATTGAGGAGCAAATCTATGCTCTTAATATCTTGAGGAATCCACTCTGGTGTGATGATCCTAGTGAGAACCGATTTGCCTCGAGGGGTTCTAGGTTCTACACCCATGTTTCCTTGCTCCAAGTCACCTAAATCCGCTTCTGAGATCACATTCCCGAATTCGTCCGTCCTATCTGGGTGACTGGTGACTACGTATATGGTTCCTTCTTTGTCCAAGTATGCTCCGTTTTCAAACTTGACAGCTGGGCGCTCTAGTCCAATGGATTGATCAGGATTCTTAATCTGTACTACAGATCTTCCTAGGCCGTCCTCATAGATGCTAGCACCTAATCGGTTGGTCCTAAGGTATTCCAACTGTGTATTGTAAGGGCCTTCTACCCTGTGCAAGTATGGCACTCCTGAACTTCCTGTAGGTCTCTCCATGCCTTGAGACATCTCTGATTCACTGGTATCAGAGCTAGGGTAATGCGAGTAGTGACTCAACTGCTGGGCCCAAGACCTCGCAGTATGATTGACACTAGCCTCTGAAGACCTAAGGCTTTGTCAATCCCTTACTAGATGTCATCCTGATCTAAGGTTCATATGCCTAGTTAAGTAGCCCAATTTTTGCCCAGAGTACAACCTCATTGCCGATCAATTGGTATCAGTCACTTGATTCTTTTTAGTTATTTATCGTGTTTAAGGTCTTGTCTGATATCACGTCGTCAGGAATAATTGAATGTTCTTCGCACTTTTAGGTTGATCGTTCCACGTTAAACTCTTTTCCTTTAGGATTCTCAATCGTACAAAGATTATGTAGTTATCTTGAACTTGAGTATTTAGGTATTCTTCAACTTGATAGATGCCTATCGCCGCCCTGACTTACTCCTCTCACTAGTCGTTCTTAGCCTAAGCTAGGAATTGACACAGGGAGTTGAGAATTTCCAACCTTTTGTTTCCTGCTTGGTTGCCCTTGAATGCCCAGGAAGTGTGTTCCCAAGCTTGCACTTACACTTGCTTAGAACGC
Source organism: Ceratopteris richardii (assembly GCA_020310875.1). Lineage (NCBI taxonomy): Eukaryota > Viridiplantae > Streptophyta > Polypodiopsida > Polypodiales > Pteridaceae > Ceratopteris > Ceratopteris richardii. Next base: position 2,735,386 of record CM035430.1, on the reverse strand, counting down.
CTTTCGATGCTCTCAATAGATCTGTAAGAGTTCCAAAGTTAGCATTAAGATTTAAATTCCAAAGACAGAACCAATGATTTTCATTCCTGTAGCACAAACACTAACTTGCATAGTGATTTTTAGGAAAACAATTCTAAAGACTGTTCAGGGTTTAGGGGGTTAAAACAGGATTCAATCTGGCTGACAGATCCTAGGGTTTTCTCCCAAATCTCAAGTGTAGGAACCTCCAGAAATGCTAATGGATTGACTATTTTGCCCCAAAATTATCCCAAATTTTGAACAAAAGCAAACCCTAATTTTTGGCCGAAAAGCCTGTCAATCGCGATCGACAGGTCTGTCAATCGCGATTGACAGAGGTGTCCGTCGGGCCTGTCAGTCGCGATCGACAGTGTCAATCGCGATCGACAGAGTCGATCGTGGCTGTCAATCGCGATCGACGGTATCAATCACGATCGACACGTTTTCCGGGTTTTTCGCCGAAATTTCAGTCAATCGGGGGCCTATCAGTCGCGATGGACACGTGGCCACGCATAAAAGTCAATCAATCATTGAATTTCAGTCGGTCGCGATCGACGGTGTCAATCACGACTGACAGAGGTGTCGGTCGTGGCTGTCGATCGCGATCGACGGTGTCAATCGCGATTGACAGGGTCCTACGTGGCAGTCTACTGTTTTTCTGTCAGTCGTGAGGTCTGTCGGTCGCGATTGACAGAGGCTGTCAGTCGCGATTGACAGAAAAACACGGAATTTTTCTACTGTTTTAGGTGATTTGGGATGTGCTCATCATGCTTGTGCTAGTGGTGAACTTTGTTTTACCAAATGATCGAATTTTCTGTCGATCGCGATCGACAGAGGCTGGCAACTGCGAGACAGATTCGACGAGTTTCGTACCTGCGCAGCGTGCTGGCGGGGATGATGATGATGATTCCTGCAAGAAACACAACAAACATGCAAAAATAGTGCAAGCAATATCGCTCTCTCGCTCTCTCTCACAAGTAGAATGAAGGAAATGAGGTGGAGATGGTGATATGATCAAAACTGAAGATTTTTGCGATGATGGAGATGGAGGTGGGAGATGGTGATGATGATGATGGTGATGAAGATGGTGAAGAAAAAACAAGAAAATAGATGAAAGTGAAGAAAATACCTACAACTCCAACGCGTCAACTCTACGTCTTACCATCACACGCTCGTCCTCAAAGTTCGATCCCCGGCAACGGCGCCAAAATTTGGTGTAGCTCAGTGATGAGTAGCACCTCCTTTAATGTCAATCTGGGAAGACGTGAGGATGGTATGAAGACCTCGAGCAAGTGGAGGCACAAGTGCGTGAGTGAGAAGCACACAAACATGCACACACATACACACACACGCGCACACACGGCAAGACAAAGAGTGAGAAGCAATGGAGTTCTTAGATTACTTTCAAAAAGCTCTTACAAGTTCGTTTCAATTACAATCTCCCCTCAAAAATGAGCTCTCTAGCTCCTTTTATAGTTTTTGGCTAGCTTTGGCCCTGTTCAGACCTAGTGTCCGGCCTAGTTAAAAATTAGGTTCCAGGGCTTATTTGAGGGCTCAAACGAGATCTAAAAAATACGAAAATTGGTAAGCAACTACTTCTAAGGCTCCTCAAGTTCGGGGACTCCTCCGCTTGCACAAAATGGAGCTACAAAAAGGTGAACATGGTATTTACAGGGGTTGTTAGTGATGAGAATCACTTTTAATTTGTGTAAGGATTTTGAAAAATTAAAGGGTTGCCTTAGTGCTAGATCTGCGTGAATGCTCGTACTTGCTTCTTCATGAAGAAAAATTATTGGCCTACTTGCCAGATCGTCGTTGACTCCCTTGTCTGCTTGTGCCTTCTCTCCCTTCTGACTCTCTTCTCTGACTGCCATGCCTCGTCAGTCCTTCAGTTCCTTGTCTGCTGCTAACAACATGTGTGTATGTATTAAACATATGTATGTGCATTAAGTTAAATACATGAATCATGATAGAGTTGATGCATAGTGTGGATATGCAAAGATGCATGTGTGTATGTTAACATTTGGTTGAGTGTTAGCATGCATGTGTTATTGCATAAAATTAGATGTTAGCATTTGCATTAGAACATGTGCATGAATGTATGTTAGCATGCATGAACATGTGTATGCTTTAATGTATATAAAGTATGTGTTTAATATTTCTCATTAATTTCTTGTAATATTACTAATAGCATAATGTTTCTTTGCAGAAACATTGATGAATTCAAGCTATTGAAGTGAAGTAAAGAGAAGCAGCAAGATTGAAGATTCATTTAAATCTTATTTTCCAATTAGTCAGCTATCCAATTGATTAGACATTCATCCCTTTATTTAGACCTTCCATTTGTATTAGAATTATTGATTTGAACCATTAGCTTATCAATTAATTTATTCAAGCAGTTTTGCAACAATATTGTTTCCCATTACTTTCTTTGATGTCTTCTAAGTTAGTTCACGAGTCTGAGCACAGTACTATTGAAAACATAGAAAATGTTCCGTCAACTCTAGACAGACCAGAAACCTCTAGCTTACCTGATAGTTTAGTAGAAGAAACCATGATGGAACGCGTAACAGAAGAGTCACTAGTTTTAATCTCATATCAGGAAGCTGTTGCTAGGTACGAAGCTGCCCGTCCTTACGGTCCATAGCTATTTAAACTATTTAAAGACCTTAGTTTCAGTCATAGAAATAGGTAATTTAAATTGTTTTGTCATTAGAACCCTTATTTTCATAAGCCTGAGTTTGCTACAGACACCCCGCGTGTGCCAAACGATTTAAGCGGATGACTTGATCCACCATCCGAGCATCTCTCACGACCCGACATTGGTGAACCCGACGTGAACAAACGGCCTTGTAGCTCAGGTATAAAATTTAAATTTTTCATGCATGTGCATACATGATATCGACAGGTTGGATTGTAGAAGCTTCTTCATCCGTGGGAGCAGTGGCTTTGTGTTTGACACCTTGCACTCTTCTAGGTGTTGAGGGTTGTTCCCTAGGGAACTGAGCGCCTCCACGAAGAGTGGCAAGTAGCTATCCTCATCTCGCCACCCCTTTCATCGACATTAGAAGCAAGAACGTTTGCACAATCATCCATTAGCAACTGATGTATTAGATTTTGATTCTATGAAATTGTATAAAACTTATGCACAAGTCACTCTTTAAGCCTCTTCTTCGATTCAAATTCCAGGTATTTATATTTGGATTCTTTTTGCTTGCACATAATTAAATGAAAATGACAACTAATGTAGAGAATCTTCTGCATGATATGGAAGCACGATTAATTTCATCTATAGATTTAAAGCTTAATTCCAAGTTTGAGTCCTTAAACTCGTTTCTTTCAATCTTAACTACAGTAGTATCTGATTTTAATGCAAATCTTAAGTCAATAGATACTCAATTTGATCACGAGTTTAGGAATTTAGAAGGAATTCTTCATTATGAACTCTCAAATTTGAATGAAAATATGGAAAATCATGTAAAAGAAATTTCATCATTCAAAACGATTGGTCATGGAATTGCAAGTTTAAAAGAGAACATTGAAAGGTTAAACAATCAAAAACACGAAAGTGCTACATGTGAATGCAAAGATAGATATCAAGTACGAGTTCAAAGTAGATCTATGTATTCTATTGACCAAAATCCTTTACCCGATCATAGAAAAGTTGATCCTAAGGCTTTATATCAAAGACCGAAGAGAACTGTAAGATGCTTCTGGTGTGACCAACTAGGTCATACTTATGGGAATTATATGGCCTATGAGAAAGCATGTAGCCAACAATTGGTATTAGAAAGTGAACAGAAAATATGTGATTATCAAACGCATCTACCATTGAGATTAAACTTAGGTAGAGGAGGAATGATAGACTATTTTGACCAAGAAAAATTTAGTCCTAAAACCAAACTTCAAAAACAATGGAAACCTAAGAGTCATAAGGAGAAAAGCAATGTATGTCAATTACATTCTATGAACACCAAGATTGTGCCTAAATGTGAATGTTTGGACAATGATCAAAACCTTATTAAACATAAATCTATGAATAACATTGATCTTCAAATTAAATCTAAGGATCAAGATACATTGAAAAAGTTTAAGAAAGAAGAAGATGTAAAGATAAAAGATGATGAAAATGAACAATCAAGGCGGTTAAAACAGAACCTAAAGTCATAGAAATTGACAATAAATGTGATCAAAATAAAAATGATAAAAGAATAGTACAAACATCTGAAGACGAAAATCTTCAACTTCAATCAGAACATGACAAGAATATGGGAAAATGGGTACAAGAAGCCATATGGAAGATTGAAAATAATATCAAAAACTCATCTAAAGGTAAGAAAAAGGAGAAGAATTTAAGTGAATAGTTTTATTGTGATGGAATTGTTTATTGAAGATAAAACATTTCAAATTTTGATTTTGCTTGCTGCATATATGCTGTTTTCCTAAAAATTGAGAAACATATACCTAAATTGTTTAGTTTTAATGTTTGAAAAGCTAATTACAAACTTATGATTAAGTTTACATTACGATTTGTTTAATCAAAAGAATTCTAAAATATGAAAACACAAAGTTTGTTTCAAATTAAACAAAACATGTTTGTAATTATGCTTGCAAATAATTTTGATCAATATGCTTGTCATTTCGTAAACTTATGATAAAGTTATGATTTTTTTTCTTTCACAAATAAGAAGAAATCTATTATGAAGAACAATTATGAAGAATATTATTGTAATGAAATGATGAATATTTTGCACAAAATGATCTTTGTTTACAACAATTATGATGATATACTTTTGAAAGAAAGAAATATATATGATATAAATATGATCATGATAAATATGAAGAACATGAAAATATGTTACAATATGATAATGATTTTATTGATA
>CM035430.1:2655482-2725482 GCA_020310875.1 Ceratopteris richardii | reverse complement strand
CGGTATCATATCATGAAGCTGCAAGGATCGTGTATCGTGAAGTCCAAGTATCACCAACCTGAAGTATCGTGTATTGTGGTCGATTCAAGCATCATATCATGTGAGTCCAAGTATTGTGTATTGTGCATCATGCACAAGTAGGTATCGTATCATCTCCTAGGTATCGTGTATCACCAAAATCTAGTATCGTGTATCGTTGCCCACTAAGTATCACATATCGTGGAGAGCCATAGCGTGTGTCACAGTACTGCACCAGTATCGTGTATCTCCGGGTTGTGTATTGTGATACTTCTCAAGTATCATGTATCGTCCAAAGACTAGTATGGTGTATCGTTTAGTTCAAATATCATGTATCATCTTGGCTCAAGTATCCTGTATCGTTTGCTCCCAAGTATCGTAGATACTTCCTAAGTATCATGTATCACCTGTTCTAAAGCAATCCCAAAGAGGTCTTCTTTCCCTATTTTAACCCCCTAAAACCCTAAACTGGATAACTTTCTCATATGAAATTTGTTTGTTGTGATTTTGGCTTCGTTGGAAAGCAAGGGTTCATTGTGATATAGTATTTTGAATTTAACCCTCATGTGCTACTAGGAAACCAAGGGTACTCCAAAGGATTTTGAGCAATACAAAAGGGAAATTTTGAACTAGAAGACAAAGTTTATGAATGTGAGATCTGTTAGACAGTTAGGCAAGGATAGGAAAAGCATTAGATCATATAAGGCCAGTGTCAACCATACAACTAGGTCTTGGGCACAACAACTTAGTGGTTATGCCTACATGCTAAGTTCTAAAACAAGTGACTCAAAAATGTCCTTCAACATGGAAAGACCCACAGGTAGCTCAAATATTGGCTATTTGCAGACACTAGAAGGTCCCTATAAGACACAATTGGAATATATTCAGACCAGTCGATGAGGTGCCCGCATCTATGAGGATGGCCTGAGGCAAACAATGGTCCAACTCAAAAATCCAGATCAACCCTTTGGACTTGAACACCCTGTGGTCAAGTTTGAAGAGGGTTCATACATTGATAAGGAAGGAACCATGTATGTGGTCACCAACTTACCAAATAGGAGAGATGAGTTTGGAAATGTCATTCCTGAGAACAAGATAGGAGACCTAGAGCAAGGAGATCTAGGACGAGAACCCAAGACTCCTAGAGATAAGTCAATTTTGACCAGAGTAATCACTCCAAAATGGATCCCTCAAGACAACAAAAGCATAGAACTATTCTTGAATAGAGAAACAGAGGAAGCCTTTTGGAGATTCAAACCAGATAAACCTACCCAATAATCACCATCTATGAGTTCAAAAATCTTGAGATGCCATGCAAAGTTGTTTATCTGGATAACACATCAAAGAGAGTTCTTGGTATTTGAGCATGACAAGCATGCATACACTTGGCAGGGTGAATTGATTTTCCCACCACCAAGATATAATGTTTTCCATGGTCTCCAAGGAGTAGGATCATCCCAAGCTCATGAGGCACAACAAGAATGCACAAGAGAGAGACTTGAGGTAAGTTTTGCAAACACTATGGGTAGAGACCAATCAAGCTTTGAAAATGAAAGACCTAAAAGGGAGAGACATAGAGCACAGAGGCATCAAAGACGTGAACATGATTTCCCATTTCCTAGACCCTGAGAGCACTCAAGAACCCTTAGACCATCTCAAGTGGTCAAGGCAATGAAGAACTATTTTGATGGGTCAAGAGATCCTTATGATCATGTGGCCGAGTTCAAACAAGTGTTAAGAACTGAACAGGTTGAGGACTTGTTCACACAATTTTAGGCATTTGGTTTGACTCTCAAGGGTACTGCCATAGCTTGGTTTCAACCTTTAAAGAGTCGCAATTATCGGAACATAGGTCAACTACTAGAGGAATTCATTATAGAATTTTCCAAGACTGGCATCAAGCATAAAACATCATCCTTGATCCATAGCTTCAAGCACACACCCCAAGAAACAGTGTGACTTGTAGGAGGACGGTTTAGATAGTACTTGGAAAGATGCCCTGTTCTAGAGCTACCCACACCGACCAAACAAGTGGCCTTGTTTTTAGATGGCTTAAGCACCAAGTTAAGATCATATGTGTACTTGAAAGAGCCTAGATCCATAGAAGAGTGTGTGCCAATGTGTATTGACATAGAAGACAATTTGGGTGAGGAGTTAGGACTATCCAAACTCTATAAGGATTCTGATAGTTCTACTAGTCATACCTCAAGAGCCTCCACTTAGATAGATGAGATAGCTGAGTAAGTTGCCAGGAAGCTAGGAGTTCAAAATAGACAACCACCAAGGGTCATCTCATTGAAGCAATGTTATACTTGCAAGGGAGAACACATGGTTAATGTTTGCTCGATGATGGATCAGCCCTAAAGAAACCCTAATGCTTGATATTGCACCATTGAGAGAAAATACACAAACCATATGGCTCAAGATTTTCCATACAATAGGTAGGCTATCAGACAAAATTATCAACAACCTTACTAGTAGGGCAAGTATCAGAACCAATATCAATAGCCATATCATAGGCCGCAATAGCAATATCAACCTCAGTACCAGTAGCAATATCAAGCACCATCTAGGCGACAACCAGTCCTAGGAAACCTACCATCTCCTACCAATGTGATCCCAGTAAAGTATACAGTGGTAGAGGAAAATCCTAATAGAGCATTAGTGCCAATAACCCCTTTGGTATCAGAAAATGACTCTCATGCTCATAGTTCAGACTACTCCCATGAAGATAGTCCACAAGCTTATTACACAGAGTCACCATAGCATAGTGAGGCTTATTCGTATCAATATGAGGCACCACTTATGGAACAAAATTGGGAGCCAGAGTACTCCAATGTCATGTATACAAATCCAAACCCTAGGCCCCAATTGAGACAAACAATACCACAAGCCCCTAGAGGACCATGTTTTAGATGTCAGGGTGACCATTTCATTCGTGAATGTCCCCACTCACCGACTCCGGGACAAGGACAAAATATCACCATACAAGGCTTTTGTCTCGAGTGTGGCAAAGAACATCTTTCGAGAGATTGTCCCAGGAACCCCTCTAGTGCACCCAAGATTACACCCATTAATGTGGTATGCTTAGTGGTGGATTCAAGTTCAGGCAACAGTAATGTGGCCCCTGTATAGGCAGTTACTAGGGCACAAGCCTTAAAACAAGATAAGCCAATTGAACAATCGGAGTCAAGTGAATCAAGAGAGCTAGTAAAAGGAAAACAAGAACATGGAAGGATATCAGGGAGAGAACCAATCGTAAGTGGATTGAAAAGCTATCCAAACTCGAAGAAAGCTTGAAAGATGCAAAAACAAAAATAGAAGACATAGCATCTCAAAACCCCTTGCATGTCGAAGCTCCATCGACTCCACCTCATCCCACCCCACCACCCACTCTAAATAAAACACAATTGGGGTCGGTTCCTTCAGATCCAAATCCAAAAGACTTGGACATGATGTTCAAGGCCTACCAGGCTTGACTTGAAGAAGTTCCAACAGTTGCAAACCTAGACAAGAGTTACCCTAGAGCGTATTTAGAGATCGAATGGACAAAAATGTGCATGAAAATGGTAGAGCTAGTTCAAGCTATGCTTGAGACCAGTCAATTGTTCAATCAGACAAACTCTGTCAAACCAGATTTGCATTTCTAGGGCTTACTAGAAAGATTAGAGTAGTTGGTAAACAAGCCCCATGTTTCTTTGTTGGAACATCAAGCTTACACTATTCTTGAGGTGGATTTGATCTACATCAAAGGCTATCACGTTGAAAGAATATCTGTTGAAGAGTTCTTTTTCATATGCTCATTTATTGTATTTTTTTGAGAGATTTTTGATGGTTCATTTACCATTGTAAAAGCCTTGAGCTTTACACATGTAAAGGTATAAATATAGAGCCAAAATCCCACGAATTTGTGGTGGTTGAAGTTGCAATCAATCACCTGAAAGTAGATCAAAGTAGATCTTCATTTTTCCTAGATTGTAGGAAAGTGAATTGATTCCCTCCAACAACCATTCCCACCTTCATTTGAATTCAAATTAAACTTGTAAAAGTCGTGGAACACTCCTAGAGGCTATATAAGGAATTGAAATCACTTGTAAATTACATGGAAGCAATATACATACATCCATCATTGTCTTGCTCCTTCAATTTTCTGCATCATCTTCTTCACCAACACTAATCTTGCAATGGCTGTTGCTCTCTCTCGAGAGCTCCAAATTGAGTGCAAGGTGACTCATTGGAAATGTATAAGTGCCTAGTTTATGCCTGTAAATTTTCAAAGCATTTGGTTTAGTAGATTGGGAGAAATCTCAGTTTTTCTATCTTGGGGTCAATCTCTACGTATTCCTAAAAAATAGGAAGTACCCCCGATGAATGTCGCATTCATTCCTATAGCATATTTTGCTTATTCCTTATACTTTTGTGCATTCTATTCACTCAACCCTATGTTTATCACTCCCATAAAAGGATTTTTTCTAATTGTAATCACGATGGTCGCTATGGGCATTTGAAGTTCATTGTCTCTTCCATAGATAGTAAGTTTTTTGAGCTAGTCGACCCGCGAACCTATCTGTTTTGTATCGACTCATTCTCCTTGATGCTCCAAGGTATATAGTGTGTTTCTTTGCAGTTATTACATGCTTATAAGATCTATTTGAGTCTCCATAATCTCAAGGGCTGGTCTTGTGCCGGTTGGCTTGACCAAACTTCATCGCTTCGAAATGCACTTTTCTACCTTCGACAAGCTTCTCCAAGTTCTTTCAGTGGTATCAGAGCTAGATCAAGATGGGTGACGGATTTCCCTCAATGATCGAGAAGATTGATCGACACAACTATGCGGCTTGGCAAATCAGAATGGAGGCCTACTTGCAAGGTAGAAATCTTTATGGAATTGTAGCAAGTGATGAAGCTATGCCTATTCCAAGATCCATAGGAGGACCTACACAAGAGGAGACAGATAAGCTCACACTTTGGTGCGCAAGGGATGCTCAAGCAAGGTTGTACATACTAAACTCTATCTCTGACTTTCTATTACCACATATTAGAGGATGCAAGACATCTCAAGAGACTTGGGATGCCCTGGAGACTTTCTTTGCTGCTAGTACCAAAGCAAGAAAGAATCATCTTTGGAACGAGTTCAACCAAATGAAGAAGACACCTAAACAAACCATCACAGAGTTTGTTACCAAGGTCAAAGAGGTTGCGGATCAGTTAGCATCCATTGGAGAGCTGATTGAAGAAGAGTTCATCATGAGGCAAATTCTCAACGGCATTCGAAGTGATAAGCAATGGCAATCCTTCACGACAGCTTATGATCTCATCATGGATGTGCAAACTCCAGACTTCAACATCTTTCTTGGACAACTCTTCAATCAAGAAGCCAACAATAGCATAAAGGAAGGTAACTCTTATCATGGTAATTCAACTAGTGCTCTATATGAAGATAAGAAGGATAAGAAGCAGAAAGGCAAGAAGAAGGAAGAAGATGAAGAAGATACTTCTCAAGCCAACTTTGCAAGCAAGAGCAAGTGGAAAGGGAAGAAGAAAGGACCAAAGTAAGACAAATCCAAAGGTCAGAATGTTCAACCTTGTGCCATATGTGATAAGACCAACCACACCACTCAGAATTACTGGTTCAATGGGAAGACCCAGAAAGGAAGTGGAAGAGGTGGATATGGCAGCAATAGAGGCAGAGGTGGACACAACTTCAACAATAACAATAGAAGTTATAATAGAAGAGACCACAACAATTATTCAGAAGATCAACCACATGAAGACTCATTGCTTCTTATGAATCTAAACCACAAAGAAGGTAAAGAAGATGATCATTTGTTCTACATAGATTCAGGATGTTCGAATCATGTTGCAGGCAACATTGCTCTTCTATCTGATTTGAAAAGTCCCAAGCATAGACATGAAGTGCAAATAGGGGATGACACGAAGCACAATGTGGAGAAGATTGGTAATGTCAAAGCTTCCAATGGCAGGACAAACATTCTGAGTAAAGTTCTCTATGTACCCACTATCACTAAAAACCTAATAAGTGTAGGCCAAATAGTTGAAAAAGGCTAGCAAGTTAGGTTCACCCAACATGGAGCTTTTGTGGAAGATCCATGTCAAGGCTTCAAAAAGATAGCCCGAGGTGAGAAGCATGGTAGGCTCTTTACTTTTGAAGTAGGAGAAACCAGGAACATAGCTCTATTCAACTTTGGGTCTCAAACCCTAAGTGAGCTTGAAGTGTGGCATAAGAGACTTGCTCATGTGAATGAAAGAACCTTGAAGGATATATGTAGGGATCAAAGTGTTCTAGGACTGCTGAACATATCAAAGCAACACATTATCAACAAGTGTGATGCATGTCAGATTGGGAAGGCACAAAGACAACCATTCAACCACAAAGGCTACATCCACAACAACTTATTGGACTTAGTACATACAGATGTATGGGGACCAAGTCAAGAACCTTCATTGGCAGGATCAAGGTATTATGTCTCATTTATTAACGACCATAGTAGATGGATTGTTCTATACTTTATCAAGAGTAAGAATGAAGTGTTTGATTGATTCAAGAAGTATCTTGCACATGTGGAGAATCATACAAGTAGATCACTAAAGAAGCTCAGATCTGATGGAGGGGGAGAATACTTCTCCAAAGAGTTTGATGAGTTCTTCTAGGACAAAGGTATCAAAAGGGAAGTGACTACTAGGTACTCTCCTCAACTAAATGGAATTGCAAAGAGGAGAAACAAGACATTGGTTGGATCAGCCCGAACAATGCTTGAAGAGAAGAAGTTGCCACATTATCTATGGGTAGAAGCTATTTCAACTGTTGTGTACCTTGTCAATAGACTACCATCCAAATCACTTCAAGGTATGACTCCTTATGAAGCATGGCATGGAAGAAAACCTAGTCTTGGACATTGCAAGGTTTTTGGTTGTTTAGCTTATGTTCATGTACCATCACAAATAAGAGGTAAGCTAGATGAAAGGGCAACAAAAGCAGTGTTTATTGGATATGATTCAACTCAGATGGGTTACAGGTTCTTCAATCCTTCTACCAAGCAATTCACTACAAGTAGAGATGTTATGTTTGAGGAACACAGGTCTTGGTATGATGAAGACAAACAAAAGGTAACACTACCATATGATCTTGATTCTGACTCTCATCAATTAGGAAGCAATCATGATACACAGGTCTAGGATCCAAGAAGTGATACAGACGATGACCAAGATGAAAGAGAAAGGGATTACAAGCTATGGAAGTCAAGAGGCAAAGCAAAGATGCAAGAGGTTGGAGAATGCTCAAAACAAGCAACTAGAAGATCAGCAAGAGAGAAGAAACAACCAGAAAGGTATGGATATGATTCCACATTCGTTAGGAAGCATTCAATCTACTTGGCAAAAGAATCTGTTTCAGAGGAACCCTCAACCTATGAAGAGGCAAAGGGAACCCCTAATTGGGAAAAGGCCATGAACAAAGAGATAGATGCATTGAAGGAGATGGAAACTTGGGATTTTGGTTCCAATGTCACCCAATCAAAAGGTAATTGGTTGCAGATGGGTATATAAAGTTAAAAGAAATCAGATGGATCAGTTTGCACGTACAAAGCAAGATTAGTTGCCAAAGGATGCTCACAAACTCATGGTATAGACTATGAGGAAACATTCTCACCAGTTGCAAAGATGACTACAATCAAGACATTGATAAGTGTAGCTGCTGCAAGGAATTGGAGACTCCTCCAACTTGATGTGAAAAATGCATTCTTAAATGGTTGGATAAGTGAAGAGGTATACATGTCACAACCACCAGGTTTTGAAAACCCTAATCATCCATCTTATGTTTGCAGACTTAAGAAAGCATTGTATGGATTGAAACAAGCTCCAAGAGCTTGGAATTATAGGTTGGTTACATATCTTCAAGATCAAGGGTTCAAAGCTAGCAGCTCAGATCCTTCTCTATTTATCAAAAGGGATCACAATGAGGTTATCTATCTATGTGTATATGTAGATGATATTATTGTGACAGCGATGATCTAAATGGCATTCAAAGGATCAAGAGACACATGCAAGAGGAGTTCAAAATCAGTGATCTAGGTGAGCTCACATATTTCCTAGGTATGTAGGTGATATACATAGATGAAGGAATGTATTTGACTCAAAGAAGATACATTCAAGATCTTCTTCTCAAGTTCAAAATGGAGAACACTAAACCTGCAGGGACACCTTTGGAGATGAATCATAAATTAAGTGTTTATGGAGGTGAGAAAATTGAAGACATTAAAGAGTATCAACGCTTGGTAGGTAGCTTGATATATGCTACTCATATAAGGGCAAACATCTCATATAGTGTGGGAGTGCTTAGTCAGTTCATGCACTCACTGAGAAGACCACACATGGATGCGGCTAAGAGAGTACTTAAGTATCTCAAAGGTACAATCAACGAAGTTATATTCTATCCTTACTCTTCAGATTTGGATATCAAAATCTACTCAGATGCAGATTGGGCAGGAGCTAAGGATGATAGAAAAAGTACATCTGGTTACTTAGCATTTGCTGGTTCGAAGCTAGTGTCATGGAGTTCCAAGAAGCAACCAACAATTGCTTTATCCTCAACTGAAGCAGAGTACAGAGGCTTGACCATAGCAACTCAAGAGGTAATATGGTTAAAAGCATTGTATACAGATTTGGGACTAGTGAGTTCCAAACCTCACATATTTGGAGATAATGTAAGTTCCATGCATCTAGCGGCAAATCCTATTTTCCATGCGAGAACCAAGCACATAGAAGTCCATTACCACTTCATCATGGAGAAGCTCATGGCAAAGGAGATTGACATTTCGTTTGTTCCTACTGAAAAGCAAGTAGCAGATATGATGACGAAGGCACTTGATGGAATAAAGCTTTGTAGATTCAAAGCTATGGCAGGTATTCAACCTATCAGAGAATGAAGACTCAAGCATACTTTAGCTTGAGGGGGAGCTGTTGGAACATCAAGCTTAAACTATTCTTGAGGTGGATTTGATCTACATCAAAGGCTATCACGTTGAAAGAATATCCGTTGAAGAGTTCTTTTTCATATGCTCATTTATTGTATTTTTTTGAGAGATTTTTGATGGTTCATTTACCGTTGTAAAAGTCTTGAGCTTTACACATGTAAAGGTAGAAATATAGAGCCAAAATCCCACGAATTTGTGGTGGTTGAAGTTGCATTCAATCAAGCAATCAATCACCTAAAAGTATATCAAAGTAGATCTTCTTTTTTCCTACATTGTAGGAAAGTGAAGTGATTCCCTCCAACAACCATTCCCACCTTCATTTGAATGCAAATTCAACTTGTAAAAGTCTTGGAACACTCCTAGAGGCTATATAAGGACTTGAAATCACTTGTACATTACATGGAAGCAATATACATACACTTGTGACCATCATTGTCTTGCTCCTTCAATTTTTTGCATCATCTTCTTCGCCAACAGTAATCTTGCAGTGGCTGCTGCTCTCTCTCGAGAGCTTCAAATTGAGTGCAAGATGACTCATTGGAAAGGTATAAGTGTCTATTTTATGCCTGTAAATTTTCAAAGCATTTGGTTTTGTAGATTGGGAGAAATCTTAGTTTTTCTATCTCGGCGTCAATCTCTACGTATTCTTGACAAATAGGAAGTACCACCGGTGAATGTCGCATTCATTCTTGTAGCATATTTTGCTTATTCCTTATACGTTTGTGCATTCTATACACTCAAGCCTATGTTTATCACTCCCATGAAAGGATTTTTTCTAATTGTAATCACGCTGGTCGCTATGGTCATTTGAAGTTCATTGTTTCTTCCATAGATAGTAAGTTTTTTGAGCTAGTCGACCCGCGAACCTATCTGTTTTGTATTGACTCATTCTCCTTGATGCTCCAAGGTACATAGTGTGTTTCTTTGCACTTATTACATGCTTATAAGGTCTATTTGAGTCTCCATAAGCTCAAGGGCTGGTCTTGTGCCGATTGGCTTGACCAAACTTCATCGCTTCGAAACGCACTTTTCTACCTTCGACAAGCTTCTCCAAGTTCTTTCATTTTTTACCTCCACAGGCTCAAACAATTATTGAAAGAGAAGCCCACCACCAATGAAAGCTTACATTCTTGATTCCATAGATGAGGGAGCACCTCTTTCAATTGAACAATACTCTCAAGAGTTATTGCGGGGAATACAAGAAGAGAAATGGGCCAAGGAGAAGGGTAATCCCCCTCCTATTCCTGAGGTTGATGATCTTCATGACAAATTTTCCCAAGACATTCCATATATATATGGAGACCAGGTAGAGCAACAAGAAGACGAAAGATTAGATTTTGAATCTAATTCTTTACAAGAGTTGCCACAATTCACAGGCCTGTGGGAATCTGAATCTCTTGAGATTAGCGCTCCCACAATATTGGTAAGATATGAAGACTCAGTGGTTCCAAGGAACACTGATGTCGTGAAGAACACTAAGGTTTGGTGTCATATCACTATAGAAGAGCTGCTCAAAGTTAAACCAGAGCTATGGAAGCATGTGGTGAATCAGGTTCCTGAACTCGATTCCAATGTGTCGAAAGTAGGCTCTAAGCAAAAAGTATCAGAGATACCTCTAGACAAAATAGGAGGCATGAGTGAAGGTGAAGAAGGTAATACTTATCTTCCAATCACCTACCAAGGTTACACAACCAAAGCTATCTTAGATTTAGGTGCTGGTGTTGCTATTGCAACCATCTCTTTGTGGAAGCAATGGAGCAAACCCGCATTAAGACCAACTAGAATGAAACTTCAAATGGCTAACGGCCATGTTGAAAGACCTCTAGGATTGTTGGAAGGGATAACTCTAACCACGTGGTGTAGAGTTCGAATACACCTTTGCTATATGTGACTTTGGCAAAAATATTGTCTATGAGATGATCCTAGGAAAACCCTTCCTACGACAACTGCAAATAGTACAAGATTGGGGAACCAACTCCTTGTACTTACAACACTTAGGGGTCACAACCAAGGTCAATCTAAAAGACTATACATTTAGAGATGTACCACCCCTACAGTGGAATCCCATCCACAAATCACGAGAATATTCAATCTCTGTGCATTCTAAAAGTTCACCTAATCCATAATGGATGCATGAAGATACTCACTAGTGGATATGCAAGGTCATAGAGGAAGAGGAAAGATGCTTAAAAGCGAGAGAAGAAGGAACTCCCCCAGGATATAGACCAATTAGAGACCCAGCCTACACACCATTGATCTTTCTAGATGAGGAATTCGAGCCTCATGGTGTCAATGAAGAACAGTGGACACCTCATTGTGATGAGGTTGGTTATGATATCTCAGTGTTCATGTGTCAGGCCTTGTTGGAAGAATGTGGCCCAAGTGATGTCATAGAAGAAGAAGAGAAGGATGATGATCTAGAGTCCATTGTGATGGATAGTTGCTTCAACTCAGAGGAGCACTATCTAAAAGACATAGGAATATTTACCCAAAAAGAAGAAGAACCTCTCACAAGCATCAAAATTGTAAATTCAAATGATGGAAGTGAAGGTGGTCAAAAGACAAAGAAAAGAAAAGCAATAAAACAAGAAGAGGAGGAATCATTGTTTGAAGTACTAGAGAATTTCAAGAAACTGCAATAAAACAAGAAGAGGAGGAATCATTGTTCGAAGTACTAGAGAATTTCAAAATTGTAAATTCAAACGTTGGAAGTGAAGGTGGTCAGAAGAAAAAGAAAAGAAAAGCAATAAAACAAGAAGAGGAGGAATCATTGTTGGAAGTACTAGAGAATTTCAAGAAATATGAAGTTGAAGACCGAAAAATTTTGGTACGAATGCCTAAGAGAGAGGCCATCACAGGAGAAGCGTATGATAACAAAGAAAATACCAAGAAAATTGTTGTAACCATTGAAGGGAATGAAGAACGATGTACGTACATAGGAGAAGACCTAAGTGCAAAAGAAGAAATAGAGCTTGTAGCTCTATTAAGGGAATATAGGTACGTGTTTGCATGGAGCTATAGAGATATAAAGGGGGTGGATCCGAGAATATGTTCTCATACGATCCCCATGACAACTAATGCCAAGCCCACCAAACAGAAGCCCTACACATATAATGACACTTATGCAGCTAAAATAAAAGAAGAAATTGATAGATTGATTGAAGCTAGATTTATCTATGAGATTGAGCATATTGAATGGATGTCCCCCATTATCGTGGTGCCCAAGAAGAATGGAAATTTGCGAGTGTGTATTAACCTTAAAAAAGTTAATGCCACTACGATCAAAGATAGCTATCCGTTTCCAATCACTGAACATTTATTGGAGCATCTTGCAGGCAAAGAATTTTATAGCTTTCCTGATGGATTTTCAGGCTACAACCAAGTAGCCATTGCCCCAAAAGATCAACACAAAATGGCTTTTGCCACAGAGTGGGGAATCTTTGCATTCCATGTGATGCCATTTGGCCTCACCAATGCACTTGCAACATTCCAAAGGCTCATATGCCATGTCTTCAAAGACTTCTTGCAAAAAAACTTAGAAGTATATGTGGATGATTTATGTGCTCATTCCCAAGAAAGAAGATACCACATCCCTGAGCTCAGACAGATCTTCAACAAGTGTAGAGAATATAGAGTGTGTATGAACCCAAAAAAGTGTGTTTTCATGGTACGACAAGGTATGATCTTAGGTCATATTATTTCTAAGAACAGAATATCAACAGATGAGGACAAAGTCAGAGCTATAGAAGAGTTGTTGAGGCCAAGGAATTCTAAAGAGTTACAAGCCTTTATGGTCCATTACGGATATTACTGCAGGTTTTTCCACATGTATGCAATCATAGCCAAACCTCTTTATGCCTTCCTAACAAATTTTGAGTGGAATCTGAATGCAAAAATTCCTTCAATGAGCTGAAGAGATGTTTGTGCACAACATCAATACTGACCACTCCTAATTGGAATAAACCATTCCATGTCCATGTAGATGCATCCAATCATGCAAGGTGAAGGAAATCTAGATTTGCATATAGCATATGCTAGTAGACAACTAAACGTGGCTGAACGAAACTATACAACAATTGAAAGAGAAGGCTTGGGCATGGTATATGTCGTGAAGAATTTTAGACATTATCTATTGGCCAACAAGTTCAACTTTTTCACTGATCATCAAGCCTTATTATACTTGGTCAATAAACCTTGCAATATAGGGTGCTTAGTAAGATGGTTCCTCTACACTTCAAGAGAGCCACGAAAAGGAGTGTCTGATGAGTTGCCCAATGCTTATCTGTTCAATTTAGAAGTTGTTCCTAAATGGGAAAATAAGTTGGTACCTGTCCTAACCTTGAACCTACAAAAAAGAATGTCAAAATGAACAAGGAAGAAATGTTAAGATCACAAAAATATCAAATATTGACAAGAATTATGTACAAACAAGATATAGAGGGTGTTGGCAGTAGTCTTGGTACACCAGGACTTACAAGACGTGAAAGTCAAAGAAGGGAGTCAGAGCGAAGGGACAGCACAAGCAAACAGAGCAGTCAAAGAAGATCTGGCAAGTAGGCCAATATTTTTGCAAGACACTAATGCAGATCAAAGAGATGGACATGCAGGGAGGAAGAGCAAGTAGAGAGCTCGAAGGTATGTATGGCAGATCACTAGAAGAAATCCCTACAACAACAGTGATTCTTATCACTAACAATCATTGTAAATATCATTTCACATTTTTGTAGCTCCATTTTGTGCAAGCCAAGGAGTCCTTGAGCTTGAGGAGCCTTAGAAGTAGTTGCGTACCAATTTTCGTATTTTTTAGATCTCGTTTGAGCCCCCAAATAAGCCCTGGAACCTAATTCTTAACTAGGCCGGACACTAGGTCTGGACAGGGCCAAAACTAGTCAAAAACTATAAAAAGAGCTAGAGAGCTCATTTTTGAGGTTGGATTGTAATTGAAACGAACTTGTAAGAGCTTTTGAAAGTAATCTAAAGAACTCCATTGATTCTCTCTCTTTGTCTTGCCTTGTGTGCGCGTGTGTGTGTATGTGTGTGCATGCTTGTGTGCTTCTCACTCACGCACTTGTGCCGCCACTTGCTCGAGGTCTTCATACCATCCTCACGTCTTCCCGGATTGACATTAAAGGAGGTGCTACTCATCATTGAGCTACACCAAATTTTGGCGCCGTTGCCGGGGATCGAGCTTTGAGGACGAGCGTGTGATGGTAAGACGTAGAGTTGACGCGTTGGAGTTGTAGGTATTTTCTTCACTCTCATCGATTTTCTTTTACTTTCTTCACCATCTTCATCACCATCATCATCATCACCATCTCCCACCTCCATCTCCATCATCGCGAAAATGTCAGTTTTTTGACTATATCCCCATCTCCACCTCATTTCCCTCATTTCACTTGTGAGAGAGAGCGAGAGAGCGAATTTGCATGTGCTGTTTTTGCATGTTTTCTGAGCTGTCTTGCAGGTACAGGCTGCATCATCATCCCCAGCACTCCGCGCAGGTACGGAAATCTGAGTAATTGTCTGTGTGTCGCCGAGCTCTGTCAATCGCGATCGACTGAAAAAGTGCTCTAATTGCTAAACAAAGTGCATATCCATGACCTACAGGCCTAGAGCTTCCCAAAAATGTGTTTAGTTTTTTGAAATTCCACAGATTTCTGTCAATCGCGATCGCTCTGTCAATCGCAATCGACAAACCACGACGGACAGACCTGTCAATCGTGATCGACACGTCAATCACGACCGACACAGTCAACGACCGATTGACCACGACTGACGGATCATACGCGCGACACGTGTCAATCGTGATCGAGTCATCAATCGCGATCGACTCATCAATCGCGACCGACACAGTCAACGACTGTTTGACCACGACGGACAGACCACGACGGCTCTGTCAATCGCGACCGACACGGTCAACGACTGTTTGACCACGACTGACGGATCATACGCGCGACACGTGTCAATCGCGATCGAGTCATCAATCGCGATCGACTCATCAATCGCGACCGACACAGTCAACGACTGTTTGACCACGACGGACAGACCACGACGGCTCTGTCAATCGCGACCGACACGGTCAACGACTGTTTGACCACGATCGACAGACCCTCGCGACCGACCTGTCAATCGCGATCGACTCATCAATCGCGACCGACAGAGTCAACGACCCTTTGACCACGACTGATTGACTTTTCGTAACCCCTGTCAATCGCGACTGACCAGTCAATCGCGACTGACAGCCACGACGGACCTGTCAATCGCGATCGACACGTCGATCGCGACTGACCTGTCAATCGCGACCGACAGACTTTGCGAACGCGTTAGAAGGGCAAATTAGGTCAAATTTTCAAGGCAAAATTATTGGTCTAAATTTTGACTAAGTGTGGGACAAACACTAGGGTGTAGTATTGCATCGCAAGGCCGTGCCACAAGCTACTCGAGTATTCCTGTTTGACTGTTAGCTTGTATTGAATCCTGATTTAACCCGCTAAACCCTGAACAGTCCTAACTTTTTCATATGAAATCCAATTTTTGAGCTCTTGGGCTTGTTGGAAAGCTCGTGGCATATACTACATGCCCTCAACTGTTTTTTATAAAGATAATGCGTTGATTTTCAGAGAGGGTATTTTGAAGTTGGCCATACCCAGGGGGATCAAAGTCAGGGGTCTTTAGAATTATTTTCCTAAAAGTCACAATGCAAATGTGTGTTTGTGTCACATGAATGAAAGTGGTTGGTTTTGTCCTTTGAATATAAGCATTGAGCTAACCGTGGGACTTTTATAGGTCCATTGAGAGCAACTGAGAGCGTACAAAGCAAGGTTTCTTTGCAAGCTTGAGAACCGGGTTCTTGAGCACCATAAAGCAAGGGATCAACAAGTAAGGTTGGAATATTCTCAACTCCCTCTGTCATTTCCTAGCTTAAGCTAAGAACGACTAGTGATAGGAGTAAGCCAGGGCGACGGTAGGCAGTTATCAAGTGAAGACTACCTAAAAACTCAAGTTCAAGTTAAAAACATAATCTCTGTACTGTCGATAACCTAAAGGAAAAGAACCTAACGTGGAACGATCAACCTAAAGTACGAAGAACATTCAAGTGTTCCTGACGACGTGATATCAGACAAGACCATAAACACAATAATTAACTAAAAAGAATCAAGTGACTGATACCAATTGATCGGCAACGAAGTTGTACTCTGGGCAAGAATTGGGCTCCTTAGTTAGGCATATGAACCTTAGATCAGGACGACATTTAACAAGGGAGAGACAAAGCCTTAGATCTTCAGAGGCTAGTGTCAACCACACTGCTAGGTCCTGGGCCCAGCAGTTGAGCCACCACTCGAACTACCCTAGCTCTGAGACCAGTGAGTCAGAGATGTCTCAAGGCATGGACAGACCTACGGGAAGTTTAGGAGTGCCTTACTTGTACAGGGTAGAAGGCCCTTAGAAAACACAGCTGGAATATCTTAGGACCAACCGACTAGGTGCTAGCATCTATGAGGACGGCCTAGGAAGATCCGTGGTCCAGATTAAAAACCCTGACCAATCCATAGGACTAGAGCACCCAGCTGTCAAGTTTGAAAACGGTGCATACCTGGACAAGGAAGGAACTATATATGTAGTCACTAGTCACCCGGATAGGACAGATGACTTTGGGAATGTAATCTCAGAAGCGGACCTAGGTGACCTGGAACAAGGGAACATGGGTGCGGAACCTAGAACCCCTCGAGGTAAATCAGTTCTCACTAGGATTATCACGCCTGAGTGGGTACCCCAAGACAACAAGAGCATAGAGTTGCTTATCAATCGAGAAACTGATGAAGCCTTTTGGAGGTATAAATCCAATCAGCCAACTGATATAGGAAATATCATGATCTATGAGTTTAAGGATCCAGATAGCCCAGGTAGAGTGACCTACTTAGATCACACTTCGGAACGGATCTTTGTGGTGACAGAAAATGATAGGCATGCCTACACTTGGAAGGGTGAATTTATTTTCCCCCAACCAAGATCAAATGTATCCTATGGTCACCCTGGGGCTGGAACATCTCAAGCTCATGGTACGCAAAGAGACAGAAGTAGAGATAGACCAGAAGTAAGTTTTGCCAACCCAGTGGGCAGAGAAAGAACGAGAACGGAGACAAATAGGGTAGAACCCGAGATGCTTAGAGCCCACAGGAACCAAAGAAATGTAGATGGATTCCCTCTGCCGAGGCCTAGAGAGCACACAAGAACTTTGAGACCCACCCAGCTAGTTAAGTCCATGAAGAATTACTTTGACGGCACAGGAGATCCCTATGATCATGTGGCGGAGTTCAAGCAAGTCTTGAGAGCTGAACAAGTGGAAGATCTGTTCACGCAGTACAATGCCTTTGGTCTAACCCTTAGGAATACGGCACTTACATGGTTTCAGCCATTGGATGAGCGCCAGTTCAGGAGCATAGACCAACTCCTAGAGGCATTCATTGTAGAGTTCTCTAAGAGCGGCATAAGACACAATACATCCTCATTGATTCACAGCTTCAAACAGACCCCCCAAGAGACTGTCAGATTGGCCGGAAGGAGATTTAGACAATATCTTGAAAGGTGCCCTATTTCGGAGCTACCCACATCTGCTAAACAAGTAGCCTTATTCCTTGATGGATTGTTGAGTACGAAATTGAGATCCTATGTGTATCTGAAGGACCCTAGGACCATAGAAGAATGTGTACGCATGTGCATTGACATTGAAGATAACCTAGGGGAAGAGCTAGAGCTTTCCAAAATCTACAAAGATTCAGATAGTGCATCTAGCCACTCTTCCACGCAATCTACATCAATTGAGGAACTCGCTGAGAAGGTAGCTCAGAAATTAGGTGTAACTAGCAAACAAATCCCAAGGTTTGCCCCTGTGAAAAGGTGCTATACATGCGGTGGTGACCATATGGCGAACGTCTGTCCCGTTATGGCTCAACCCCAAGTTAACCCTAGTAGCCAGTACTGCACCATAGAACGGAGATACACCAATCACACCGCACAAGATTGCCCATACAACAAGCAGGCAGTTAGGCAACCCTATCCGCAGCCCTACCAACAAGGCCGATACCAGAACCAAAATCCACCACCACAATATGCTAGACCCCAACAAACCTATCAGCAACCATATCAGGCCCAACAGAGACCCCAACCGGTGCTAGCTCAACAGCCTCCAAACCCCGCTAACGTGATTCCAGTAAAGTATGCTGTGGCAGAAGAAAACCTGAATAGGGCCATAGTACCAGTAACCCCATTGATCTCAGAAAGTGACCCAAGTGACCATAGCTTTGATTCTACACATGTCGATAGTCCCCAGGCTTACTACATGCAGTCTCCAGAACATGGTGAGTCTTACTATAGTGAAGAACCAAGTGAACCTAGTTGGGAGTCAGATTACACGAACGTCATGTATGCAAACCCCAACCCCAGGCCTCAACCTAGGCAGGTACGACCACCATTCCCTAGAGGTCCATGCTACCGGTGTCAAGGAGATCACCTCATTCGTGATTGTCCCTTGCCTCCACCTACACAACCCCAGCCAGTAACGATCCAAGGTTTTTGCCAAGATTGTGGAAAAGAACATCTCTTACGAGATTGCCCTAAGAATCCTAATAATATGCCAAAAATCACTCCAATCAACGTTATTGGGTTAGTGGTAGATTCCACAGGAAGTGTCACCTCCACTGCTCCCGTACAGGTAGTCACTCGAGCTCAAGCCTTGCAGCAGAATCAAGGGGCAAACCAGGATAAGAACTCAGAGGCTAGTGAAACTGAGAGCGTAACAAAGCAAAGGACTAGAGCATGGAAAGATAGTCGGGAAAGAATGAAAAGACAATGGGCTAAAAGATGAGTGAACTTGAGGAAAGCATAAGAGAAACCAAAGCTAGGATAACTGAAATCACCTCTCAAACCCCCTCTCACACTATCCCATCACCACCACTCCCATCGTCCTCCGACCCGCCACCTTCCAACCCACGTCATACGATTCCACCACCCCCTAGAGTAGGATCAGTATTAGCTGATCCCATTCCGGAAGACATAGACATGATGCTTAAAGCATATCAGGCCAGAATTCAAGAAGGGCCAAACGTCATGGATCATGACAAGTGCTATCCTAGAGCTGACCTAGAGATAGAAAGAACCAAACTGTGCGCGAAAATGGTCGCACTGGCTCAGACTATGTTTGAAGCCAGTCGCCTTTTCAATTACTCGGGCTCAGCCAAAACGCAATTACACTTGGATGGATTCCTAGAGAAGTTGGAGGGAATAATTGCAAGATCTGCCAAGGAAGAAAAAAATCAAGAAAAAGATAAAGCAAGCAAAAACATGAAGCAGTCCCCATCAGAAGTGTATGTGGCCAATTCCATTAAACCAAACACCTTCCCCTCCTTAGAAAGAAAAGAGAGGCTAATTGCACAGTCAGAAAAGGAAAGGGCAAGAGAACAGAAAAACCAGCCCCTTCAGGAAGCCCACGGGCCTCCTCAAGAAGCTTATCTTCCCCCCCAAAAGTCACAGGAGCCTCTCTCGAAAGCTTGTGTACCTCCACAGGTTGCCTACATCCCTTCTCAGGGAGCGTATGAGCCTGCTCGGAAGAGTAATAGAATAAGTAATCCTCCCCAAGAAGCTTGTGCTCCAGCCATTTACGAGAGCAAGGAAAGAGCCAACGATAGAATAAGCCCTCCTTCCCAGGTTGCTTATGTGCCCAATTCCACGGAGCCAGACACTTCTTCTTCTATGAATCGGTTTGCACCAGACTTCCTACGAGAGATTCAAGAAGACAAATGGGATAACGAAAGCGAGGTCGCCCCTCCTTTTGAACTTGTGGACGATGCACACGACCAATTCCCACAAGACATCCCATCTATTTACGGGGAACATGAGAGTGCTCAGTCTCATGAGAGATTGGACTTTGAGTCTAATTCCATACAAGAGCTACCCCACTTCACAGGCCCATGGGAAGCAAAGTCCACATGTATGAGAGCACCCACAGTCATGGTAAGGAACGACGACTCAGTCATACCAAGGAACACGGAGGTAGTAACGAACACCAAGGTGCAACGCGATCTCACTTTGGAAGAACTGCCTGAGGATAGACCAAACGCGCGGAAATGTGCAGCCAGTCGAGTAACTGAAGTTGCAAAACCTCATTCCCGGGCAGGATCCCATAGGACAGTGCCAGAAATTCCCTTGGATAAGATAGGAGATATGTGTGAAGGCGAAGAAGGGAACACCTATCTTCCCATTACCTACCAGGAGTACACCACCAAGGCGATTTTGGACTCAGGCGCAGGAGTTGCAATTGCCACCACCTCCTTATGGAAGCGTTGGGGCAAACCAGCACTCAGGCCAACGAGGATGAAATTGCAGATGGCCGATGGTCACATAGAGAGACCCTTAGGATTGCTAGAAGGGATAACTCTCACCACTTGTGGTGTCGAGTTTGAGCATACATTTGCCATATGTGACTTCAGTAAAAATCATGCCTATGAGATGATTTTGGGAAGACCATTTATGCGACAATTGCAAGTAGTACAGGATTGGGGAACCAACTCCTTGTATTTGCAACACTTGGGTGTTACGACCAAAGTCAATCTCAAGGATTATTCTCATAGAGATGTCCCTCCTATCCAATGGAATCCCATCCATAGAGCTAAAGATGATACAGAATCGGTGCATTCCATAGGGTCTGGATCCTCATGGATGCATGAAGACACTCACTTATGGATGTGCAAGGTAGTAGTAGAAGAAGAGAAGAGAGAGAAAGCCAGAGAGGTAGGTGCGAAAGAAACCCATAGATCAATCCAAGACCCAGCCTATGCACCTATAGTTTTTCCAGACGAAGAATTTGAACCTCACGGTTGGGCAGAAATTTTAGCAACAATGGATGTAGCCATCAATGAAGAACAATGGACACCTCACTGTGATGAGGATGGCTATGACATTTCAGTCTTCTCCATGGAGCCAATCATGGGAGAGGCAGTTCTAGAAGAATGCGAACCTAGCCCTGATGCATTTGAGGATGCAAGTGACTCCGATCTAGAGTCAATCATTATGGACCCACCATTTGCATCAGATGAAGAATACTTCCATGAAGTAGAATTTCAACCCCAGAGGCATGGAGAGCTTACAAATGATGTAAGATTAGCAACACATATGACCCCGAAGGAAGAAGGAAAGAAACGAAAAAAGAAAGAAGTCTTACCAGAGGAGGAAGAATCTTTGTTTGAGGTCCCAGAAAATTTTAAGAAGTACGAGATAGATGACAGGAGAGTCATGATAAGAATGCCTAAACGAGAGGCACAATCAGGAGAGGCCTATGATAACAAAGAAACCACCAAGAAAATAGTAGTGGCCATAGAAGAAGGAGAGGAGAGATGCATGTATATAGGCCATGACCTGACAGAAGAAGAAGAGCATGAATTGATTGCCTTGCTAAGAGAATACAGAGATGTATTCGCTTGGAGTTACAAGGATTTGAAAGGGGTTGACCCGGACATATGCTCGCACACCATTCCCATGACCTCAGATGCCAAACCCTCTAAGCAAAAGCCTTATACATATAACGATAATTACGCTGCTAAGATCAAGGAAGAGATAGATAGACTGGTCGAAGCCGGATTTATCTATGAAATTGAGCACACCGAATGGGTATCCCCCATCGTGGTGGTGCCCAAGAAGAATGGCAAGCTGGGTGTGTGCATTAACTTGAAAAAGGTTAATGCCGCCACGATTCGAGATAACTATCCGCTTCCCATCACAGAACATCTCTTAGAAAGAGTGGCAGGCAAGGAAGTGTACAGCTTCCTTGATGGATTTTCGGGCTACAATCAAGTAGCCATAGCTCCAGAGGATCAGCATAAGACAGCCTTTGCCACAGAATGGGGCATTTTTGCTTTTAGAGTAATGCCATTTGGGCTTACCAATGCACCAGCTACCTTCCAGAGGCTGATGTGCCATGTGTTTAAGGAGTTCCTGAGGAAGAGTTTAGAAGTCTATGTTGACGATCTTTGTGCTCATTCCAATGTTAGACAAACCCATATTCCTGAACTCAGACAAATCTTTGACAAATGTAGAGAATATCAAGTCTGCCTGAACCCAGAAAAGTGTGTTTTTATGGTCAGGCAAGGCAAGATTCTAGGACACATAGTGTCAAAGAATGGCATATCTACCGATGAAGAAAAAGTGAGAGCCATAGCAGAGCTACCTAGACCAAAGAATGTCAAGGAAGTACAAGCTTTCATGGGGCATTGTGGTTATTATCGACGATTTATACACATGTATGCTGTCATAGCAAAACCCATGTACGGGCTTCTGACAAACTTTGAGTGGACGGATGAATGTGAGAATTCCTTCCAAGAGCTTAAACGAAGATTATGTTCAGCACCAATCTTGACCACACCAGATTGGAATAAGCCATTCCATGTTCATGTGGATGCATCCAATTATGCTATTGGATGTGTTCTTGCACAACCTACTGGTGAAGGTAATATGGATCTTCCAATTGCCTATGCCAGTAGACAATTGAATGCGGCTGAACGGAATTACACCACTACAGAGAGAGAAGGCTTAGGCATGGTATATGCAGTTAAGAAATTTAGACACTATTTGCTTGCAAATAAGTTTAAATTTTTTACTGACCATCAGGCATTACTATATCTCGTAAATAAGCCATGCAATACAGGAAGATTAGTGAGATGGTTTCTCTTGCTCATGGAATATGACTTTGAAGTTGTGGTAAGGAAAGGTAGGACTCACTTACGAGCAGACCATCTCTCTAGACTCACGTCTGGAGAAGCCCCACAAGGAGTATCAGATGACCTTCCTGATGCTTACCTGTTTAATTTGGAAGTGGTGCCGCAGTGGGCTAAGCCATTGGTACCAGTCTTGACATACGGGCCTAACCATCCAGTGGTAAACACACGGAATAGAGAGGTTGTAAAAGCCCAAAAGTACCACATCATGGCAGGAAGCATGTACAAGCACACAGATCAAGGGATCTTGGCTTGTTGCGTAGAAGAGGATGAGTACGCTAAATGGTTGCAATTAGCACATATAGGTGCATTAGAGCAACACCATTCAAAGCAAAGAACTTTACGGACTCTAAAGAGATTCGGAGTGCATTGGCCCACTATGGAAGCGGATGTCCAAAAGTTGTGCAAGGAGTGCCCAATCTGCTGCACTAAACCACCAGTGGAACACGCCACTCTTTATCAAGTATCCATTGTGCCAGATTGGAGTGAACCACTAGTATCATTCCTGAGGACAAACACATTCCCTCCAGACATAACTCTGGCTAGGAAAAGGAGTTTAGAACAAGAAGCCCTGGATTATTCACTCATTGGTGATAATCTATATAAGCGTGGTAAAGATGGTTACCTGAGGCTATGTGTCCATGAAAGTGAGTATCTTAAGATCTTAGAAACGGCTCACCAAGGTGTAGCAGGAGGACACTTTGGACCAGATCGGGTGATCAAGGCTATACTATTTGCGGGCTTCTGGTGGCCTACCCTTCACATGGATGCACATACCTATGTGAAACGGTGTGATGTCTGTCAGAGGACTCAGTATCCCATACGCAAAGATGAGATGCCACTGAAACCTATGATGGGTGGACGTGCATTCTCTAAGTGGGGAATAGACTTCGTAGGTCCTATTAATCCCCCAGCTAAGGGTTCTCATGCGGAATACATCATTGTTGCGACAGATTATCTCACCAAGTGGGTAGAGGTAAAGGCTACGACAAAGAACGATGCTCAAACAACTGCCAAATTCTTGTTTGAGAATGTATTCACGAGATACGGGCTACCTATAGAGCTTGTAAGTGATAGAGGCACTCATTTCTTGAACGAAGTGATTGAAAATCTACTCCAAGAATTCTTGGTCATACACAAGAAATCTGCCCCTTATCACCCTCAAGCTAATGGGCAAGCTGAGAGCACTAATAAGATCTTATGCAATGTACTGACAAAATTAGTGAACACTAAACGCTCTGATTGGGACAAACAGCTACACCATGCTGTTTGGGCATATCGAGTTGCCTACAAAAGGGTACTCCAAGCCACTCCCTTTCAGATGGTGTTCGGCCAAAACGCTGTGCTACCCTTGGACTTCCTGATTCCTACATTAAGAGTAGCACAGGAGCACGAATGGACAGGTCATGAGCTCTCCTCTAGGATCTTTGACCTTGAACGATTAGGGGAAACAAGACTGAGAGCCGCCGCAGGAATATATGCAGCCAAGAAGAGACAGAAGGCATACTTCGATGCCCATGTGAAGGATAAAGGCTTGAAAGCGGGAGATCTAGTCTTAGTCTATACACTGAAACAACACGCGAGGAAGCTAGAAAAGAGAGGCTACGGACCTATGGTTATCAATAGGATCTCCACGAGTGGAGCAGTACAATTGGCCACATTAGAGGGTGATGTTCTCCCTAACTATATTAGCGGATGCAGAGTCAAGTTGTATCAGGAACCCCTCACGGAAGAAATGCTCAGCCGACTCAACGCTGCTAAGAAACGCAAAGAGGAAGAGAAGCGAATTAGAGAAGAAGCTCAAGCAGAAGCTTTAGAACGCATTAGAAGGATGAAATTACGTAGGCAAGGTAGAGAGCAGCCTAGGACAAATGACTATGCAGATCAAGGATATCATATGGCAATGTGTGCAGTCGCAGGAACCAGCTCTCATAGGATAACTGATCGACGTCCTTTTGTAACCTTAGAGATAGGACAAGGAAAGAGTGCAAGGACCGTAAGAGCCTTGATTGACTCGGGTGCAGCCACTAGTGCTGTTAGAGTGTCTTACTGTCAAGAGCTGCAGTTAACTGTCAATCCTGTGGAAGCATATCTCATAGGATTGGGAGGCGTGGAAACCCCTTGCATGGGCGAGGTGGAACTTCCCCTCTACATTCATGATGAGGCAATGACAGTTAAAGTACTGGTGTGTCAGGATGAGGATCTCACTGAACCTCTTATCTTGGGTCAAGATTGGATCTATGACCAAGCAGTCAATTTAAACCTAAGAAGTGGACTTCTCCAGGTTTGGATCAATCATAGCCGAGTTACAGTAGAATTAGACAATGGAGCACTCAAGGAACTAGGAAAGGCACAGACTCCTGGTCCTTCCAGGGGTACACATGAAGATGACCATGCTGTTCTTGTTCAAAACCCTGTGTTGCAGAGGAATGATGTTTGCAAAAAAGGAGTCAGGGATGCAACGGAACTCCCTTCTTTTCCAAAGGCCAGAAGGAGGCAGCAACCCAAGGTGGATCAAAGGCAGAAAAAGCAAAGTACTACCTATGTCCGAGATCAAAAGTACCTGCTCAGCAGAAGGTCTCAGAAAATAAACCATGTGTGGGTGCGGAAAGGCGAACAACCGGTTGCACATCCGTCAACTACACGGGCGAAGTTTCTTATTAATAACCGACAACATGACACTAATAAGAAGTCTTTCGGAAATTCTTCTGCTAACGTGAAATATATTTGGGTGCCCAAGAAGTCGATGAAGGCTAGCCCACAATCAAGACAAATTTGGGTGCCTAAGGCTTGCTTGATGGCACAAGTAACTACGCTGAGGCCACAACCTAAACAGCATAACGCAGCTACGCATACTTCCAGTATTCACTCGTTCTCAACGCTCAAGAACACACCAAGACCCAAGAGCGTGTATGTAATCAATTGTAAATGGGTCCCTAAAAGGCCTCATTTTCAAACCGCGACACCGAGAAAGCTCTCTAGAATCTCTCCGAAACCGAAAGCAAAGCCCATTCACTGCATTTGGCAGCCTAGGGCGTGTAATAAACCCCCCGACCCCAATTTGTAAATTCATACCCACTTACTAACTGCATTAGTCTCCTAGGACAACCCAAGCACTAACTACACACACTGTCTTTGTGCACTTACTAACCACTAACTCACCATCTACCTCATGTTAATGTTGTAACGGGGACAACAACGGATTTATTCTGTCCATTTACGATGTTAACACTCGGTTCTATATTCTCACAGAACCAACCAGCAAACAGGGCCATGGCAGAAGCAGGTACCAGTTCTCAAGCCGGATCTGGTGCCCAGATTGTGGACATAGAGACACTTCTCCTTGAGCCACGTCTCACCGCAAGGCCGCAAGAACTTCAAGCCGTGCATGTGCTCCCCATTCAGGATCCTCCTCAAGGGCACACTTCTCAAGTAGGTAAGCATGCGCATTGGTTCAGTGATGTTGCTGGACCACTGGGCGATGGAACCTATTTCTGGGAAGCAGAATTGGAATTCAATGGCAAATGGGGTCGATACCACTTTTTCACACGCGAGTTTGAAAGCTATCAAAACGCCGAAGTCATGAGATCAGTTTGGATCAAAGCGGGTGTGGACAGTTATTTCAGGGCCCACTTACCAAAGCCGGATTTTTTACGATGTTCATATCTGATCAGTACAATCACGCCAAGCAGGGCCAAGGGAGGCGACAGCACCTTTGTGTTGCCATCACTGCTGCCGGGTAATGAGCTTAAAAGATTCAAGTTGACCCTCAATTTGGTAAGAGAAGCATTGGGTATGTATGGCATGCACATCCCAACAGAAAAGGAAACCATGGTTCCAGGTCGAATGAAGCACAAAGATCTTAATAAGTTGAAGGATATGGTAGCTATGACACCTACCATTGCGCTTCACCTGCGAACCATCATGCAACATTTTGCTTTCCCCGCCCAGGAACGATTCACAATGCCCCCGAAAAAAATATGGTTCAGCTTATATCTAGCAGAGACAGAAAGCCTTCCCATTAATGTGCCCCACTGGACCATAGATCAGATCCACCTAGCGCATCAAAGGTGGAACAAGAAACAGAAGAATGTGCTCCACGGGTGTTGTGCTCTGACCAGAATAATCTATAGATGCTTGGCTTATGACGTGCCTGTTCAACGGGCACTCGTATGGTCCCGAGTCCAAGAATTCCAGAGAAGACTATCAGCAGCAGGTCCCCCATCAAAGAAGATGAGGGGGGGAGTCCAATTACCCTGTGCTCAACCAAGGGGAGCTACCACTACACCAGAAATCACCCCTCCCCAGACACGACGAGTTAGGCCATTCACAATCCGGCTACCAAGACCAAGCACAGAGGGGCCTAATCTGGTGTTTCCACCCATTCCATCAGATTTGGAATTTCCACATGGATTTACTCTGGAGGACCTCACGGATGAAGAAAT
The DNA here is from genome assembly GCA_020310875.1 of Ceratopteris richardii. Lineage (NCBI taxonomy): Eukaryota > Viridiplantae > Streptophyta > Polypodiopsida > Polypodiales > Pteridaceae > Ceratopteris > Ceratopteris richardii. The sequence continues at coordinate 2,698,260 of CM035430.1, read as the reverse complement.
TGCCAGATTAATCTATGACTCTAACCTTGAAGCTGAAGCAGAGCGAGCTCAGGAACCACAACCCCAAACAACAACATCGGCCCCCACCCAACCACAAGTTGTAGAAGTCGATGTAGATGAACAAGAGGCAGGAGGAGACGAAGAAGAAGCCGACGAAGAACAACATCAAGAATATGACGAACTCTCCGAGTTAGCAAGTGCCCCAGCGTATTCGGCACAAATCAAGAGACTATATCGAACCATGCAACTGGTTCAGGAACAGCATAAGATGTCACTAGAATCGGGCAAGAGACTCATGAACGACTTGCTAGCTGAGGAAGGTGTGGACGAGTTGTTCATTGAGTCCATGAACCTTCATGCCGACGCCGTAGGATTGGATGAGGCCATTCATGAGGCAATGGCCTACATTCACAGGTTTGAGAAAAGGGTTCCCGTTCGTCCCAGGAGGTCCGGGAAGCAAATTCACATCAATGTATCAGCACCAGGCGAGGCAGCGCAAGCAGAAGAATATCAGGAAGCACCATTGTCACCACCATCCCCACCTCGCACTACACAATTCACTCCACCACAGGACACTAGCACTACCACGTCCACTACCACCACCATTGTCATGGACATCCCATTCTCTCCGGGAATCCAATTCGGGGGAGTCACCATGCCCACCTTCACCACCCTGTTCACCGATGTCACATCCACTCCACCCACGATCCCCATCTACACCGTCACTCAAACAATTGACACGATGGAAACATCACCTGCCACAGCACCGCTTCCTCCCCCCATGCCACCTTCATCTCCCATACCCCCTCCACCTACCTCTCCACTTGCATCCACATCATTCACATCTCCCATTCCCGCCCCCATTCCCCCTGCATCCTCACCCCTCCCAGCATTATTTAATGTAAATAGCATATTTTTAGCATTAAATCAATGTGTATACCAGCTCCAGAATGAGTACAAAGCTCTGGACAACCGGTATCAACAACTGGCAACGCACCATCAGAACTTACAAAGACAATTTCACATTCTACAAACAGAAAATGCAGAACTGAATCAACGCTACACAACGCTTGAGCAGGCTCACCAAACATTATTGGAGGCACCCCAACCATCGACAGAATCAGGTGTCAAACAACTAGAAGCTTTGCTCGAAGTATACCAAGCCGATAATCTCAAAGTCCAGCGTAACCTGGCACTTCTCAGAAAACACATGGCGGCCGCCCTTGAAGAGAACAAGAGACTGCAGCAGCAAAATGAAGCAAATCTAGAAGCAGCAATGGAAGGCTCTCCCCACGAAATTGATCCAGAGCAGTTTAAAGCTGTGCCCTCAGAGACAATGAAGACCATCTTGGACAGCTATGCAGATCTATTAGAAGCTCATGATGACTTGGAAAGGGAACGTGATGCGCTGCGCAATCAACTCCAAGAGCAACAGACAGCACCCAGAGTCACAGAAACGACCACGACTTCAGAGGAAGTCAAGGCATTGAAAGAGCAGGTGGCCGAATTACAGGCAAGATTACTCACACACGAAAGGCAGCCCTCTCCAGTTGTCGAACCAGAACCCGAGGATTTGGTACCGATTGAGGTAGATGAGACGTATGAGGAACCATACGTTCCTATGCCAATGCCAGGTGGTGAGCAAACCGCAGAAGGAATGGATACGTTAGAAATTGAAGTACCTGAGTGGCTCCAAACACTAGAGAAAACAGCATCAACTCATGAAGATCGAGTGGCAATTCAAATCCAATCTATGGCAAAGATAGAGGACACTATTATTAAATCAGAATACTTCCGCAACATGTCCCACCATAGATGGATCGGAACCAATGATGATCAATACGTGCCATATTGTATACTCCTGGCGGACTACAATGCAGAAATCCAACAAAGATGTGGCAAACCTCCAACGTTTGCTACACAATTTGGGCCAGATGACATCCCAGAGAGCGCTCAAAAAGGATCCATTCATCAACCCACCTGGAGGATCCGACTCCTCGAAACCTACCCGGAGATGGTTCGCACCTGGACGAATATGCCTCTTTTTATTGTATACTCCTGGCGGACTACAATGCAGAAATCCAACAAAGATGTGGCAAACCTCCAACGTTTGCTACACAATTTGGGCCAGATGACATCCCAGAGAGCGCTCAAAAAGGATCCATTCATCAACCCACCTGGAGGATCCGACTCCTCGAAACCTACCCGGAGATGGTTCGCACATGGCCAGAGTTTACCCTTGCAGTCAAGAATATCAAGGGCTGCGCCAAATGGTTAAACTACGTCTATCTTGCACCCCCTCAAGGCCCTCCCACCGTCAATTACATGATTTCCACCATACGGCACTGGAGCATCCGATTAAGGAATACCCCTGATGTGATGGCCCAGATGTGCATGAAAATTTTTGAATTAATGCTTATTACATTCAGGACATTCAAGAATATCAAGGACCCACACTTCTCAGGTGTCGGATTCCTTACAGGAAACCAGGATTTAGTTTATGACATGAGCACCACTCCTTCCATAGAGGTGATATATGCTTGGCACGCCAGAATAAAATACCTCCCAGCCTGCTTTAAACAAACATTCGAGGAGATGTTCATAACAGGGTTCTGGGAATACCACTCAGAAATATTTGTACCCAGACCCTCACATCTCCTCCATTTATTTGCTGTGGAGCGAACCATTCACTCAGAACAGTTACGGGTGCCACATCCAGATGTCCCAGGGCCAGTCAATTGGGATGCATTGCTGACAGATCTAGCTAGGGGACTCAGGTTAGAAGAACACCACCTCGCCGCCGATGTTGTCCAATATTACGTCCAAAAAGCAGCTAGACAAGGGTCTGTCAGGGGCGACAGATGCGAGAGTGGGGGGGGTGTTGGCAGTAGTCTTGGTACACCAGGACTTACAAGACGTGAAAGTCAAAGAAGGGAGTCAGAGCGAAGGGACAGCACAAGCAAACAGAGCAGTCAAAGAAGATCTGGCAAGTAGGCCAATATTTTTGCAAGACACTAATGCAGATCAAAGAGATGGACATGCAGGGAGGAAGAGCAAGTAGAGAGCTCGAAGATATGTATGGCAGATCACTAGAAGAAATCCCTACAACAACAGTGATTCTTATCACTAACAATCATTGTAAATATCATTTCACATTTGTGTAGCTCCATTTTGTGCAAGCCAAGGAGTCCTTGAGCTTGAGGAGCCTTAGAAGTAGTTGCGTACCAATTTTAGATCTCGTTTGAGCCCCCAAATAAGCCCTGGAACCTAATTCTTAACTAGGCCGGACACTAGGTCTGGACAGGGCCAAAACTAGTCAAAAACTATAAAAAGAGCTAGAGAGCTCATTTTTGAGGTTGGATTGTAATTGAAACGAACTTGTAAGAGCTTTTGAAAGTAATCTAAAGAACTCCATTGATTCTCTCTCTTTGTCTTGCCTTGTGTGCGCGTGTGTGTGTATGTGTGTGCATGCTTGTGTGCTTCTCACTCACGCACTTGTGCCGCCACTTGCTCGAGGTCTTCATACCATCCTCATGTCTTCCCGGATTGACATTAAAGGAGGTGCTACTCATCATTGAGCTACAGAGGGTGTACTAGCTTGTTGTGTTGAGGACGATGAACACAGCAGTTAGCTGCAACAAGCCCATGAAGGATTGCTAGGAAATCACTATTCTAAACAAAGAACATTGCAGAATCTAAAATGTTTAGGAGTGTATTCGCCTAGTATGGATAAAGAAATACATGAGTGGATTAAGAATTGTCCAATGTTCAAGAGAGACCCCTAGTGGAGCATGCTACTCTTTATCATGTGTCATTAATTCCAGAATGGAGTGCTCCATTGGTAGCATTTATCAGATTGCGAACACTACCCAACAAAGCTAGTCTAGCAAGAAGAAAAAGCATGGAACAAGAGGCTCAAGGCTATACCTTGGTAGGAGACAACCTATACCAAAGAGGAAAATCTGGTTACTTAAGACTGTGTGTTCATGAATCAGACTATTTGAGAGTCTTAGAAACTGCACACAGTGGTGTTGTGGGTGGACACTTTGGGCTTGACATAGTAATTGAGACCATTCTATTCTCAAGACTTTGGTGGCCCACTCTTCATATGGATGCACATACCTATGTGACGAAATGTGACACATGCCAACGTGCACAATATCCGATTAGAAAAGATGAGGTGCCTTTGAGACAGATGATGGGAGAACGTGCATTTTTGAAGTGGGGTATAGACTCTATAGGTCCTATGAACTCCCCAGCTAGAAACTCCCATGCAGAATACATTATTGTAGCCATAAATTTGTGTATATGTATGTGTATGTGTATGTGTATGTGTACATGTACGTGTATGTGTACGTGTACGTGAGTGTACGTGTACGTGTACGTGTACGTGTACGTGTACGTGTACGTGTACGCGTAAGTGTACGTGTACGCGTACGTGTACGTGTACGCGTACGTGTACGTGTACGCGTACGTGTACGTGTACGCGTACGTGTACGTGTACGCGTACGTGTACGTGTACGCGTACGTGTACGTGTACGCGTACGTGTACGTGTACGCGTACGTGTACGTGTACGTGTACGTGTACGTGTACGTGTACGTGTACGTGTACGTGTACGTGTATGTGTATGTGTATGTGTAGGTGTACCTGTACGTCTACGTGTACGTGTACCTATACGTGTACCTATACCTGTACGTGTATGTGTACGTGTATGTGTATGTGTATGGGTACGTGTACATGTATGGGTATGGGTACATGTACGTGTACGGGTACGTGTACGAGTACGGGTACGAGTACGGGTACGGGTACATGTACGTGTATGGGTACGGGTACATGTACACGTATGTGTATGGGTACATGTACGCGTATGCGTATGGGTACATGTACGCGTACGTGTATGCGTACGTGTACATACGCGTACATGTACATACGCATATGGGTACGCGTACATGTACGTGTACATGTACGTGTACGTGTACGTGTACGTGTACGTGTACGTGTACGTGTATGTGTACGTGTACGTGTACGTGTATGTGTATGTGTACGTGTACATTTATGTGTACATGTACGTTTACGTGTACGTGTACGTGTACGTGTACGTGTACGTGTACGTGTACGTGTACGTGTACGTGTACGTGTACGTGTACGTGTACGTTTACATGTACGTGTACGTGTATATGTATGTGTACGTGTACATGTACGTGTATGTGGTTATGTATGTGGTTGTGTATGTGTATGTGGTTGTGTATGTGTATGTGTACATGTATGTGTATGTGTACATGTATGTGTATGTGTATGTGTACGTGTATGTGTATGTGTACATGTATGTGTATGTGTACGTGTATGTGGTTGTGTAAGTGTACGTGTATGTGTATGTTAATGTGGTTGTGTACATGTATGTGTATGTGTATGTGTACATGTATGTGTATGTGTATGTGTATGTGTATATGTATGTGTATGTGTATGTGTATGCGTATGCGTATGTGTATGCGTATGCGTATGCGTATGCGTATGCGTATGCGTATGCGTATGCGTATGCGTATGCGTATGCGTATGCGTATGCGTATGCGTATGCGTATGCGTATGCGTATGCGTATGCGTATGCGTATGCGTATGCGTATGCGTATGCGTATGCGTATGCGTATGCGTATGCGTATGCATATGCGTATGCGTATGCGTATGCGTATGCGTATGTGTATGCGTATGCATATGCGTATGTGTATGCGTATGCGTATGCGTATGCGTATGCGTATGTGTATGTGTATGTGTATGTGTATGTGTATCTGTGTTGGAAGAGATGGATGGATACCTCAAGGAAGTGAGGTGGTATTGCTAAAACCTGCTTTGTACTTGCCCTAATACACTTCAGATTTGTATAGTAGGCCCTTTTATCTTGAAAATGACACCAAGAAAGTACCTATGTGCTTTGGAGTTGATGCTTGAAACAATTGAATCAAAACAGAACACTTCATGAATAGCTATTGTCACAAAACTTTTTATTTTAGTCTATACACATGCTGGTTCTTTCGCAGAGTGCTCACAATACAGTAACAATTGATAAAAGTCCTTTTGAGGGCAATTAGCTTAGATAGCTAATGATTGCAAGTGGAATCATCGAAAATGATAAACTATGCTCTGAGAAATAAGTTTAGCAATCCAAAGCTTACCCCTGCTTTTTTAGGAACTAACTAGTATATGACCAATTAGCCCTTCGACGATGATTTTTCCCATATGGCTGAACCAAATGCTTTGTGATTTTTATAGCACAAAATAAACTTCAAACTAACTCCAAAGAGCTATAGATCATGCAAAATGATTGAGAATTTCCTCAGATACGACCAGAGAAAGTTGACTGTTTTGAATAGTCATAGCAGAGAAGTAGACAGAGATGTTCAACATCTATATGTATTATAAAACATGGTTGTACAAGATCATTGGCATAGAAATGATGCTCAATGATGATGGACTGAGTGAGCTATGGTGTAAGCTACTCAAGTCCTACAAATGATCAAGAAGAGAGCTCTCAATAAGGCACTATCTCTGCGAGTTTTTTACAAGCCTTTTTATAAGAAGTTTCCTTTCAAGTTTGAATTTGAATTTCAAACTTGGCTCTAACTAAAAGTGACTCCTTTGATTTAGGAATTATTCCATTTTTGGTAGCAGTCAGGGCATTTCAAGACAAGGGAGCCAACATAAGGAATGAGAGCAAAGAGAAGGGCCAACTAGGCAAAGGAGTCAACGGAGATCCGGCAAATAGGCCTATCATTTTTCATGAAGAAATATTTCCTAAATAGTGATCTTAGTCACTTCACATCATTGTAAATACCATTTTTAATTATTCATACTCCATTTTGTGCAAGCTGAGGATTCCTCGAGCTTGAGGAGTATCAGTAGTATTTATGTACCATTTTTCATAATTTTTCGAGAGACCTTGTCAATCGTGATTGACACCATCAATCGCGATCGACAGCCACGACTGACACCTCTATCAATCGCGATTGGCACCGTCGATCACGCTCGACTAAAATCTCATGACTGACACTAAAATTCACGTGCCCACGTGTCCATCACGATGAACACAACCCCGATTGACTGAAATTACACCGAAATTCATGAAAAAAGTGTCGATCGTGATTGACACCATCAATCGCGACTGACAGACCCCACGACTGAGTCTGTCGATCGTGACTGATAGGCTCGATGGACACCTCTGTCAATCTCGATTGACAGACCTATTGATCGCGATTGATAGGCATTTTTGGCAAAATTTTTAGGGTTTTTTATTCCAAATTTTGGGGTAATTACGGGCATACTTATCAAGTAATTAGCACTTTGTGAGGTCCCTACACTAGTAATTTGAGAAAAATCCTATTTGTCTCATAGCCTATTTGAATCCTGTTTGAACCCCAGAACCCTAAACAGTCATAACTTCCTCATACGAAATCCGTTCGGAGTGATCTTAGGCTCATTGGAAAGCTCGTTTTGAATCCCATTAAAACATCCACTAGTTTTTGTAAGACTAATACTGGGAACTATAGACAGGGTATTCTGAAGTTGACCATACCTTGGGGTAGGAAAACTGAGAGGTCTTTAGGATTTTTTTCCATAAAGGCGAAGGGAAATTTGGTCTGTGAGTTACATGAAGGAAAATTTGTGTCAATTGAATTTAACTCTTGAGCTAACTTTGGAATTTTTCCAGTTCCACTAAAGGGCATCGAAAGGCATTAAAGGCAAGAGTGAATGCAAGCTTGGGAACACACTTCTTGGGCTTACAAGGGCAAGCGATAAGCAATTTGAGGTTGGATTATTCTCGACTCCCTTTGTCAATTCCTAGCTTAGGCTAAGTGTGAGTTGGGCTATAAGTAAAGTAGGATGATGCTAGGCATCTGTCAAGTTGAAGACTCTTAAATACTCAAGTTCAAGCATAAAGACAATCTCTTTGTGATTGATAACTCTAAAGGAAAGAACTTAACTTGATACGATCCACTTAAAGTGCGGAAAATTCACTTAAATATTGACGACGTGATCCAGACAAGAGCATAAACACAATAATCAACAAAAAAGAACCAAGTGACTGATAAAAAGTGATCTACAACGAGGTTGTACTTGGGAAAAAATTGGGGTTGTTTAATCAGGTATATGAACCTTAGATCAGGACGATATCTAGGGAGAGATCGAAAAAGCCTTAGGTCTTCAGAGGCTAGTGTCAATCACACTGCTAGGTCTTGGGCCCAGCAGTTGAGCAATTACTCACACTAACCTAGCTCTGAAACTAGCGAATCAGAGATGTCTCATGGAATGGAGAGTCCCATAGGAAGTTCAGGTGTGGCCTACTTACAAAAGTTCGAAGGTCCTTACAAGGCTCAACTGGAATACCTTAGGACCAACCGATTAGGTGCTTGCATCTATGAGGACAGCTTGAGAAGATCGGTGGTCCAGATCAAAAATCTAGCTCAGTGTTGGAAGCAGCCAGAGGCACAGACGCCATGGAAGCATGCAAAGACAGAGCAGGGAGCCAGGCGGATCAATTTTTCAAACAAATATATTTCTTATTAATTCTCCAAACATTCAACAGTGATTGTTATCACTAATTGTAACATATGTATCATAGAAAACCCCATTTTGTAATCCATAGCTCCATTTTGTGCAAGCCGAGGAGTCCTCGAGCTTGAGGAGCTTAGGTAGAATGCTCGTACCAAATTTCGTTATTTTTAGACATCGTTTACCCTTCCAAATAGCCTCTAGGACCTATTTTTTAACTAGGCCGGTCACTAGATGTGAAACCGGTCAAAACTAGTCTAGAAACTATAAAAAGAGCTAGAGAGCTCATTTTTGAGGTTGGTTCATTTTGGCTAGTGTGAGCTTAGAGCTAGTGTGAGCTTGTAATAGTGTTCTTGAGTAATAGAACTAATTTCCCACCTTCCATTGTGTCTTGCTTGTCTCTTCATTGTGTGTGTGTATGTGTGTGTGCATCTTTGTGCTTCTCACCTTCACTCTCGCATCATCTCACGTTCACGATCTTCATATCACTCCTACCTCTCCCACGGATTGACATTAAGGAGGTGAAGCTTCTTAACGTGGTACTTACCATTGTGCTAGAGCAACACCAAATTTGGCGCCGTTGCCGGGGATCGAGTCTAGGACGAATGTGTGATGGTAAGAGTATAGCAAGAAGTGGCGTTGGAAGGTAAAAATTTCAGTTTTTGTTGTTGTTTTTACTTAGTTTTTAGTGTTTTTCACCTTCCCCATACTCCATCTTCATCATCGCATAATCATCTCCATTTCCAAAAAAATCAGAAAATTCACCATATCCACCCATTCACCTCATTTCCCCTCATTTGTGCATGCGAGAGAGCGAGAGAGAGTTTTTGCGATTGTATGTGCTTGCTTTTTCTTGAGTTTTCTTGCAGGTACAGAGCTTCAGAGCATCAGGAAAGCTTCCAACAGGTAAAAAATGTACTTTCTGTCAGAGATTTCCGAGTGTGGCGGACCATCGCGATGGTCTGCAACTTTCGGATTTTGAGGTAGGCGACCACACCACGAGGTAGGCGATCCTTGCGCACACACGGCACCATAATTGCATTTCAAAAATTCATTGTTTGGTGGACCATCGCGATTGGCTCAGACCATCGCGATTGTGTCGCACCATCGCGACGGCTCGGCCGGACCATCGTGACGGTTCGCTTTTTCGGACCATCGCGACGGTTCACTTGAGCCATCGCGACGGTCCACTTGGACCATCGCGATTGTCCAGTTGACCCCGCACCATCGCGATTGGCTTAGGCCATCGCCACGACAGTGCCACGTGTCTCGATAGACCATCGCGACGGTTCGTTTTTTTCGGACCATCGCGACAGCCCAAAATCGGACCATCGCGATTGGCTCAAGCCATCGCATCGCGGACCATCGCGACGGTTCACTTCGGACCATCGCGATTGTTCACCTTTGACCGTTCACCCGCGCCATCGCGATTGTCCGCCTGATCACGCCATCGCGACGGTTCATTTTTTGGACCATCGCGACGGTCCATTTCCACGCCATCGCGATCGTTCACTTCGGGCCATCGCGACGGTTCGACCTCACGCCATCGCGATAGTTCACTTCGGGCCATCGCGACGGTTCGACCTCACACCATCGCGATAGTTCACTTCGGGCCATCGCGACGGTTCGCTTTTTCGCGCCATCGCGATTGTCCAAACTCCACGCCATCGCGACGGTTGGCTCGGACCATCGCGATTGTCCCAGACCATCGCGATTGTCCACCCCCATCGCAAATTTTGGGCTCCAATTTTTGACCAATTTTGAGGGTATTTTTGAGAAATTTTTGGACCATTAGACTCATAGGAGATCCCTTAGCTCATATTTGAAGGAAAACCAGATTGTCAGTTTTTACCCCCCAGGGCCTGAACGCTCATAACTTTTTCATCCGAAGTCCGTTTTTTGAGCTTAATAGCTCGTTAGAAAGCTCATGACGAGTACTACGTGACCTCAACTGTTTTTTTCTTAAAGGATACATCTATTTTTAGATAAACTATTTTGAGGTTCACCTAGTTTGGGACTAGGAAGCCAGGGGGCACACATTGAAAATTTGGGCAAAAAGGGAAGGGATTTAAAAGGTGTATATGCTCAAGTATTTGATCATCTAGTGAATTGGTCTAATGTTGGCAATTTTTCAGGTTTAGCAAGGGCAATCAAGGGCAAGCAAGCAAGGCAGTGAAGACAGTAAAGCTTGGGAAGCGCGGCTTCTTGGGCAACAGGGCATCAGAGCAACCAGAAAGGCCGACTCGAGGTTGGAAGATTACTTAACCCCCTCAGTCAATTCTTAGCTTAGGATAAACGGTAGCATTGTGGATTTAAGACGATAGGAACGCCTCAAGTTCAAGATACCTAATTCTTTCAAGTTTAAGACTTAAAGTAAAGGTGTGTGTGACGAAAACCTAAAGAAAAGAATATAAGTCTGACGGAACGAAAACTTAAAATCATCACAAAAGTCAAATTCCTGACGCATATATTAAAACAAGAATCCAGAGAAAATTAAAAAGAATCAAGAAAGTAATCCCCAAAGGACCATTGACGATCTAAGTGTGTAATTGAGTGAGCAAGGAAGGAAATTAATGAACCTTAGATCGGGCAAACACATAGGTAAGTCGGACAGAAGAAGCCTTAGATCATCAGAGGCTAGTGTAAGAACCACTGCACGATCTTGGGCTCAGCAATTGAATAGTAGTTATCCCTACGAGTTGAGCTCAGAATCAAGTGAATCAGAAATGGCATTTGGCACAGACAGACCAGAAGGAGGGTCCCATGTAGCATACCTAGAAAAACCAGAAGGACCCTATAGAACGCAATTAGAGTTTCTCCGAACCAACCGATTAGGTGCTCGCATCTATGAGGATGGTTTGCGAAGGCAGGTGGTGCAACTGCACAACCCTGATCAACCCATTGGATTAGAAAGACCAGTGGTGAAATTTGAGAGAGACGCTTACATAGACAAAGAAGGAACCATGTACATCCTAAGTACGCAACCAAACGATACTAATGAGTTTGGCACAATTCAATTAGAGACGGAAGCGAAATTTCAAGGAAAAGAACCGTTAGAAGAACCTAGAACACCGAGAGGGAAATCCGTATTAACAAGAGTACTCATCCCAGAGTGGATCCCTCAAGATAACAGGAGCACCGAGTTGTTTGTAAATAAAGAGACAGATGAAGCCTTTTGGAGGTACAGAAAGGAAAACCCTGGTGAGGTAGGCATCATTACAATTTATGAATTCAAGGACCCAGATACACCTGGAAAGGTTGTATACCTGGATGAGACTTCAGAAAGAGTCTTTGTGGTGCCTGAGCGCGCTAAAAACACATACACATGGAGAGGTGAATTGATATTCCCTCCATCTAGAACGAACATGAATACAAATCAACAAGGGGCAGGAACATCCTCAGCCCATGGAAATCAAAGAGAAGGAAATCACGAGAGACCGGAAGTAAGCTTCACTCATCCCATAGGGAGAGATAGAACAACCACGAACACTAATAGAACGGATAGACAAAGAGATCATGGAATACCAGGTGGTAGAGATGATTTTCCTCTACCTAGACCACGTGAACACGCAAGAGTATTGAGACCCACTCAATTAGTAAAATCAATGAAGAATTACTTTGATGGGACAGGAGATCCCTATGACCATGTCGCAGAATTCAAGCAAGTACTAAGAGCAGAACAAGTCGAGGACATGTTCACGCAATACAATGCATTTGGACTAACGTTAAAGAATACAGCTTTAACTTGGTTCCAACCTTTGCAACAAAGGCAATTTAGAGACATCCATCACTTTTTAGAGTCATTCATCACTGAATTCTCTAAAAGTGGGATTAGACATGACACGTCTTCGTTGATTCATAGCTTTAAACAAACCCCTCAGGAAACAGTTAGACTGGCAGGACGTAGGTTCAGACAATATGTCGAACGATGTCCAATGCAAGAGCTACCCTCACAAGCCAAACAAGTATCACTGTTCCTAGATGGCTTGTTGAGCGCTAAACTACGCTCCTATGTGTACCTAAAAGAACCCAGAACGCTAGAGGAGTGTATAAGCATATGTATAGACATTGAGGATAACCTAGGAGATGAATTAGAACTCTCAAAGGTCTATAAAGACTCAGATTGTTCTTCTCTAGCATCCACAAAATTGTCTAATTCGATAGAGGACCTAGCAGAAAAAGTAGCCCAAAAACTAGGAGTTTCTAGTAAACAGGTGCCCAAGCTACCCACTAATGTACGTTGTTACACTTGTGGTGGAAACCATTTGGCAAACGTGTGCCCCAATGCACCTCAACCTCAAGCCAACCCTAGTGGCCAATATTGTACAATTGAGAGAAGATACACGAATCATACGGCTCAGGACTGCCCATACAACAAACAAACCGTGAGACAGAACTACCCGCAAACATACCAGCAGCCAGGTAGGTATCAAGGCCAATACAATGCTCAGCCTTATTACTATAGGCCTCCCCAGAACTACCCATACCAGGCTCAACAGAGACCTCAACCCGTCTTAGCTCAGCAGCCACCCCCACCAGCGAATGTCATCTCAGTCAAATACGCGGCTGCAGAAGAGAACCTAAGTAGGGCCTTAGTGCCTTCTTCACCCCTAATCACTGAAAGTGACCCGCACTCAAACAGTTTTGACTCTACTCATGTAACTAGTCCACCCGCTTATTACACGGAGTCACCAGAACATGTGGAGACATATCCTTATGATAGTCCACCAATGGAACCTAGTTGGGAGCCAGACTATGCTAATGTGATGTACGCAAACCCAAACCCACGGCCCTAATTGAGACAACAGAGACCACAGGGCCCTAGAGGACCATGCTTTAGGTGCCAAGGAGATCACTTCATTAAGGATTGTCCACATCCCCCAATAGCAAGGCAATCACAGTACTATAACATACAAGGCTTTTGTGCCGATTGTGGCAAAGAGCACATAATCAAAGATTGTCCTAAGAACCCAGTTAACACTTCGAATGTGACACCGATCAACGTGATAGGTATTGTAAACAACGCATATGGATCCAACCCTACATACGTGCCTATCCAAGCGATAACCAGAGCCCAGGTGCTCTTACAAAACCAACAGCTTAATCAAGAGAAGGTAGCAGGAACTAGTGAAGTTGTAGAATCTAGCAGTAAAAAGACGAAATCTTGGAAAGATTCCAGAGAAAGAATAAAGAGAAAATGGAGTAAAAAGATAAGTGAGTTGGAAGGAAGTCTAAGGGAATCTAGAGCCAAAATACAAGAATTGACCTCACAAGAATTAAACCAAGAAAATCCAGCTCAAGAATCAGGATCGGTTTTAGCGGAACCCATACCAGAAGATCTAGACATGATGTTTCGTGCATATCAGGCTAGAATAAAAGAGGGACCTCAAGTAACGGAAATGAGTAAAAACTACCCTCGAGCTGATCTAGAAATTGAGAGAACTAAACTTTGCATGAAAATGGTAGAACTAGCACAAGCTTTGTTTGAAGCCTCTAGATATCTTAATTGGAATAACATGGCAAAACCGGAATTACACTTCCAAGGACTAATGGAGAGGCTAGAACACTTGATAGAAAGCAAAGAGAAAAAGGATCAGCATAGGAACCCTATTGTCCCAGAGACACAAGAAAGGAATGCACCATCCCTGTCTCAAGTACCCAATACAGAAAGCCAAGACAATTTGTCTTCCATACATAGGTACTCACATGAATTTTTGAGAGAAATCCAAGAAGAGAAATGGAGAAAAGAACAAGGAACCCATCCTCCTATTCAAGAAATAGACGACTTGCAGGAACAATTTCCCCAAGACATCCCCTCTATATATGATGATGTAGAGGTGGAACGACTGAGTGAACCCACAGGATTTGAATCTAATTCTTTACAAGAATTACCTCAGTTCACAGGACCTTGGGAAGCAAAGTCTATTAGTATGAGAGCACCCACGATAATAGTGAGGAATGAAGAATCAGTGATCCCTAGGAACACGGAAGTGATCAAGAACACTAAAGTACAGTGTAATCTCACTCTGGAGGAATTGTTAAAGGTAAAACCAGAATTGTGGAAGCACGTAGCAAATCAATTCCCTGAGCTAGCTACCACACCCTCTCAGATAGGATCACATAAGAAGGTACCAGAGATACCTGTGGAAAAGATTGGAGATGTAAGCGAAGGAGAGGAAGGTAACACATATCTTCCAATAACCCATCAGGGCTACACCACGAAAGCCATCTTAGATTCAGGAGCCGGAGTAGCCATCGCTACCACCGCTTTGTGGAAACGTTGGGGTAAGCCAGCACTCAGACCCACTAGGATGAAGCTACAAATGGCTGATGGACACATAGAAAAACCGTTAGGCTTACTAGAAGGCATATCTCTCACCACTTGTGGTGTAGAATTTGAGCATACCTTTGCCATTTGTGACTTTGCGAAAAACCGTGCTTATGAGATGATATTGGGACGACCATTCATGCATCATTTGCAAATTGTACAAGATTGGGGAACTAATTCTTTGTACTTGCAACATTTAGGAGTGACTACCAAAGTCAATCTTAAAGACTATTCACATAGAGATGTACCCCCTATACAATGGAATACCATCCATAAGACACCAGTAGAGACGGAATCTGTGCACTCATTAGAATCAGATCCTTCTTGGTTGCATGAGGATACCCATTTATGGATGTGTAAAGTTGCCAAACAAGAGGAAGAAAGATTAGAAGCAAGGACCTTAGGTGCAGAACAACATCCACGAACCCTTCAAGATCCAGCCTATGCACCTGTAGTATTCCCAGACGAAGAGTTTGAACCCCATGGTTGGGCAGAAATACTAGCAACCATGGATGTAGCCATCAATGAAGAACAATGGACACCCCATTGTGACAAGGATGGCTATGACATTTCAGTTTTCACGATAGAGCCAATCATGTGCGATGCAATTTTGGAAGAGTGTGAACCGAACACTGATGCAATTGAGCACGCAAGCGATTTTGATCTAGAATCAATTCTCATGGACCCACCCTTTGCATCAGAGGAAGAATATTTCTACGAAGTAAAGACTCACACTCAGAGACACGAGGAAATTACGAACGAGGTGAGGTTAGCCACAGAAGTTACTACTAGGAGTGAGGGCAAAAAAAGAAAGAAGAAAGAAACCTTGTCAAAAAAAGAAGAATCTTTATTTGAAGTACCCGAGAACTTCAAGAAATATGAAATCGAAGATAGAAGAATCATGGTACGAATGCCCAATAGAAAGGCGAATGACGGACAAGTATATGATAACCGAGAGAAAACCAAGAAAGTAATAGTTGCCATAGAAGGAGAAGAAGAAAAATGTACCTACATAGGGCATGATTTGACGACTGAAGAAGAAGAAGAGTTAGTTGCCCTATTGCGCGAATATAGAGATGTTTTTGCTTGGAGTTATAAAGATTTGAAAGGAGTAGATCCAGATATATGTTCTCATAGAATCCCTATGACTCCAGATGCAAAACCGACAAAACAGAAACCGTACACGTATAATGATAACTACGCTGCGAAGATTAAAGAGGAGATAGATCGCTTGATAGAAGCAGGATTCATTTACGAAATTGAGCATACCGAATGGGTATCCCCCATTGTGGTTGTGCCCAAGAAGAATGGAAAATTGCGTGTGTGTATTAACCTTAAAAAAGTTAATGCCGCCACGATTAGAGATAGTTACCCTCTTCCTATCACGGAACACCTATTGGAAAGAGTTGCGGGCAAGGAAGTTTACAGCTTTCTTGATGGATTTTCAGGCTATAATCAAGTAGCCATTGCTCCAGAGGACCAACACAAGACGGCTTTTGCCACAGAATGGGGCATATTTGCATTTCGTGTAATGCCATTTGGCTTAACAAATGCACCCGCCACTTTCCAGCGACTCATGTGCCATGTTTTTAAGGAATTCTTACGCAAGAGCTTGGAAGTTTATGTCGATGACTTATGTGCTCATTCAAATGTAAGACAGACACATATTCCAGAGTTAAGACAAATATTTGACAAATGTCGAGAATATCAGGTTTGTTTGAACCCAGAAAAATGCGTTTTCATGGTCAGACAAGGCAAAATTCTAGGACACATTGTGTCAAAAAATGGAATCTCTACGGACGAGGAAAAGGTGAAGGTAATTGCAGAATTACCAAGACCAACTAATGTGAAAGAGGTACAGGCATTTATGGGCCATTGTGGATATTATCGACGATTCATACACATGTATGCAATCATAGCTAAGCCTCTGTACTCTCTTTTAACCAATTTTGAATGGACAGATGAATGTGAAAATTCATTCAATGAACTTAAACAACGTTTGTGCTCAGCACCTATATTGACTACCCCAGATTGGAGTAAGCCATTCCATGTACATGTGGATGCATCCAATTATGCCATAGGATGTGTGTTAGCACAACCCACGAATGAAGGTAACATAGATCTCCCCATAGCCTACTCTAGCAGACAATTGAACGCAGCAGAAAGAAATTACACCACGACGGAACGAGAAGGATTAGGGATGATCTACGCTGTAAAAAAGTTTAGGCACTACTTGTTGGCCAACAAGTTCAAGTTCTTTACAGATCATCAAGCCCTATTATATTTAGTCAACAAACCATGTAACACAGGACGATTGATACGTTGGTTTCTATTACTCATGGAGTACGATTTTGAAGTGGTAGTTAGGAAAGGAAAGACACACCTTAGAGCTGACCACCTTTCAAGATTAACCTCAGGAGAAGCTCCTCAAGGAGTAGCGGATGAATTACCGGATGCATACTTGTTTAACCTTGAGATAGCACCAGAATGGGCTAAGCCTATAGTCCCTATTCTGACATACGGACCCAAGAATCCTAAGATAAAGATCAAAGAAGGAGAGATTACCAAGTCTCAGAGATATCAAATCATGGCAAGAAGCATATATAAACAGGATAATCAAAAGATTCTTGCTTGTTGTGTAGATGAATCAGAACATGCGAATTGGTTGCAAGCAGCACACATAGGTGCACTAAAACAACATCATTCAAAACATCGGACCCTACAGACTCTGCATAGATTAGGAGTATACTGGCCTACGATGGAAGCAGATGTCTACAGGTTGTGTAAAGAATGTCAGGTGTGTTGTGAAAGACCGCCAGTAGAACATGCTACACTATATCACGTGTCTCTCACACCAGACTGGAGTGAACCTTTAGTGACATACTTGAGGACGAACACATTCCCTCAAGGCATGACCTTAGCTCGAGAATGCAGTCTAGAGCAGGAAGCTCAAGACTATTCTCTTATTGGCAATAATTTATACAAAAGAGGACGAGATGGATATTTAAGACAATGTGTTCATGAGAGCGATTATCTGAGCATACTAGAGACTGCACACCAAGGTGTTGCAGGAGGTCATTTTGGACGAGATAGAATAGTCAAAGCCATCCTCTTTGCAGGATTATGGTGGCCCACTCTTCACATGGATGCACATACCTATGTCAAGAGATGTGACGTGTGCCAAAGAACTCAGTTTCCTACTCGCAGAGATGAAATGCCATTGAAACCCATGATGGGCGGACGTGCATTTTCAAAGTGGGGTATAGACTTTGTAGGACCCATTAACCCCCCTGCAAAAGGTACACATGCGGAATACATTATTGTTGCCACAGATTATCTAACCAAATGGGTAGAGGCAAAGGCCACAAAAAAGAATGATGCTCACACGACTGCAAAATTCTTATTTGAAAATGTCTTTACAAGATATGGACTGCCTATAGAGTTAGTGAGCGATCGAGGCACTCACTTTCTAAACCAAGTCATTGAATATCTGTTGCAGGATTTTATGGTGATTCACAAGAAATCTGCACCATATCATCCTCAGGCCAATGGTCAGGCTGAAAGCACTAACAAGATACTTTGTAACGTACTGACGAAACTCGTGAACAATAAACGTTCAGATTGGGACAAACAGTTACACCACGCTGTTTGGGCATATCGAGTGGCCTACAAGACCGTACTCAATGCAACTCCCTTTCAGATGGTTTTTGGTCAGAATGCAGTGCTCCCTTTGGACTTCTTGATACCGACCCTTAAGGTTGCACAAGAACATCAGTGGACCGGCCATGAATTATCAGCAAGAATATTGGACTTGGAACGATTAGGAGAAACCAGGCTAAAGGCAGCAGCAGGAATATATGCAGCGAAGAAGCGACAGAAAGCATATTTTGATGCACATGTGAAAGATAAAGGCCTAAAAGAAGGAGATTTAGTTCTAGTGTATACGCTGAAACAGCACGCACATAAGCTAGAAAAGCGAGGTTATGGCCCTATGATCATTAACAGACTTTCGACTAGTGGAGCAGTATAGTTGGCCACCTTAGAAGGAGACATAATGCCTAATTACATTAGTGGCTGTAGAGTCAGGTTATATCAAGAACCTCTTACTGAGGATATGCTTAGACAACTCACGTTGGCAAAGAAGCGTAAGGAGGAAGAAAATAGGATACGAGCTGAAGCGCAGGCAGAAGCCATAGAACGCATTAAGCGCATGAAGCTAAGAAGACAAGGACTAGGGAGAGAACATTATAACCATCTGGAAACATTGCCCAGATATCCCATGGCCATGTGTCAAGTAAAGTCAACCACTCATCCTAGCATAGTGGACAGGAGACCATTCATTACAGTTAGGCTAGAGCACGGCAACCATTGCCAAGAACTGAGGGCTTTAATTGACTCAGGTGCTGCGACTAGTGCGATTAGATGGTCCCACTATAAGGATTCAGGAATAGAAATGCGGCCAATGGAGGCATACCTCATAGGCTTAGGAGGCATGGAAACCCCTTGCATGGGTGAGGTGGACCTTCCTATCCTCATAAAGGATGTGACCATGACGGCGAAGCTACTAGTGTGCCATGATGACGACCTGATAGAACCCCTAATCCTTGGCCAAGATTGGCTATACGATCACTCAGTGGACCTAAATCTTAGACAAGGCTCCTTACAGATTGGAACCTTAGAGCAGAAGCGAGTGATACCGCTTGACTTCCCTAACGGCATTCCACTTGACGGTTGTGACCCTAGACCCTATGAAATACATGCGACGGAAGACCGGAAGATCTTTAATCCGACCAGTCACGTTACGTCTACACCAACCCACTCGGGCTTGGCTATGGATAATTGTCAATCAGAAGGACGACAGGAGATCTTCCCTGGGACTTCCTGCAAACTAGAAGAGGCAATTACCCAACCGCAAGGGCAGATGGGCACAATCAGAGGTCAGGTGGGTTGCATCAGCGGCCAAATGAACACGACACCCTGCGGTGCTCATCCTTCCAAACTTGTTGCGGACTGGCCTAGATTAAAGTTAAAGAACGCATCACTTCCTAATGGGCAGGTCACGCAAGTCTTGGATCTCCCTTCTTTTCCAAAGCAGAGCGTCCATCCGACCTCTCACCCTCAACCACAGCAGAGTCAACTACAACGAAGGAACCCAGACCGACGGCAGTATCAGAAGACACAACAAGGAAGGCATTCTAGACCACCCAAAGGAAGCGGCACCAGACAAATATGGGTGCCAAAAGGACAAAAAGCACCGAAGAACTACAACCAAGCAAAGATCGACAAGAAAAAGGCAGTGCAGAAACAGATTCGATATCCACCATCCCCTCGACCTCCTTCTACAGATCCGAGCATTCGACAAATTTGGATCGCCAAGAAATACCTTACCCATAGACCCACACCCACGCAGATTTGGGTACCCAAACCATGTATCATAGCTCAATCCATGAGCCATGTAATATATAATCCTCACAAACCTTTCCATCCCTCGATACTACCACACCCGATACCACCTTTTGCCCCTCAGCAGAAACCCACCACCCATTCAAGAACCCTTAGGAAATGGATACCGAAGCGTGTCCAACCGTCTTCCCTAACCCCATGTCTGACAAAACTACCCCCCCGACTAACATGCAAACCTTGTACTAAAATACTAACCATTAAACCTTGTAATAATTCACCCACCATCATCACACATCACTCTCATCTCATCAAGAAATGTATGCATGATCTGAAACGTGTAGGAGTCTAGAGACCTGCACTAGTGCTGCAAGAGACATTGCATCCATCACATCACAGCACTTGGCTACACGGGTTACGCATCAGTTATGGAAAGGGATTGCGGTCTCACTTTAATGGGATCATAATTAATTTCCATGCTAATGTGTTAATCTTTTGTAGCAGATCTTTCTCATTAGCGCATCCGTCACCATGCAAACTGACGAAGGAACATCAGGAGCAGGCCCCAGTGTAGCGGCAGTGCCCCTCAACGTATTACGAGCAGAATCCCACCCAACTGCTCCACCACCGGAATTCCAAGGATTTCCAGGGCCCATGCCGATCGACAACCCACCTATGGGCTACACTGAAAAGATACACCGGAACTCTCATTGGTTTCAGGGACTTGCAGGACCCCTTGCGGACGCGGACTTTATATTTGAATCCACTTTGACATTTGATGACCGCACGTGGGGAAAATACCAGTTCTTCTCCAGAGAGTTCGAAGCCCTACAGAGCACCCAGGATTTAACTCACGTTTGGGCGAGAGCAGGCTTCACGGAGTATTTCAGTGATCCTCTGCCCAAACCGGATTTTTACAGGTGCTATTACTTAATCACTACCTTGCAGGCCTCCGAGAATAAGGATATCCCAGGAACCTTCATTTTGCCCTCTTTAGTGGATGATCCACCTTACAAAAGGTTTTACCTATCAAAGGATTTAATCAGAGCGGCCATCAAGATTCATGGAACCCACACACCCACAGATAGAGAAAGATTAATTCCAGATCCTATGAAACGTGGGGACGTCACTAAGTGGGAGGAGATCTCGGCTATTACACCTGAGCTGTCAAAGCCACTAAGGATATGCATGCAACACTTTGCATTCCCCGCTCAGGATAGATTCACCATGCCACATAAAAGAATATGGTTTGGTTTGTACTTGGCATGTACGGGACCGCAGACTGTTGATCTGGCGAGCTGGATCATAGACCAAATGTATCTGGCACAACACAGATGGGAACGCAAAAAAGTGCTTAATGGATGTTGTGCACTCACAAGAATTGTGTATATGTGCTTGGCTTATGACTTGCCAATTGAGCGTGCACTAACAGGAGAAGAACTGAAGGCATTCAAAGGAACAACGAAGAAAGCCAGGAAGCCCAGTAGAACACGGGCAGGTAAGCGTATGAGAGGCACCATTCCTTGCCTTCAAGTGCCGGAGTCACCATCACCACAACCTTCTCCAGAGCGATCACCAACAGAAGCCACTCCTACTGTGCAGCCTATTCGCATAAGGTTGTCCAGACCAGTGGTCACGGAGGGCACGACTAGTATCGCTGCACCTCAGGCAGCAGCCACCACAGAACCCACCACCAACACAGCAGAAGCTCCCACCACTATTGGTGCGGAAGCATTTTCCTTCCCCATACCACACATGGAGGCAGAACCCATAAACACAACATTTGATTTTGAGATGCCGGATGCATTCTCAAATGAATTCCAATTTTCAGAGGCACAAATGTTTTCTCAGGAATACGAACGCCCTAGTTACCCGACCACACCGCGGGATCTGCCACAAGGACAAGCTGTGTCAAGCTCTGATGATGAAAGAACTGCCACCGATGATGACGAAGGTGATGACGAAGCCAGCCAGGGCACGTATGATTCCCAAGGGCAAGGACAGACAGATGGCCAAGGCCAACAAACCGACGCACACGGCGACACCAGCACATATGAAGATGAGACTTTCGAAGCCGCAGCTTACACGCTGGCTGTAAAGAAATTATATCGTACGATGGAGAAAGTCTGGGCACGGAAGAAGTTAACTGAAGAGGAGAGCCAGGCATTAATTGAACAGGAACTCATCTCCGGGGGATTCGAAGACGCATACATCAAAGGGTTCAGAGAATTAGTTAAAACGGTCGGCTCCAATGAAGCACTCAGGTACTTACAAAGAAAACAACTACCACAATTTGACCCTCGCCGAGTACGACTCCTTTCAAAGCTCGGAGAGTATATTCGCGTACCAACAGGAGCTCAATCTTCAGCACAAGCCAGGGAGGCACGCCTCATCCCAGAAAGTTCATTGACCGCAGAAACCATCCTTGTAGATTCCCCACCACGTACTACCGTTGTACATATGTTGACCTAAGCTTTAACTTAGGGACTTGCGGAGAAGGAGACTGTACCTCAATCCCCTTACAAGTGCATATAGTGGGGATGCACACTTTTAATTTATCAATCCGAAGAGTATACTAACCTAGCCGAGTGTATGAAGACATGCAATAGCGTAATGGTCAATGCAAGTGAATTGCTCAAGAGTGAAAATGAGGAAAGCACTTATCCTAACAAGCTTCAACTGTTGGTCAAGGCGAAACGATACTTGGTGCAGCAGCCGTCAGTATTTTGGACTTTTCTCCTAGCTCTGAGCTCCAAACATAGCGAATAGCATATGCGTTTCGAAGCTCTCGAGAAGACGCTTCCAATGGCAGTAGTTTCACTCAATTCCGACGCTCCTACTTCAAGTTATGACAGAAATACTGAATCGCGAAAATACTTTCCTACTCTTCAGCACTTCCTACACCTCGCACACACCTTTCCTATAGCAAAGAAACACTCTCAAGGATAGACAACACTCACAAGCACTCTTTCCAAGCACTACACATGCATACAAGCTCACGAAGAAGAAGATGAAGAGGGAAGAAGACACAAATTCGAATTTCTGTGCTCTCTCTTCTCACAATGGCAAAAAGTCCTCTACAAAGAGTCACATTTGACTTATATACTAGTGCCCTAAAAATGGTCCTTTCACACAAGTGACCGGCACTTTATTCACTAAGAGCTAATTTCCTACTATTTTACATGGGTAAGCTTCTATTCTTCTGTGGGAATGCATCTAGAGGACTCCTCTAGTGCCTTTACAAAGGGAAATATATTACAAGAATGAATATGTTACAAAAGTGTGTGGTCCAAATCGGAAAAATTTTGCGGCCCGACTTTTTTTCTCTGCTTTGTGCGCTCTTTAGCTCTGCAACACTCTCCCCCTCTTCGTCTCTGTCGTCCCTTGACAGACTTTGCTTCGCGCACGCGCCCAGTGGTCAGTGTTGTCCGAATCTTGATCTTGCATTACGTTTTAGAGGCGCTCTGGTTTGTCCTGGTTGCACACATTGGACCTGGTTGATTTGGTTTGCCACGCACGCCATTAGTGCACATATGCGGATGTAGCTCGTAAGCCTTGATCTGAAACCTCTGCAACTCAAGAGGTTGAAGCATCCACATAAGTGATACATGTTGGCCCTGATCCCTTCTTCCAGCTGCGTGCTTTTCCTTAGTGTGTGCGCCCCTGCGGGGCTTCCTGCAGAGATGTATCTTCAAATTTGTCTTTTAGTGAAGCTGTTTCTTTCGTTGCTTTCTTTTTTTCCTCTTCTTACTCGTCTCGCCCTCGACACTGCCCCCCTCCTGAACTCTGTCGTCCCCGACAGGCTTTGATAAGCGCCAGGCATATGTTCTGTATACTTGTTGCTCTGTATCATTTAGCAGATTAGCTTCACGTATCATGATCTGTTTCCATTGTTCGGCTTTTACTCCATCGTTGGGCGGTTGTCGGTGATCTGCGAAGAAGCTTAATTCGTATGCCACAAGTCTGGCATTCAGATTGGATGACATTTTCAAAAAAATCTCTGAATCTATTTCAAAAAATCCTGTAAAAAATGCTTCTTCAAATGTTTGCATATACGGACTTGGCAAAAACATGAGTCTAGAATAATATGCCATTATTGTGGGGCGGCTCGGCATTACTGATAGATCGAAAATAAGTATATCGGTGCCTTGATTAATGCCGATGAAGTTCAGAAATGTATATGCCGCGTGTTTGAAGACCTTCAAAACTGTAAGTAGCATACCAAGTATTTTATTTGTCATCTTGACCGCTAAGTCTGGTACTGTCGCATAGTTTTGTAGCCAAAATTCTATTGTTTTGATCATATAATCCTTGGTTGGCAAATAGTTATGTGGCGGGCTAGGTAACATCGGATAGTTTAGCCACTGTTTATTAATATTGCCGCTGCGTTGTAAATCCAAAAATTTCTGTGTATCCCTTCTGCGTGGTATTGGACAAAACGAAGAGTTTACCTGTAATAAATAAGGTGCGGCTTGCCAGTGTACCCGTAGTGTGGGATGTTTCTCCAAAAATTTTCTCCTCCATACCGGCTGTGCAGCTTCGAACTCTGCTTGAGTGTACGTGAATGTGTCGTTCTTGAAATTTAGCTGCTCATCTGGACTTTTGTGTGTAACCTTCTTTATATATTGCCTTGCTTTCTCTTTCAACAATCCATATGGAATGTTGAAAGGCTTTATGATCTTTTCCAAGTCTTTACCTTTGATTTTTGCTTCCTTCATGACCTCCCTCTAGCGCCACACCACTAGTGCCCGTTCCTTCTGACTTATTTCTCTACCTCGTCAGTAGGATGTTCTTTTTCTGGCACTACTGATGTCCCGATCGGTTCTTTGCCTTTTTGCTGATTTTTTAGCTCTTCGATGCATTCATCTTTTTCCTTTAGCTGTTGTATGGCTTCCCCGAGTTTTTCTTTGGTGGCTAGGAGCTCTTTACCTATGTCAGCTACGTGATCCATGTTTTCACTGTAGCTCTGTACGAGTTTTGCCTGTGCTGAATTCAGCTGCCTTTTGAGCTCACATATTTCCTGATTGTGCTTATGTTCTGCTTCTTCTCTTACTGCGCGCTCTTGTTTTAGCAAAGCTTCATATTGTGCGAGTTGATCTCTTAATTCATCTTCTTTACTTTCAGTTGATTCCTGTTGCTTTATTGGTTGGTCATATAACAATGATTTCATCAACTCTTTATTTCTGTTGCGTAAAGTATCATTCTCATCCAGATATAACTTCAGCTGTGTCTCTAGTAGAGTGCTTCTGGTCTTCATTCTTTCTTTTTCTGCTGCAGTAGCATCATATGATTTCTGTAGGCCCTCGAGCTGGTTTCGCAGTTGGTGATGCTGAGTGCTTAATGATTCATATTGCGTTCGTGTTTCTAACAGCTCAGTGCTTTTGGTGGCTATCTCTTTTTGTACCTGAATTAATTGTGCAGACAACTGTTCACTCATAACCTGAAACTGATTCTTTTCCTTCATGGCTTTGTCGTAGTCTGCATCTATGTCCATCATTTGTTGTTGCGTATCCATGGCTGTCTGGATCATTTGCTTTACCACAGGCTTCAGTTGAGTCACATCCACATTGAGCCATGTTTTAGGTATTGAGGGTTTTTCTCCGGTAGTCACATCTTTGCCTTGAGCAATGTGTAAGGTGGTATCATGGGGCTGCCTGATCTGAAGCTGGATCCTTGGCTCAGCCCCCATGTTTTCATCCTGTCCTTGAGGTGTGTCATCAGGCACCTCGATTATGGTTTCTTGTTGGAGCTCTCCCGTTTCCTTATTCACTGGGGTTTGTTCTTCCTCTTTAATATGTGCTTTGACATGTGTAACCCCAGTAGTCGTATCTTCCTTGATGCTTATTTTTGTAGTGTCATTCAACTGAATGACGTGCTCCTGTTCCTTAGCATCATCCACCTTCTTTTCTTTTTCCTTCTGGTTGTCCGGTGTCACTTCCACTTGATCAATTTCTTGTCCTTCTTCGTCATATGTTTCTGTCCTAATATCGGTATCTAACGTGTCTTTCTCAGGACTGGATTCCGTATTCGTACTAGAGTCATCGATGCCCAATTCTTGGTATCTTCCAGGTTGTTTTGGAGTTTTTTCTGTACTCTGTTTTTGCTTTACTTGACTTGCTTGTCTATAATGATGTCCTTGGACATTTAGATTCACCTGCCCTTGCATATACTGGTGTGTTTGTTCGAGGGCAGCAGACAAATCTCTTTTTGAAATCGGCATTTGAGCCATCGTGATCTTAGGCAAGAGATGCGTTCTCTTAGACTGAGGTGTTGCTTGGGCTTCCTCTTCTCGCAAGCGTTTCGTGCCCCTCATGGGTTTCTGTGCGCTGGTTCCAGCCTCTTCAACCACAACTACTGCTTTCTTCTTCTTAGGGACCGAAGCGGATTTTGCATACCTTGCTAGCCCTTCTGATGTCGGCATCTCCCGTAAGCAGTGTTTCATGTCTAGAGCTTCATATATCAATAAAGTTAAAGCTGAACCACCGTTCAGGAACTTCTTTTGCCCCCATTTCTTCTGAGCTTCAAACAATCGTTCTTGTACGTAACCTGTGAGATTCACTTTGTTTCCTATCTGTCTCATGGCATGCGATAGGAGTTGTACTACAATCTTTTGTGGTGCAGTGTATCTGTTAATGCCAGGAAAACAAAAGTGTTGATGTGCCAGACGTACTGCATCTTCAATGTCTATTCTGTTAATCTCCAGGAATGATCTTTTCTTGGGATCATGGCATTCCTCTTTGACATTAGTAATGCCTTCTTGATTCCACCCAAAGGCTTTATTGATCAATTCATGAGTGAATTGAATTGTCTTCCATGTGCCTACCTTGTCCAAAACCTTTGCTTCTGGAACCGAAATCTTTGTAGCAGCCGGCTGCATGGTATTCATTACCTGCGTACATCTTTGGAAGTCTGGTACGCATATAGGTATCTTCAAAAATGCTTCAATTCCAGCTTGAGTCCATACTTCCTCGATATGTGGTAACCCTTGTATTATGGTCTTGAAATCTTGTGACATGATGGGGAAATAGTGGTCCCTGTCCATAATCTTGATGGTTGCCATAAAGAGAAGTTCCGAGATAGGTTGGTCATCTTGAAACCAATGTCCTCTGACCTTGGTTATTGACCCCAATGGAAGAAGTAGTTCCTCTTCCTGCTGTGTAGCTTCTGAGTCAGAAGATGTCATCTGCACTCAATATAGAGGATGAATTAGTATCCATATGTTTTTTCAGAAATCCTCCTCCATATGTTGATTAATAATTCGCTGTTGCTCCGAGTGCATGGTGCCGTCCCTTTCCCGTGGGTGTGAGAAAGGTAATACCTGAATTTTTTCATGTATTTTTATATTTATTTTTTTTTGCTGAAAAGAAAACATAAAAGTTAGTACATAGCCGAAGCGGTTAGTGAATTTTTTTGGAGTAATATTTTATGTATGTACAATTGCTCTCCTATTTCCAAAGGGAAAATGTGCGTGACTATCCGAAAGTAGAAAAAGGACGTGCCGAATGCTTGGCCTTGTAATGTGGCCCTATCATGCATACTCTGGATCTTGACAACTCCTCATGTGTGCAATTGGAAGTAGTTGCTTGATGTATGCAGCTTGTCTTGTCTTTCGGCATCCAAACTTGCTTCACTTGGATGGAATGTACTGTATTTTCCACCTTTTTGATGAATGCGGTTCGTTTTGGGTGGTATGTCTGCTGATTCTGTTTTGTGAATCTCGAGTCGGTTTGTATTGCATTTGGAGATTCCTTCTTCCTCCAATATGTCCTTTTTCTCGGCTGATGTGCCTGTTGACCCTGTTGAGTATGATAGCCCTTCTGAGGATGTTCTTTGTTTGGGATGGTCGTCCTTTGGGTACATGACTTTGGGATCCATATTTTTGTTCGATCAGGTTGTGCAGTTATCAGCTTTTTTGGGATCCATATGCTATTGAGGCGTGGTTGACTTAAGTGTTCGAAAGTCTTTGTCTTCTTCTTTGATTGGACATGCCGATGTTGAAGATTTGTCTGTTGCTGAAGATAGGCCCTCTTTTGGTCCTTCCTTATCCAAGCTAGTGTAGAATGTGGAATGGGGTACATTTGCACAGGTGTAGACTTCAAGTCTTGCAAAGTGGTATTCGTTCCTGTGCCTTGTGGCTCTCTGGGCTTGATTTCATGTTCTTGTGTACTCTCGTGACTCTCTCTACTCAAAGATGGAATGCACACAGGACTCACTGTATTTTCACATGAAGTACTTGACGATGGGGTTCCCATGTTGCTAGTGAACATACAATCATGACTTTGTTCATTAGGATGAACTTCTGGCTCTATAATAGCGGCTTTGGGTGGTCGTTCGTCTAGCAAACTAAATACTTCACGAGGTCCTATTCTGGCCGAGATGTATCCTAAAGCCAATTGAATGGTTACCTCATATTCGTAGATCCAATCTTGTCCCAACACCACATCTTCAAGCAGATCTTGGTCCTGACAAACTAAGAGTCTCTGTTCCATTGTGTTGTTCCCCATATGTAAAGGTAAAGTGATCTCACCTATGCATTGAGTAATTTTTCCTCCTATTCCAATTAGCTGTGCCTTCGATGGCCGTATCTCCTCTTTAAGTTTCTGAGATAAAGAAAATCTAATGCAGCTTATTGCTGCTCCTGTGTCTATGAGAGCATCCACTAAGTGGTACTCTTTTCGTCCTGCTCCCAGATTCAAATAAGGCTGTCTTCTTTGTTGTCCGGAGTTCTCAATGGCTCTAAAATTAGCCATTGGGATGAGTTCTTCTCCTACTCTATATCTCTCGTCTCTTTCTCTCATCCACTCTTTCCGTTTTCTGATACGTTCTAGGGCTTCCTGTCTAGCTTCTTCTCGTATGCGTTCTTCTTCCTTTTTCCTATTCTGAGCTCCTAATAGTCGTGCTAGCATTTGATCAGTCAATGACTCCATGAATCTTTTCACTCTGCATCCACTGATGTAGTTGGGAAGAATATCTCCGTCTAGTGTGGCGAGATTGACTGCGCCACTAGTAGAGATTCGATTTATAATCATGGGTCCATATCCGCGTTTTTGGAGCTTCTTTGCATGTTGTTTGAGTGTGTATACTAGGACTAAATCGCCTTCTTTCAGTCCCTTGTCTTTTATATGTGCATCATAATAAGCCTTTTGTCTCCGTTTGGCGGCATAGATGCCTGCTACCGCTTGCAATCTAGTCTCGTGCAGCTTTTCAATTTGATCTAATTGTTGAGATAATTCATGACCGTTCCACTCATATTGCTGGGCCACTTTCAGTGTAGGTACTAAGAAGTCAATTGGCAAAATGGCATTCTGCCCATATACTAGGTTGAAAGGCGTAGTTCCAATGGCCGTTTTATATGCCACTCGGAAGGCCCAAATTGCGTGATGCAATTGTTTGTCCCAATCTGACCTTCCATTATTGACAATCTTTGTCAATACCGTACAAAGTACTTTGTTGGAACTTTCAGCCTGTCCATTAGCTTGAGGATGGTATGGGGCTGATTTTTTATGAATCACTAAGAATTCATTCATTAGCGATTCAATGACTTCGTTTAAGAAATGAGTTCCTCGATCACTCACTATCTCAATCGGTAGTCCAAAGCGTGTGAATATGTGCTCAAAGAGAAATTTTGCTGTGGTTTGAGCATCATTCTTTCTAGTGGCTTTTGCTTCTACCCACTTAGTCAGGTAGTCGGTGGCTACTATGATGTATTCAGCATGTGATCCTTTCGCAGGTGGATTGATAGGTCCTGTGAAGTCAATTCCCCACTTGGTAAATGCTCTCGCACAAACCATGGGTCTTAAAGGCAGGTCATCTCTTCTAATGGGGTATTTTGCTCTCTGACATGTTTCGCAACTTTTTACATATGTTTCCGCATCCATATGTAGAGTTGGCCACCACAAGCCTGCAAAGAGAATCATCTTGACCGTTCTGTCTGCTGAGAAATGTCCTCCCGCAGCTCCTGCATGTGCCATTTCTAATACAGAGAGATATTCATTTTCATGAATGCACAATCGTAGCTGGTTATCCTTCCCGCGTTTAAAGAGTTGTTTTCCTAAGATGACGTAATCTTTGCTCTGTTCTTCAAGAGCACGTTTTCTTGCTAGGGTAGCTCCATCAGGGTACTCTCGAGTTTTCAAGAACTTTACTAAAGGCATGCTCCACCTTGGTGCTATTGTAGAATAGCATAGCGTAGAGTTCTCATCTGGGATTTGTTCTTGACAGGTTTGACAGGTTGACGCATAATGATGTGCATCTCGTTGCATGGTTGGCCAATATATGCCAAGTCTCTTGAGTGTTTGCCATGTTCCCATTGCGTTCAAGTGAGTGTCCCATTGATTTATGTGTGCTTTTTGAAGCCACATTTTTTGTTCATCTTCTTCCATGCATCTCATCAGTAGTCCGCTTGAATCCTGGTGGTATAAACTTCCAGCAATAATGTGAAGGTTTTTAGTCCTCCAAAGATCTTGCCTTCGGTTTGGCGTGATCCCGTCTTTAGGTCCATGTGTGAGTATTGGGATCAATTCTTCGGCCCATTGAGGACATACTTCCAGGTTAAAAAGATAGGTGTCTGGCAAGTCATCAGGAACTCCGCTAGGTGGTTCTCCGTGTTTTAACCTAGAAAGGTGGTCTGCTCTCACATGCGTGTTTCCTTTTTTGACTATTACCTCAAAGTCAAACTCCATTAGTAACAAGAACCATCGCACCAACCTTCCCGTGCTACAAGGTTTATTGACTAAATACAACAAAGCTTGATGGTCTATGAAGAATTTGAATTTGTTGGCTAAGAGGTAATGTCTAAACTTCTTGACTGCATAAACCATTCCTAAGCCCTCTCTTTCTGTAGTCGTGTAATTTCTTTCGGCTTGGTTTAATTGTCTACTCGCATAAGCGATTGGATGGTCAAGCTTTCCTCCATCAGCCGGTTGAGCTAGGATACATCCAATTGCATAGTTCGAAGCATCAACATGAATATGAAAAGGCTTGTTCCAGTTGGGTGATTTTAGAATTGGGGCTGTACTCAGCCTCTTTTTAAGCTCGTTGAAGGCCTTCTCACACTCGTCTGTCCAAGTGAACTGAGTTAATAGACCGTATAAGGGCTTGGCTATTATGGCATACATGTGAATAAACCTACGGTAATATCCACAATGTCCCATAAAGGCTTGTACTTCCTTTACATTTTTGGGTCTGGGTAAGTCCAATATGACTTTAATCTTATCCTCATCCATAGATATCCCATTTCTTGAGACTATGTGTCCTAGTATTTTTCCTTGTCTTACCATGAAGACACATTTTTCTGGGTTTAAGCAGACTCTATACTGCCTACATTTGTTGAATATCTTCCTTAATTCCGGTATGTGATCGGGTCTTTGATTGGAATACGTGCAAAGGTCATCTACATACACTTCCATGCTTTTTTTCAAAAATTCCTTGAAAACGTGACACATTAATCGTTGGAAGGTAGCCGGTGCATTAGTGAGTCCAAAGGGCATCACTCTGAATGCATACACACCCCATTCTGTGGCAAATGCTGTCTTGTGTTGGTCCTCAGTCGCAATAGCCACCTGATTGTATCCGGAGAAACCATCTAGGAAGCTATAGACCTCTTTACCTGCTACCCTCTCCAATAGATGATCCGTAATCGGTAGTGGGTAGCTATCACGTATAGTGGCTGCATTCACCTTCTTCAGATTTATGCACACTCTCAATTTTCCATTTTTCTTAGGCACTACTACTAATGGCGATACCCATTCTGTGTGTTCTATCTCGTATATGAATCCAGCATCCAACAACTTATCTATTTCTTCTTTTATCTTGGCTGAATACACATCATTATAAGTATAAGGTCTCTGTTTGGAAGGTTTGGCCTCGGATGTCATGGGGATTCTATGCGCACATATAGATGGATCTACTCCTTTTAAGTCCGTATAGGTCCAAGCAAAGACATCCCGGTATTCTCTTATGAGTCGAATTAACTCTTGCTCTTCTTCCGCTGAGACATCCTGTCCTATGAAAGTACATCGTTCCTCTCCTCCTTCCATGGTTACGACTATTTTCTTGGTTTGCTCTTTATTATCATATGCTATTCCCGGTTGTGCTTCTCTTTTAGGCATTTGAATAGCAATCTTCCTTTCTTCCACTTCGTATTTTTTGAAATGAGCTGGTACCTCAAATTGGTCTTGAAGCTTGTTATCTTCCTCTTCTAACTCCCTTTCAACTTCTAATTCTTCCTTTTGTGTGAGATCCTTATGTTGTTCATTGGCAGTGATATCTATGTTGTTGGTACAAATCCCTAGATCCATGGGTTCTGGTTCCATTTCAATGCTCTCGTAGTCCTCCTTCCAGTCTTTCTCAATTACTTCCCCTTCTCCTGCCTCCTGAAGGACTACTATATACAAACTAATGTCATAACCCTCCTCGTCAATACATTCATTCATAGTTACCACTTCTTCATTTACACAGACATCGAGGGTGGCTAAGATTTCCATCCAACCATGAGGTTCAAATTCTTCGTCTGGAAAAACTTGTGGCATATAAGCTGGATCTTGTACCGATCTCTCTACACCTTGTTTCTGCTGCCAACTTTTTCTTCTCTCTTCTTCCTTTTTTGCAGCTTGGCATATCCATAGATGAGTGTCCTCGTTCATCCAGGATTGGTCACTAGAACCTGCACTATGAATCGATTGATCGTCTTCCTCTTTGTGGATTTGATTCCATTGCAGAGGTGGTACATCTTGATATGCGTACGTATGTAGGTTGATCCTAGTGGTGACTCCTGCGTGTTGTAGGTACACTGCATCCTTTCCCCAATCTTGTACAACCTTTAGCTGTCTCATGAATGGCCTTCCCAAGATCATTTCATAGTTGCTTGGCCTTTCAAAGTGACAAATTGCTAAAGTATGTTCGAATTCCACTCCGCACGTAGTGAAGACTACTCGTTCCAACAATCCTAAGGGTCTTTCTGTATGTCCATCGGCCATCTGAATTTTCATACGTGTTGGTCTCAATGCTGGTTTTCCCCATTTCTCCCAAATTTCTTTGGTAGCAATGCGAACACCAGCTCCTGAATCTAATATGGCTTTGGTTGTGTAACCCCTATAGGTGATTGGTAGACATGTATTTCCTTCATCCCCTTCACTAAAGTCTCCTACTTTATCCACTGGAATTCTCACCGTTTTCACTTCGTCATCTACCTCCTTCTTTTCTTCCTTGGCTTCCCACTGATTGATCAATTTTTCTTTTAGATGTGGTTTTACCTTTAACAGTTCTTCGAATGTTAAGGTACATGGGATTTTCACCTCTCTAAGGCGTTGTATGATCTCCGATGTTTGAACTGATGGATTCGTTTCTCGTCTCTGTATTGATGGAATGCGATACAATTCTGAGTTGTGCTCGTATTCCCCGGTGTAATTAGGTAGTTCCTTTACATCGTCTTCGGCTTCTTTGTCACTTGCATCCATTGGAAAAATTTCTTCTGAATTAAGTTCAGGTATTGAATCCTCTATTTCGTTTTCTGCTTTCAATTCTTCAAAGGGCGGTTCTATTCCCTCTACCTTTTTCCACTTGTCCTCTTGAACTCGCGCCCATAAATCCTTAGTCCAATCTCCTTCTGTTTCAGGGACTATGGATCCTTCCTTTCTCTCAATACCAATTTCATCATCCAGAGGTCTATTTACATTAGGCTTTTCCTGGTTATTTAGACACTCTTGGAATTTTCCTTCGCAAATTCGGTTGTTTGGTAAAGGTGATGCGGGTTTTTCTAATGTTTGTTGGGCAACTTCTATCAATTTTTTGCAGATTTCCAATCTTTCTTTCTCTAAGTCGCCTCTCGGATACTCTCTCTCATGTTGTTCTATGGTAGGTCCTGCTTTTATTCTCGCCTTGTATGCCTGAATCCACATGGCTAATTCTTCAGGCATTGGGTCTGCTAATACCGATCCTACCTCCTTCCTTTTATTCTCCTTTTTATTTTCTTCTTCCACTTGGGCTTCTTCTGTTGATTTTGGTTTTCTCTTTTCATTTTCCTTCTTTTGCAATGACTTTTTTTCTTTTATCCTGTCTCTCCTTTGCTTCCATCTTTGGGATCGTTTACTGGTGATACTTTTTTCTGGTTCTTCGGAGTCTTCTACTCTGTGAGGGATGGGTGTATTTCCCTCTTTGTCACTTTGATTATTTTCTTCGGTTTTATCAGGGTTTTCTCTAGCCTTTGCTCTTGTTATGGCTTTTAAAGGTATAGTGTACTCTTTGTCACTCCCTGACGATTCAATTACTTCTATCACGTTAATCTGTACGTTGGATGTGACTTTGTTTGGGTTCTTAGGACAATCTCTGAAAAGATGTTCCTTCCCACAATCGCTACAGTACCCTTCCCAAATTCGTTGTGGTGGTGGTGGATTTGGCAATGTACATTCTCTAATATAGTGGTCACCTCCACACCTGTAGCATGGTCCTCTAGGTACAGACGGTCTATTCATTGGTCGAGGTGGCATGGTTGCTCTAGGAGCTGTATACATTAATGGTACATAATCTTGCTCGTAGTTGTATGAACTCTCTGGTGTCTCCATGCCATAAGCATATGGGTCGTATTGTTGCCCATATTCCATTGTTGAGTTCTCATAACCTGGGAATGTTCCTTGACTAGGTTCGTAAAATGAGTCACCTAGTTCACTACTAGTCAATGGTGTAGCTGGCACTATGGCCCTTTCTAAGTTTTCCTCTGGTTGTGCTATCTTAACTGGGACAACGTTCTGAGGGTGGGGCGGTTGTTGTCCTAGCACTGGTTGAGGCTGTGTATATCCCTGGTATGCGTATGGTCGTGGTATTGGTGCCTGTGGCTGATATGAGGGATATCTAAAAGTTTCTCCTCCTTGCTAGTTCTGCGGATATCCGTAGGGTCTCACATAAGGCTGGGTGGGTCTGGTTTGCCTATTGTAAGGGCAGTTCTCGGTGCTATGGTTTGTGTACCTCTGCTCTATACTGCAATACTGTAGTGGTCCGGGGACAGAGGGTCTATGAGGAGCATAGGCAGGTGGTGGGACTACTCCCCTAGTACACAAGTGAGAAGGATGATCTCCTCCTCACTGCATACATCTTCTAAGCATAGGCATTCTCATAGGGTTGGTGGGATAATTCCTCTGCCCTTGCATATTCAGTTTTTTAGCTAACAAGTCGGCAATTTCCTCTACATTGTTTTTAGGGTTTGATGTGCTACTTGTTGACTCTTCGCTTTTCACCCTACCTTGGGGTATTTTCAAGTCTTCTGCAAGGTTATCCTCTAGGTCTATACATTCCTTCATACACTCTTGCAAAGTTTGAACTCTCTTCACGTACACTAATGACCTCAAGGTTCCGTTCAATAGTCCTTCTAAAAACAACGATACCATCTTGTTTTGAGTTGGTCTCTCCTCTACGGGGCATCTATCCACATACTGCTTGAATCTCCTGGCAGCCAATCTGACTGACTCAGTTGGAGCTTGTTTGAAGCTGTGGATTAATGACGAAGAATTGTTTTTGATTCCAGACTTGGTAAATTCTTCAATCATTTCTTGATAAACCTGATCCATGTTCTGAAAGGTATTTGGATCCAATGGTTGAAACCAGGCCAGGGCTGTGTCAGACAAGGTAAGGCCAAAGGACTCATATTGAATCATGAAGTCATCTACCTGCTCGGCTCTAACTACTTGTTTAAATTCTGCTATGTGATTATAGGGTTCACTCGAGCCATCATAATGATTTCTCATGCACTTGGCCACTTGGATCGGTCTTAGTCTCCTTCCTGTTTCAGGTTGTCTCGGCATTACAGGGTAATTTGGTCTTCCTATTGGTATGCCTGGTCCTCGTACTACCTGTGGTCTGACTGGAGCATGAACTCCATGTCTTGGGTCAATGGCTGGTTGTGGCCGATAATTAGGATTAGTGGCAGGCATTGCGAATTGAACATGTGGTCTGACAGGGATCTGGGTTTGTTGAGTTTGTTGTGTTTGTCCTGAATGTTGACTTGAATCATTTTGAGAAGTTCCATGTGGGTTCCGTGAAGTAGTGGCTTGGTCCCTTGGGGGGAACACTGGGATGTTCTGATATTTCAGCTCAGCTCTCTCTAATTCAGTGACTGGCCAATACCTTCTGTGGTTTTTGTCCAAATATGTGATGATGGTGGAGAATTCAGGATCTTGTAACTCATAGATGGTAACTGGATTAGGAGCAGCTTCCCATATTGAGGAATGGGCTCTGAGCAGGTGCTCCATTCCATTGATCAAATATACATCTATTAGAGTGTCATCCTGGGGAACTAAGTCTCCTCTCCAAAGTTTAGTAATTGTCGATCTCCCTCTAGGAGTAGTCACTTGTTCTTCAGTTCCACATCCATTTAAGCTGGAAGTATTAATTTCCTCACCACGCTCATTAATGATTTCAGGATGTTCTGTGACCATGTATTGAATGTCTTGTTTATCCATGTACAGTCCTCCTATGTACTTGACTGCTGGTCTTGGCACTATGTAGGCCTCTGAAGCCTTCCTTAGTCTGGCCACTGATCTGTTTAGACCATCCAAATAGATAGGGATCTCATTGTGGTTAGTGCTCACATATTCTAAGGAAGTTCTGTATTCGCCCTCAATGATGGACATCTGGCCAATCATGGGCACAGTGTTTTGCATATCCTCGGAAGCCATGGGGATTTCTCCTTCTGACTCACTAGAGGTCTCAGAATAGTGTGATCGGTTACTTGGTTTGGCTGCACTCCCTACAGAAGAAATTACACTTCTTCGGCTTCCTAGGGTTCTTCCTGATCTCAAGTTCATTCACTTAAGAGCTCTGATCAATTCTGGTCCACCTTTAGCCTCTAGAGTCCTAATGTTATGGCTCAGAAGTCTAGGGAAAACTTAGGCAGGAATGTGACTGAAAGAAAATTTCAAGTCACGATACTTGGCTCTCACGATCTCTGAGAAAACGATCGCTGACAAACGACACTTGGGTAAAACGATCGCTGACAGACGATACTTGGGTGAAACGATCGCTGAAAAACGATCTTTCCCTAAACGATCTCTGACTGGGAACGATACACGACCTCTCAATGAAACGATCTACGACTTCTGACCAAAACGATCGCTGACAAACGATACTTGATCAAAACGATCGCTGGAAATCGACACTTGGGTCTAAACGATACTTGATCAAAACGATCGCTGGAAATCGACACTTGGGTCTAAACGATACTTGATCAAAACGATCGCTGGAAAACGATCTTTGACCGAGAACGATACACGATCAACGATCTCTAGCAGAAACGATCGGCGATACTTGGGCTGAAACGACACACGATCTCTCACTAGACGATACACGATACTCGAATAGAAACGATCTACGATCTTCACCAGAAACGATCGACGATATTTATCTGAAACGATACCGATCTGTAACAAGTGTCGCGATCTCCGTCAAACGATCGACGACCGACGACACTCGTGACAAACGATACACGACCTTTGACAAGTGTCGCGATCTCTGGATAACGATACTTGGCAAACGACACGCGATCGACGACCTCCGATCTAAACGATCTCTAACGAAACGATCTACGACCTCTATCTTAAACCATCTCTAACGAAACGATCGACGACCGCTGGGAAATATCGCGATACTCAACCGCAGGAGTAAAACGATACTCGACCGCAGGAGCAAAGCGATACTTGACCCTTTTTTTCAAATTTTTGTGATGTTTTTTGAGATTTGATGTTTTCCCCTTTTCACCTAGCTCTCCTCTCTTACCCCCACCCACTGTATCAATCAACCAATGACTTTTAACCCCCTGAAGGCCCAAACGACACTCAGCGCAGGTCGTTTTCACACTGAAATTGATTTTTTTGAATGATATAACTTGATTAGGACCTGCTAAGCTCACCTTTGATGCTTTTTCAACACCTTGCTCCCTTTCCCTTGCCTTGTGATGCTCCAGGTCGCCTAAAAAACTCGCCCACGATCGCTGGAACTCACACGACACTCGACACTGCTCTCCATGATACTTGTTCAACAAGTAACTTGAAAAATGAAATTTTTTGACTTTTATACTTGGGAATTCCTAGCTCACAGAAAAAGGAAAATTTTTGAACAACCCTAAAGCCTACTCTACTCTCCGCTCACTCCTATTCTACTTCTTCTACTCACTTCCCTAATCTATCAACTCACTACACACACTCCAAGAATGAGAAGTAGCAAGTGCGGCTGAAATTGACTTACCAAAGAAGAGAAATTTTCCGCTTCTCCAAGTTCTTCAAAGCAAAAAGCTACTTACCATCACACGAATGCCTCGGTTTGATTCGTCATTCCCCGGCAACGGCGCCAAAAAGTGTGTTGACCTAAGCTTTAACTTAGGGACTTGCGGAGAAGGAGACTGTACCTCAATCCCCTTACAAGTGCATATAGTGGGGATGCACACTTTTAATTTATCAATCCGAAGAGTATACTAACCTAGCCGAGTGTATGAAGACATGCAATAGCGTAATGGTCAATGCAAGTGAATTGCTCAAGAGTGAAAATGAGGAAAGCACTTATCCTAACAAGCTTCAACTGTTGGTCAAGGCGAAACGATACTTGGTGCAGCAGCCGTCAGTATTTTGGACTTTTCTCCTAGCTCTGAGCTCCAAACATAGCGAATAGCATATGCGTTTCGAAGCTCTCGAGAAGACGCTTCCAATGGCAGTAGTTTCACTCAATTCCGACGCTCCTACTTCAAGTTATGACAGAAATACTGAATCGCGAAAATACTTTCCTACTCTTCAGCACTTCCTACACCTCGCACACACCTTTCCTATAGCAAAGAAACACTCTCAAGGATAGACAACACTCACAAGCACTCTTTCCAAGCACTACACATGCATACAAGCTCACGAAGAAGAAGATGAAGAGGGAAGAAGACACAAATTCGAATTTCTGTGCTCTCTCTTCTCACAATGGCAAAAAGTCCTCTACAAAGAGTCACATTTGACTTATATACTAGTGCCCTAAAAATGGTCCTTTCACACAAGTGACCGGCACTTTATTCACTAAGAGCTAATTTCCTACTATTTTACATGGGTAAGCTTCTATTCTTCTGTGGGAATGCATCTAGAGGACTCCTCTAGTGCCTTTACAAAGGGAAATATATTACAAGAATGAATATGTTACAAAAGTGTGTGGTCCAAATCGGAAAAATTTTGGGGCCCGACTTTTTTTCTCTGCTTTGTGCACTCTTTAGCTCTGCAACAACATACCACTACTATCCTCGAAATAACATCCACACCTTCTACTCCTCTCTCACCTCATGTATCACCGACCCATCCTGTATCCCCCGCACACCCACCTGCTCCTCCAACATCCACACCAGTCCATGGCAACATCGCCACAACCTTTACCCTGCCCATTCATTCCACCATGCCCGCACCCACCCCACCTCGTCTACTTGTCAATCCCTTCATCCCTTCATCCTTCCCACCCTTTCCCCCACTTTTAAGACAACCTTTCACCTTTCTAACCCCACTAACCTTCTCACCAGTTTCACCTCCTCAACCCACCGTAACCCCTGTTTCCCCTTTTCACCAAGCTGCTCTAGCCAGCCCCCATATAAATTACTCCACATTTGTAAATCCCGTCTTCACACCTACACAACCACCCACTTACACACCGCTTTTCACAGTCACCGCACTTGGCACGACCAACGGCATGGACATATCACCATCCACCTCACCACCACCCACTCCACTCACAGCACCATCCTATTTAGGCACGTCACAATTTTCCACAATCATGGCACTGCATCCACCTTCCCAACCCCATTCCCCATCCCCGCTGCATCTACTTCCACTGCATCCTCAATTAGCACTCCATTACTATTATCACCCACCATAGACACGGCACTGCAACACATGTTCACATGCATGACACAAGTAAGAGATGAGTTCGCATCTCTTGGCAACAACTATCAACAGCTGCAGAGGACTACGAATGAATTACAGTCGCAGCTTAATTCACTATCAATTGAGAATGCCTCACTGAACAGTCGATACCAAGATTTACGAGAGGCCTATCACAAATTAGAACTAGAAAGTGAAGAGAAAACCAAAGAAGCCACGGCGGATTTGGACAACCTACTTCGAGCCCAAACGATTAGAAACGCGACACTGACAAGGAATATGGGCCTGCTCAGAAGACACCTAGCCGCAGCCCAGGAGGAGAACGTGAGACTCCAAGCGCAGAATAGAGAAAACTTGGAAGCGGCTTTAGATCATCCAGAACAACCACTAAGTCCGAGCAGATTCAAGGCAATCCCATCCGAGTCGATGCGGATGTTGTTGGATGACCATGTTCGATTGCTCGAGGACTATGATCGTATGAACGAAGAACATCAAAAGTTAAAGGAAGATCACAAGCTACTACAGCTCAGAGAACCGGCAACACAACAAGCACAAGCAGCAGCAGAATTACCAGCACCTGTGGACCCTGCCCCTGAAATTTTGGAGGAACTCAACGCACTCCGGGCCCAGGTAATAAATCTTGAATCTAGAATTGCAGTCTATGAAGCACCACCAAGGCCAGACTCCCCACCTGAGCTACCAGCTGAGGAAGAAACCGTCACTATCCCGGTGGAGGAGACCTTTGAAGAGGCATATGAGCCGATACCCATCCCAGGCGGACGTGTCACGGCCGAAGGCCAGATGACATATGAATTACCTACCCCCGCGTGGATGAAGACAGTTGAAGAACTCGGAACGACACACTCGGCCAGAGTAGAGGCACAGCTACATGCCATGGCCATAATTGAAGAGAAAATTTTACAGTCACCATTCTTTGCTCAATTGGCCCCGCGACGATACATATCTGGGCATGAGCTCCAATATAAACCGTACTTCATGTTAATGGCCGAATATCAGTTAGCCATAGAGAAAGAAACAGGTATGAAACCAACGCATGCCACTCAATTCGAGCCAGAGGACTTGCCACCAAGGGCGCAGAGAGGTGAAATCCTTCAACCAGACTGGCGCGGAGATTTATTGCAAAACTATCCCGAGATGATGAGCACATGGGTGAAAGCGCCGCTGCACTTAAAATTTAACCCATACTGGGGACCAGTACCACGACGCCGCTCTTGGACTGCATTCGCTATTAAGGTACAAAACAATAAGCAGTGCCAAGACTGGTTGAACTATCCCTATTTCAAGCCACCAATCGAGTTACCCACAGTAGGCTACATGATGGCGACGATCCGCCACTGGCTCCCTCGATTAAAACATATGGATGATATTGCCGCGCACATGACTGTCAAAATCTTTGACATGATGCAGATGATCTTTAAAGTCTTCCGACGCATCAAGGCTCCCCATGTAAACACCCCGGGCTTCGAGCATGGCAACTTTGATTTAGTCTATGATATGAGCACAACGCCATCGCTCCGGGTGTGTTATGCCTGGCACTGCAGAATCAAATACCTACCGGCATGCTACAAGCAGACATTCGAAGAAATGTTCACCACCGGCTTTTGGGAGTACCATTCAGAGGTATTTATAAGCAGGCCCACACATTTACTGCAATTATTCGCCTGTGAACGAATGGTGTACTCCACACATTATCAGCTCCCACCACCAGACGAGCCGCAACCTATCGACTGGGAGAAACTCGAGGCTGATCTAGCCCGAGGCATTCGTATATCAGAGCACACCCTCGCTCAAGACCTCCTACAGAACTACATCCGGTAGACCTCACAACAAGGTTCTGTCAGGGACGACAGAAGCGAGAGGGAGGGGGGTGTTGGAAGCAGCCAGAGGCACAGACGCCACGGAAGCATGTAAAGACAGAGCAGGGAGCCAGGCGGATCAATTTTTCAAACAAATATATTTCTTATTAATTCTCCAAACATTCAACAGTGATTGTTATCACTAATTGTAACATATGTATCATAGAAAACCCCATTTTGTAATCCATAGCTCCATTTTGTGCAAGCCGAGGAGTCCTCGAGCTTGAGGAGCTTAGGTAGAATGCTCGTACCAAATTTCGTTATTTTTAGACATCGTTTACCCTTCCAAATAGCCTCTAGGACCTATTTTTTAACTAGGCCGGTCACTAGATGTGAAACCGGTCAAAACTAGTCTAGAAACTATAAAAAGAGCTAGAGAGCTCATTTTTGAGGTTGGTTCATTTTGGCTAGTGTGAGCTTAGAGCTAGTGTGAGCTTGTAATAGTGTTCTTGAGTAATAGAACTAATTTCCCACCTTCCATTGTGTCTTGCTTGTCTCTTCATTGTGTGTGTGTATGTGTGTGTGCATCTTTGTGCTTCTCACCTTCACTCTCGCATCATCTCACGTTCACGATCTTCATATCACTCCTACCTCTCCCACGGATTGACATTAAGGAGGTGAAGCTTCTTAACGTGGTACTTACCATTGTGCTAGAGCAACACTCAGCCCATTGGACTAGAACATCCAGTAGTGAAGTTTGAAAATGGTGCATACCTAGACAAAGAAGTAGGTGGTCACCAACCACCCA
>CM035430.1:2495482-2650482 GCA_020310875.1 Ceratopteris richardii | reverse complement strand
GTACAATGCTTTTGGCCTAACCCTTAGGAACACAACCCTTACATGGTTTCAACCACTACATGAGAGACAATTTAGGAACATAGACCAACTTCTAGAGGCTTTCATTACCGAATTCTCTAAGAGTGGCATACGGCATAACACCTCACTGATACATAGCTTCAAGCAGACACCTCAAGAGACGGTTAGACTTGCAGGAAGAAGGTTTAGGCAATACCTAGAGAGATGTCCTGTTCCTAAATTACCCACACCAACCAAGCAAGTGGCTTTATTCTTGGACGGACTACTAAGTACCAAACTGAGA
This sequence comes from Ceratopteris richardii, assembly GCA_020310875.1. NCBI lineage: Eukaryota > Viridiplantae > Streptophyta > Polypodiopsida > Polypodiales > Pteridaceae > Ceratopteris > Ceratopteris richardii. Next base: position 2,650,181 of record CM035430.1, on the reverse strand, counting down.
TCATATGTGTACTTGAAGGACCCTAGGACCATAGAAGAGTGTGTATGTGCATCAACATTGAGGATAACCTAGGGGAGGAATTAGAGCTTTCAAAAATCTATAGAGATTCAGATAGCTCTACTAGCCTCAATTCAAATCTGTCCACATCTATTGAGGAGCTAGCACAGAACGTAGCCCAAAAACTGGGAGTCTCAAGCAAACAAATACCAAGGTTTGCCCTAGTAAAAAGATGCTATACTTGTGGAGGCGACCATATGGTGAATGTATGTCCCGTTATGGCTCAACCCCAAGTGAACCCTATCAGCCAATACTGCACCATAGAGAGAAGATACACCAACCACACCACGCAAGATTGCCCATACAATAAGCAAATAGTTAGTCAAACATATCCACATCCATACCCCCAACAAGGAAGATAATACCAGAAGCAGTACCCACCACAACAATATGGCAGACCACAGCAACCTTATCAGCAACCCTACCAAAACCAACAAAGGCCTCAGCCCGTGTTAGCTCAGCAACCTCCAACCCTATCCAATGTGATTCCAGTGAAGTATGCAGCTGCAAAAGAGAATCTGAATAGAGCCATAGTGCCAGTAACACCATTGCTTTCAAAAAGTGACCCCAACGATCATAGTTTTCACTCTAATCACATGGAAAGTCTAGAGGCTTACTACATGTAGTCACCTGAGCATAATGAGTCATATTATTATGAAGATACGAGTGAACCTAGTTGGGAGCCAGAGTATACAAATGTCATGTATGCCAACGCCAACCCTAGACCTCAACCTAGGCAGGTAAGACCTGCATTTCTGAGAGGACCATGCTATCGATGTTAGGGAGATCACCTCATTCGTGATTGTCCTATGCCTGCACCTACACAACCCCAATCTGTGACAATTCAGGGATTTTGCCCTGATTGTGGGAAAGAGCATCTCTTGGGAGATTGTCCTAAGAACCCCAAAAATATATTGAAAATCACTCCTATCAATGCTATTGGGTTAGTAGTAGACTCTATAGGAAGTGTAACTTCCACTGCCCTAGTGCAAGTGGTCACTAGAGCTCAAGCTTTGTAGAAAAACCAAGGCTTAGGCCAGGAAAAGAGTCTCGAGGTTAGTGAGACTAAGAGCATAACTAGGAAGAGGACTAGAGCTTGGAAGGATAGACGCGAAAGAATGAAAAGGCAATGGGCAAAGAAGATGAGCGAACTTGAGGAAAGCTTGAGAGAAACGAAAGCTAAGATAGTTGAACTCACATCTCAAACTCACTCTCACACTACTCCACCACCACCCTTCCCATCTCCATCCAATCCACCATCTCCCAACCCACTACACAATACCACCACCCCCTAGAGTAGGATCAGTCTTAGTCGATCCCACTCCCGAGGACCTAGACATGATGCTTAAAGCATATCAGGCCAGACTTCAAGAAGGGCCAAACGTAATGGATCATGAAAAGTGTTATCCTAGAGCAGAATTAGAGCTCGAAAGAACTAAAAATTTGTGCTAAGATGGTGGAATTGGCTCAAACCATGTTTGAAGCCAGTCAGCTATTTAACTTCTCTAGTTCAGCCAAGACGGAGTTGCACTTTGATGGACTGCTAGAAAGATTGGAGAGGCTCATTGCGAAATCAGAAAAGGACCCCGTCTCTCAAAGTAAGGACAAGGCAAGGAAAAGGATAAGCCTTCCTGCCCAGGAAGCTTATGTGCCTAACTCTGCAGAACCAGACACATCTTCTTCTATGCATCGGTACTCAGCAGAATTCTTGCAATAGATTCAAGAAGAGAAATGAGCAAAAAAAATTGAAGTTCCTCCTCCCATTGAACTTGTGGATGATGCACATGATCAATTCCCACAAGACATTCCTTCCATTTATGAGGAACACAAGAGTACCCAATCTCAAGAGAGATTAGACTTTGCGTCCAATTCCTTACAAGAACTACCCCATTTCACAGGCCCATGGGAAGCTAAGTCTAATTGCATGAGGGCACCCACGGTCACGATAAGAAATGAAGACTCAGTCATACCTAGGAACACAGAGGTAGTCAAAAACACTAAAGTGCAGTGCAATCTGACTTTGGAAGAGCTACTCAAGGTTAGATCAGAACTATGGAAACATGTAGCCAACCAAGTGCTTGAAATAGCCAAACCTCGTTCCCATGTAGGATCTCATAGAATGGTACCAGAAATACCCTTGGACAAGATAGGAGACATGAGTGAAGGAGAAGAAGGGAACACCTATCTTCCCATTACCCATCAAGGATACACAACCAAGGCAATTTTGGACTCAAGTGCAGGAGTTGCAATTGCTACCACTTCCCTATGGAAGCGTTGGGGCAAGCCAGCACTCACGCCAACGAGAATGAAATTGCAAATGGCCAATGGTCACATCAAGAGACCCTTAGGACTCCTAGAAGGAATAACTCTCACTACATGTGGTGTAGAGTTTGAGCATACGTTTTCCATATGTGACTTTAACAAAAATCAGGCCTATGAGATGATTTTGGGAAGACCATTTATGCGGCAATTGCAAGTGGTACAGGATTGGGGAACCAATTCCTTGTACTTGCAACACTTAGGTGTCACGACCAAAGTTAATCTCAAGGATTACTCTCATAGAGATGTACCCCCCATCCAATGGAATCCCATCCATAGAGCCAAAGATGATATGGAGTTAGTGCACTCCATAGGATCAGGATCCTCATGGATGCATGAAGACACCCACTTATGGATGTGCAAGGTAGCAGTAGAAGAAGAGAAGAGAGAAAAAGCGATACAGGTAGGTGCCAAGGAGAGCCATAGATCAAATCAAGACCCAGCCTATGCACCTGTCGTATTTCGAGACAAAGAATTTGAACCTCATGGTTGGGTAGAAATTCTAGCAACAATGGATGTAGCCATCAATGAAGAACAATGGACACCCCATTGTGACGAGGACGGCTATGACATTTCAATATTCACAATAGAGCCAATCATGGATGATTCGGTTATTGAAGAATGTGAACCTAACACTGATGCATTCGAGGATGCAAGTGACTCCAATCTAGAGTCAATTATAATGGACCCTCCTTTTGCATCAGATGAGGAATATTTTTACGAAGAATATTTTTACGAAGTAAAAGCTCACCCTCACAGACACGAAGAAATTATGAATGAGGTGAGATTAACCACACAAGTGACCACTGAGGAAGAAGAAAGAAGTTACATCAGAGGAAGAAGAATCTTTGTTTGAGGTCCCTGAAAATTTCAAGAAATATGAAATAGAAGATAGGAGAGTCATGGTAAGAATGCCTAAACGCGATGCACAATCCGGAGATGCCTGTGATAACAAAGAAACCACCAAGAAAATTGTGGTAGCCATAGAAGAAGGAGAGGAAAGATGCACATACATAGGACACGACCTAAGTGAAGAAGAGAAGCATGAGTTGATAGCCTTACTATGAGAATATAGAGATGTGTTTGCATGGAGTTACAAGGATCTAAAAGGTGTAGACCCTAACATATGCTCACATACGATCCCCATGACCTCAAAGGCCAGAGCCTCTAAACAGAAGCCATACACATTGTTGGCAGTAGTCAAGGAACTGAAGGAGTCACAAGACAAGGAAGCCTACGAAGGGAGTCGGAGCGAAGAGAAAGCACAAGCAGACACAGTAATCAAAGAAGATCTGGCAAGTAGGCCATTTAAATTTTTCAGGCATCAAAGAGTTGGGCACACAAGAAGAAGGAGCAAGTAGGGAGCTCCAGGAAATGTATGTCAAAATGTTAGAAGAAATCCCTACAAAAATAGTGATCTTTATCACTAAAAACCAATGTAAATACCATTTCATACTTTTGTAGCTCCATTTTGTGCAAGCCAAGGAGTCCTTGAGCTTGAGGAGCTTTAGAAGTACCTACCTATCAGTTTTCACAGTTTTTAGACTCCGTTTGAACCTCCAAATAGGGCAGAGAACCTAATTTTTAACTAGGCCGGACACTAGGTCTGGACAAGGCCAAAACCTAGTCAGAAACTATAAATAGAGCTAGAGAGCTCATTTTTGAGCTTAGCTTGTAATTGATTTGAACTTGTATGAGCTTATTGAAAGTGATCTAAAGAACTCCATTGCTTCTCTCTCTTTGTCTTACCTTGTGTGCGCGTGTGTGTGTATGTGTGTGCATGTTTGTGTGCTTCTCACTCACGCACTTGTGCCTTCACTTGCTCGAGGTCATCATACCATCCTCACGTCTTCCCGGATTGACATTAAAGGAGGTGCTACTCATCACTGAGCTACACCAAATTTTGGCGCCGTTGCCGGGGATCGAGCTTTGAGGATGAGCGTGTGATGGTAAGACGTAGAGTTGAGGCGTTGGAGTCATAGGTATTTTCTTCACTTTTATCTATTTTCTTTTGTTTTTATCATCTCCATCATCATCCTCACCATCTCCCACATCCATCTCCATCATCGCAAAAAATTTCAGTTTTTGGTCATATCACCCCACCCATACCATTTCCCTCATTTCACTTGTGAGAGAGCGTTTGTGTGCTTGTGATTTTCTGTGTTTTTTGAGATTTTCTGCAGGAATCAGCACCCCCAGCAGCTGCACCAGCTTCAGTAGGTAAAAAATTTGACTGTGCAGGTCCCGAGGCGTTGACCTCTGTCAATCATGACCAACAGAAAAGTTGACCATTTTGCAAAACAAAGTGTATAACCATGATGTGTAGGCCTAGGGCATCCTAAATGTGTGCTTGAAATTTTAAAATTCCTCAGTTTTCTGTCAATCGCGATCGACCTGTCAATCGCGATCGACAAATCACGACGGACCCTTGCCAATCGACCTGCCAATCGTGATCGACACGTCAATTGCGACCGACAGAGTCAACGACCGATTGACCACGATTGACAGAACCTACGCGTGACACGTGTCAATCGCGATCGACCAGTCAATCACGATCGACCAGTCAATCGCGACTGACAGCCCTGACGGACCTGTCAATCGCGATCGACCAAGTCAACGATTGCTTGACCACGATGGACAGACCCTCGCGACGGACCTGTCAATTGCGATCGACCCATCAATCGCGACCGACAGAGTCAACGACCGATTGACCACGATCGACTAAAAATCCGGGCCACGTGTCAATCGCGATTGACCCATCAATCGCGACTGACAGCCACGACGGACCTGTCAATCGCGACCGACACGTCGATCGCGATTGACCTATCAATTGCGATTGACAGAGCTTGCAAACGCGATTGACGAGCAAATTTGGCCAATTTTTTAGGGCAAAAAATAGTGGTCTAATTTTTTGGCAAATTGCGGGGAAATTTTAAGGGTTAGTAGAGCATTGTGAGGCCTATACCCAGAGCATTTGGAGAAGTCCTGTCTACTGGTTAACCTGTTTTAAGTCCTGTTTTAGCCCCAAAACCCTGAACGGACATAACCTCCTCATACGAAATCCGATTGCAGTGACCATATCCCGGGGTAGATAGGGTAATTTGAAGTGACCATATCCCGGGGTAGGAAAACTAAGTTTCCCTTGGGATTGTTTTCCATAGAGGCAAAAGGCAATTGGGTCTGTGAATTACATGCATGAAAGTGATCTGTCTGTCAACTGAATTCAATTCTTGAGCTAATTGTGGACTTTTTCATGTTCGTTGAGAGCATCAAAGGGTACTTGAAGCAAGAGTAAGTGCGAGCTTGGGAACACGCTTCCTGGGCATACAAGGGCAACCAAGGGAAGAAACTTAAGGTTGGAAATTCTCAACACCCTCTGTCAATCCCTAGCATAGGCTAAGTACGGATAGAGGTCTTGATTAACTAAGGACATGTTAAGAACGACCAAGTCCAAGAACTCTAATCACTCAAAGTTCAAGTGTTAGGAGATTACAATTGCGAAACAACCTAAGGGAAAAGAACTTAAATTGAGCGACCACACTCAAAGTACGATAAAATTTAAGTGTTCCTTGCGACGAAGATTAAATGGACAAGAAGTGATACCCTAAGGGCAATTAAAAAAGAACAAGTGACTAATACAAAAGAACTCAGCAACGCAAAGTGTACTTGGGAAAATTTGAGATCATTCAATTGGGCATATGAACCTTAGATCAGGATGACACCTAGGGAGAGATAGACAAAGTCTAAGATCTTCAGAGGCTAGTGTCAATCATACTGCTAGGTCTTGGGCCCATCAGTTGAGCCATCATTTGTATTACCCTAGCTCTGAGACTAGCGAGTCTGAGATGTCCCACGGTATGGAGAGACCTACAGGAAGTTCAGGAGTGCCATATTTACATAGGGTAGAAGGCCCTTACAAAACACAACTCGAATACCTTAGGACCAACCGATTAGGTGCTAGCATCTATGAGGACGGCCTAGGAAGATCGGTGGTCTAGATTAAAAACCCTCACCAATCCATTGTACTAGAGCACCCAGCTGTCAAGTTTGAAAATGGAGCATACTTGGACAAAGAAGGGACAATATATGTAGTCACCAGTCACCCAGATAGGACAAATGAATTTGGGAATGTGATCTTAGAAACGGACTTAGGTGACCTAGAGCAAGGAAACATGGGTGTAGAACCTAGAACCCCCCGAGGTAAATCTGTTCTCACTAGGATTATCACACCAGAGTGGATTCCTCAAGATAATAAGAGCATAGATCTACTCCTGAACCGAGAGACTGATGAAGCCTTTTGGAGATATAGATCTGATCAGCCGAATGAGGTAGGAACAATCATGATATATGAGTTCAAAGATCATGATAGTCCAAGCAGAGTGACCTACTTGGATCATGCTTCAGAGACGGTCTTTGTGGTTACCGAAAATGATAGGCATGCTTACACTTGGAAAGGTGAATTTATTTTCCCCCAACCAAGATCGAATGTGTCCTTTGGTCACCCAGGAGCTGGAACATCCCAAGCTCATGGAACTCAAAGAGACAGACATAGAGATAGACCGGAGGTAAGCTTTGCCAACCCAGTGGGAAGAGACAGAACGAGAACGGAAACAAATAGAGTGGAACCTAAGGGACTTAGAGCCCCAAGGAACCAAAGGAATGCTGATGATTTCCCTCTGCCAAGGCCTAGGGAACACACAAGATTTTGAGACCGACTCAGTTAGTTAAGTCCATGAAGAATTACTTCGATGGCACAGGAGACCCATATGATCATGTGGCCGAGTTTAGGCAAGTCTTGAGAGCTGAACAAGTTGAGGGCTTGTTCACGCAATATAATGACTTTGGTCTAACACTTAGGAACACAGCCCTTACGTGGTTTCAACCATTGAATGAGAGACAGTTCAGGAGCATAGACCAACTTTTAGAGGCTTTCATCACCAAATTCTCTAAAAGTGGCATAAGGCATAATACTTCCTCATTGATACACAGCTTCAAGCAGACCCCTCAAGAGACGCTGAGACTTGCAGGAAGAAGATTTAGGCAGTATCTTGAGAGATGCCCTGTTCCTGAGTTACCCACACCTTCCAAACAAAGTGGCTTTATTCTTGGATGGATTGCTAAGTACAAAGTTGCGATCCTATGTGTACTTGAAGGACCCTAGGACCATACAAGAGTGTGTACGCATGTGCATCGACATTGAGGATAACCTAGGGGAGGAGTTAGAGCTTTCCAAAATCTACAAAGATTCAGATAGTGCCTCTAGTCTCTCTTCATCGCAATCCACATCTATTGAAGAACTTGCGGAGAAAGTAGCTCAAAAACTAGGTGTCTCTAGTAAACAAATTCCTAGATTTGCCCTAGTAAAGAGGTGTTATACTTGCGGTGGTGATCATATGGCGAATGTATGTCCCATCATGGCTCAACCCCAAGTGAACCCTAGCAGCCAATATTGCACCATAGAACGGAGATACACAAATCACACCGCACAAGACTGCCCATACAATAAGCAAGCAGTTAGGCAAACCTACCCTCAGCCCTATCCACAACAGGGAAGATACCAGAACCAGTACCCTCCACAACAATATGGTAGACCGCAGCAATCCTATCAACAACCCTACCAAAACCAACAAAGGCCACAACCTGTGTTAGCTCAACAACCTCCTGCTCCAGCCAATGTGATCCCTGTAAAGTACGCAGCTGCAGAAGAGAACCTGAATAGAGCCATAGTGCTAGTAACACCATTGCTATCAGAAAGTGACCCGAGCGATCATAGCTTTGATTCCACTCACATAGATAGTCCACAGGCTTACTACATGCTGTCTCCTGAACATGGTGAGTCCTACTATAGTGAAGAACCAAGTGAACCTAGTTGGGAACCAGATTACTCAAACGTCATGTACGCAAACCCCAACTCTAGACCCCAACCTAGGCAGGTAAGACCCCCATTCCCTAGAGGACCATGCTACAGATGTCAGGGAGATCACCTCATTTGTGATTGCCCCTTACCTCCACCTACACAACCCGAATCAGTAACAATTCAGGGCTTTTGTCAAGATTGCGAGAAGGAGCATCTCTTACGAGACTGCCCAAAGAATCCCAATAATATGCCAAAAATAACTCCAATTAACGTTATTGGTTTAGTTGTAGACTCAATAGGAAGTGTCACTTCCACTACACCAGTGCAAGTGGTCACTAGGGCCCAGGCTTTGCAACAGAACCCAGGAATAGGTCAAGAGAAGAGTGCAGAGGTTAGTGAAACCGAGAGCATAGCCAAGAAACGGTCAAGAGCCTGGAGGGATAGCCGAGAGAGAATGAAAAGACAATGGTCTAAAAAGATGAGTGACTTAGAAGAAAGCATAAGAGAAACAAAAGCCAAAATTGTTGAGCTCACCTCTCAAACAAACTCTCACATACCCCCACCACCCTCACTTCCATCACCATCTAACCCACCATCTGTCCACCTACCTAAGACCATCCCACCACCCCCTAGAGTAGGATCAGTGTTAGCTGACCCCACTCCTGAAGACATAGACATGATGCTTAAGGCATATCAGGCCAGAAAAGAAGGGCCAAACATGACAGATCATGACAAGTGCTACCCTAGAGCTGACCTAGAGATAGAAAGAACCAAGCTTTGCACGAAAATGGTCGCGTTGGCTCAGACGATGTTTGAAGTCAGTCGCCTCTTCAACTACTCTGGCTCAGCTAAGACACAATTGCACTTGGATGGACTATTAGAGAAGTTAGAGAGCATAATTGCAAGATCTACCAAGGAAGAACAAAATCAAGGAAGAGATGAGGCAAGTAAAAGATTAAGCATTCCCAGCCAGGAAGCTTATGTGCCCAATTCCACTGAACCAGACACCTCTTCTTCTATGAATAGGTTCACACCAGAATTCCTACGGGAGATTCAAGAAGACAAATGGGCTAAAGAAAGTGAAGTTCCTCCTCCCATTGAACTTGTGGATGACACACATGATCAATTCCCACAAGATATTCCCTCTATTTATGGAGAGCAGAAGAGTGCACAAAATCAAGAGAGGTTAGACTTCGAGTCTAACTCCCTACAGGAATTACCCCATTTCACAGGCCCATGGGAAGCCAAGTCTACTTGTATGAGAGCACCCACGGTCATGGTAAGAAACGAAGACTCAGTCATACCTAGGAATACGGAGGTAGTGAAAAACACTAAAGTGCAGTGCAACCTCACTTTAGAAGAGCTACTCAAAGTTAGGCCAGAGTTATGGAAACATGTAGCCAAACAAGTACCAGAGATAGCAAAACCTCGTTCCCAGGAAGGTTCTCATAGGACAGTGCCAGAAATTCCTCTAGACAAGATAGGAGATATGAGTGAAGGTGAAGAAGGAAGCACCTATCTTCCCATTACCCATCAGGGTTACACAACTAAGGCAATTCTAGACTCAGGTGCAGGAGTCGCTATTGCTACCACTTCCCTATGGAAGCGGTGGGGCAAGCCAGCACTCAGGCCCACGAGGATGAAATTGCAAATGGCTGATGGTCACATAGAGAGGCCTTTAGGACTACTTGAAGGAATAACTCTTACTACATGTGGTGTAGAGTTTGAGCACACATTTGCTATCTGTGATTTTAGCAAGAACCATGCCTATGAGATGATTTTGGGAAGACCATTTATGCGACAGTTGCAAGTGGTCCATGATTGGGGAACCAATTCCTTGTATTTGCAACACTTAAGTGTTACGACCAAAGTCAATCTCAAGGATTACTCTCATAGAGATGTACCGCCTATTCAATGGAATCCCATCCATAGAGCTAAGGATGACACGGAGTCAGTGCATTCCATAGGATTAGGATCCTCATGGATGCATGAAGACACCCACTTATGGATGTGCAAAGTGGCAGTAGAAGAAGAGAAAAGAGAAAAAGCCAGAGAGGTAGGTGCGAAAGAGACACATAGATCAATTCAAGACCCAGCCTATGCACCCATAGTATTTCTCGATGAAGAGTTTGAACCTCACGGCTGGGCAGAAATTTTAGCAACAATGGATGTAGCCATCAATGAAGAGTAGTGGACACCCCACTGTGATGAGGATGGCTATGACATTTCAGTCTTCTCAATAGAGCCAATCATGGGAGATGTAGTTTTAGAAGAATGCGAACCTAGCCCTGATACATCTGAGGATGCAAGTGACTCCGACTTAGAGTCAATCATTATGGACCCACCTTTTGCATCAGATGAAGAATACTTCTATGAAGTTGAAGCTTACCCCCAGAGACATGGAGAAAACACGAATGATGTGAGGTTAGCCACACAAGTAGCCACTAAGAGTGGAGGAAAGAAAAGAAAGAAGAAGGAAGTCACTCCGGAGGCAGAAGAATCCTTGTTTGAGGTCCCTGAAAACTTTAAAAAATATGAGATAGACGATAGGAGAGTCATGATAAGAATGCCTAAACGTGAGGCACAAGCAGGAGAGGCCTATGATAGCAAGGAAACTACCAAGAAAATAGTTGTTGCCATAGAAGAGGGAGAAGAAAGATGCACCTACATAGGGCATGACCTGACGGAAGAAGAAGAACAAGAGTTGGTAGCTTTGCTAAGAGAGTATAGAGATGTATTCGCTTGGAGCTACAAGGATTTGAAGGGTGTTGACCTAGACATATGCTCACACACAATTCCCATGACCTCAAATGCGAAACCCTCTAAGCAAAAGCCATACACATATAATGATAACTATGCTGCTAAGATCAAAGAGGAGATAGATAGACTGGTAGAAGCTGGATTCATCTATGAAATTGAGCACACTGAGTGGGTATCCCCCATTGTAGTGGTGCCCAAGAAGAATGGAAAGCTACGAGTATGCATTAACTTGAAAAAGGTCAATGCAGCCACTATCCGAGATAATTATACACTTCCTATCACAGAGCATCTACTAGAAAGGGTAGCAGGCAAGAAAGTGTACAGCTTCCTTGATGGATTTTCGGGCTACAATCAAGTAGCCATAGCTCCAGATCAGCATAAGACAGCTTTTGCCACAGAGTGGGGCATATTTGCTTTTCGGGTAATGCCATTCGGGCTGACCAATGCCCCTGCAACCTTCCAAAGATTGATGTGTCACGTGTTTAAGGAGTTCCTGAGGAAGAATTTAGAGGTCTATGTTGATGATCTATGTGCTCATTCCAACATTAGACAGACACATATACCAGAACTCAGGCAAATCTTTGACAAGTGTAGAGAGTATCAAGTCTACCTGAACCCAGAAAAGTGTGTTTTCATGGTCAAGCAAGGCAAAATTCTAGGACACATAGTGTCAAAGAACGGCATATCCACTAACGAAGAGAAGGTGAAAGCCATCGCAAAACTACCTAGGCCAAAGACTGTCAAGGAAGTACAAGCTTTCATGGGGCATTGTGGTTATTACCGACGGTTTATACACATGTATGCCATCATAGCAAAGCCTTTGTATGAACTTTTGACTAACTTCGAGTGGACTAATGAGTGTGAGGACTCCTTCAATGAGCTCAAAAGAAGATTGTGTTCAACACCAATCTTGATCACACCAGATTGGAATAAGCCGTTTCATGTTCACATGGACGAATCCAATTATGCTATTGGATGTGTGCCTGCACAACCTACAGGTGAAGGTAATATGGATCTTCCAATTGCCTATGCCAATAGACAATTGAATGCAGCTGAACAAAACTATACAACCACTGAACGAGAGGGATTAGGCATGGTATATGCAGTTAAAAAGTTTAGACACTATTTGCTTGCAAATAAGTTTAAATTTTTTACTGATCATCAAGCACTGTTGTACTTGGTAAACAAGCCATGCAATACAGGTAGATTAGTAAGATGGTTTCTCTTACTAATGGAATACGACTTTGAAGTTGTGGTGAGGAAAGGGAAGACTCACTTGAGAGCAGACCATCTCTCTAGGCTCACATCTGGATAAGCCCCACAAGGAGTATCAGATGACCTTCTTGATGCTTACTTGTTTAATTTGGAAGTTGTATCTCAGTGGGCTAAGCCATTAGTGCCAGTACTGACCTACGGGCCTAATCACCTAGTCATAAACACTCAAGATAGAGAGGTAGTAAAAGCCCAGAAGTACCATATCATGGCAGGAAGCATGTACAAACAGACAGATCAAGGGATATTGGCTTGTTGTGTGGAAGAGGACGAGTATGCAAAATGGTTGCAATTAGCACATGTAGGTGCATTAGAGCAACACTACTCAAAGAAAAGAACTTTACAGACACTTAGAAGATTCGGAGTGCATTGGCCTACTATGGAAGCTGATGTCCAAAAGTTGTGCAAGGAATGCCCAATCTGTTGCACTAAAACACCTGTGGAACATGCCACTCTATATCAAGTGTCCATAGTGCCAGATTGGAGTGAACCATTAGTAGATTGGAGTGAAACAGATTGGAGTGAAACAAAGAAGTCTAGAACATGAAGCCCTAGATTACTCACTCATTGGTGATAATCTATACAAGCGTGGTAAAGATGGTTACCTGAGACTATGTGTCCATGAGAGCGAATATCTCAAGATCTTGGAAACTGCTCACCAAGGTGTAGCAGGAGGACACTTTGGACCAGATCGGGTGATCAAAGCAATGCTATTTGCAGAATTATGGTGGCCGACCCTTCACATGGACGCACATACCTATGTGAAGAGGTGTGATGTCTGTCAGCGAACTCAATATCCTATAAGATGAGATGCCACTAAAACCTTTGATGGGTGGACGTGCATTCTCTAAGTGGGGGATAGACTTTGTTGGTCAAATTAATCCCCCAGCTAAGGGTTCACATGCTGAATATATCATTGTGGCCACAGACTATCTAACCAAGTGGGTAGAAGTAAAAGCTACCACAAAGAACGATGCTCAAACGACAGCTAAGTTCTTATTTGAGAATGTGTTCACAAGATACGGGCTACCTATAGAGCTAGTCAGTGATAGAGGCACTCACTTCTTGAATGAAGTTATTGAAAATCTGCTCCAAGAATTCTTGGTTATACACAAGAAGTCTGACCCCTATCACCCACAAGCTAATGGGCAAGCCGAAAGCACAAACAAGATTCTATGTAATGTGCTTACCAAATTGGTGAATAATAAACGCTCTGATTGGGACAAACAGCTACACCATGCTGTTTGGGCATACCGAGTGGCCTATAAAATGGTACACCAAGCCACACCCTTTCAGATAGTATTTGGCCAAAATGCGGTGCTACCTTTGGACTTCTTGATTCCCACATTGAGAGTAGCACAGGAGCATGAGTGGACGGGTCATGAACTCTCTTCGAGAATTTTTTACCTTGAACGATTAGGTGAAACCAGACTAAGAGCTGCAGCAGGAATATAAGCAGCTAAGAAACGACAGAAGGCGTACTTTGATGCCCATGTTAAGGATAAAGGATTAAAGGCCGGAGACTTAGTTTTGGTATATACTCTGAAACAACATGCGAGAAAGCTAGAAAAACGTGGTTACGGACCTATGATCATCAACAGGATTTCAACTAGTGGAGCAGTACAACTAGCCACTTTAGAAGGTGATATTCTCCCTAGCTACATAAGCGGATGCTGAGTCAAGTTATAAAAGGAACCTCTCACGGAGGAAATGCTCAATCGACTCAACACTTCCAAGAAACGTAAAGAAGAGGAAAAACGAGTTCAAGAAGAAGCTCAGGCAGAAGCCTTGGAACGCATCCGAAAAATGAAGATGAGAAGACAAGGACGAGATCAGACAAGGATAGATGACTATGCGAACCCCGGATATCATATGGCTATGTGTAAAGTCTCCAGTGTAAGCCCCCATAGAATAATTGACCGACGTCCTTTTGTAACCTTGGAGATAGGACAAGGAAAGGGTGCAAAGACTGCACGGGCCTTGATTGACTCAGGTGCAGCCACTAGTGCCGTTAAACTCTCTTACTGTCAAGAATTGAAATTAAAAGTCAATCCTATAGAAGCATATCTCATAGGATTGGGAGGTGTGGAAACCCCTTGCATGGGCGAGGTGGAACTTCCCCTCTCCATTCAAGATGTTCTAATGACAGTGAAAGTACTAGTGTGTCAAGATGAGGATCTCACGGAGCCTCTGGTCTTGGGTCAAGACTGGATCTATGACCATGTAGTCAACTTAAACCTAAGAAGTGGACTTCTTCAGGTATGGGTAAATCAGACTCAAATTACAATTGAGTTAGATAATAGAACACTCAAGGAACTAGGAAAGGCATAGACTCCTGGTCCTTCCAGGGGTACACATGAAGTTGACCATGTTGTTCTTGTCCAAAGTTATGTGATGCAGAGGAATGGTGATCTCAATAAAGAAGTCAAGGACTCAACGGAACTCCCTTCTTTTCCAAAGGCCAGAGGGAGGCAGCAACCAAAGGCAGATCAATTACTGAAGACTACCCATGCTGGAGGCCAAAAGAACGTGCGAAGCAGAATGACTCAGCCATTGAAACAATTGTGGGTGCGAAAAGGCGAGCGGCCTATTACAGTCAAGCGACAAGAACCATCTCAACTTCCTATAAGTAATCAACGACATGATACTAATAAGGAGACTTCCAAAACTTCTTTTAAGAAAGTGAAATCTATCTAGGTACCCAAGAAGTCGCTGAAGGCTGGCCCACAATCAAGACAAATTCGGGTGCCTAAGGCTTACTTGCGGTCTCAACTAGTCACGCACGAATCACATCAGACACGCCAGGGTTCACTCACTCAAAGAGCCGTTACCCACTCTTGTTTAATACGCACGAATACACAGTCGCCCAGGAGCACGAACAGACTCACTTGTAAATGGGTCCCAAAAACGCCTCATTCCCAAGCAGACATACTCATAAAGCCCTCCAGAGTCTCCATTAAACCAAAACCGAAAGCCATCCATTGTGTTTGGCAGCCTAAAATTTGTAATAAAACCCCCCGAACCCCATGTGTAAATTCATCCTCACTTGCTAGCTACATCACTCATACATTGCATCTTTCCATCTAGCTCGTAGGACTATCCATTCATTAACTACACACACAATCATCGAGCACTCACTGACCCACTAACCCATTACTCACCTCATGATAATGTTGTAACAAGGACAAAAAGTGTTCTATCTTGTCCATTACAATATTAACGCATGATTCTATATTCTCACAGAACTAGCAAGCAAGCAGTAACATCGGCAGAAGCAGGAGGCACCAGTTCCCAGGCAGGGTCTAGTGCACAAATCGTGGACATTGAAACCCTCCTCCTTGAACCACCACTCACCGAGAGGCCTCAAGAACTTCAAGCGGTGCATGTGTTCCCTATTCAGGACCCTCCTCAGGGACACACTTCTCAAGTGGGGAAACACGCTCATTGGTTTAGTGATGTCGCAAGGCCATTGGGTGATGGCACCTACTTCTGGGAAGTAGAAATTGAGTTCAATGGCAAATGGGGACGCTACCATTTCTTCACTCGCGAATTTGAGAACTATCAAAATGCAGAAGTAATGCGATCGGTATGGACCAAAGCGGGCTTGGATAGCTATTTCAGGGCACATTTGCCTAAGCCAGATTTCCTACGCTGCTCCTATTTTATCAGTACCATCACTCCTAGCAGGGCCAAGGGAGGCGATAGTACTTTTGTGCTGCCCTCACTATTGCCAGGCCATGAACTGAAGAGATTCAAACTGAACCTCAATTTGGTACGGGAAGCATTGAACATGCAAGGTATGCATATTCCCACTAAGAAAGAAACGTTGGTTCCAGGCAGGATGAAGCATAAGGATCTCAATAAATTGAAGGACATGGTAGCAATGACACCTACCATTGCTCTCCACCTACGAACGATCATGCAGCATTTTGCTTTTCCCGCCCAAGAACGCCTCACTATGCCACCAAAAAAGATATGGTTTAGCTTGTACCTAGCAGAGACAGAGAATCTCACCATCAATATACCACACTGGATCATCGATCAAATACACCTAGCCCATCAACGATGGAATAAGAAATAGAAAAATTTACTTCATGGATGTTGTGCTCTCACAAGAATAATTTACAGGTGCTTAGTGTACGACGTGCCCATTCAAAGAGCACTAGTATGGTCCAGGGCCCAACAGTTCCAAAGACGGCTATCAACGGCGGGTCCTCCATCGAAGAAGATGAGGGGGGGAGTTCAATTACCATGCGCTCAACCAAGGGGAGCCACTACCACACCAGAGGTGACCCCTCCACAAATGCGACGTATCCGACCATTTACCATTCGCCTACCCAGACCAAGTGCAGAAGGACCCAACCTGGTGTTCCCTCCGATTCCATCGGACTTCGAGTTCCCACAGGGTTACACCCTTGCTGATTTGACAGATGAAGAAATTGCCTGTTTGATCAATGAGTCTAATCTGGAGACAGAAGCAGAGCAGACGCAAGGACCAAGATTATACGAAACCATGAAGTGGGTCCAAGAACAACACAAACTGTCGCTCGAGACAGGAAAGATGATCATGAGCCAAATGTTAGCTGAGGAAGGTGTGGATGACATGTTTATCGAATCAATGAACCTGCACGCTGATGCAATAGGCTTAGATGAGGCTGTTCATGCAGCCATGACTTACATTCATCGATTTGAGAAACGAGTGCCTACTCGCCCCATGCAATCTGGCAAACAAATCCACATCAATGTATCAGAACCAAGAGGTAACACACAAACAGAAGCACATCAGGCGGAACCACTCTCACCCCCCACCTCACCTCTCACTACACAAGTCACCTCACCACCTGACACTACCACGCCTATTTCTGCCATCACCACAGTCGTCATGGGAATTCCTCTCTCTCCCGGTATCCAATTTGGAGGAGTTACCATGCCCACTTTCACAACACTCTTCACAAATATCACATCCACCCCACCCACTGTTCCCATCTACATAGTCACACACACGTTCGACACAATGGAAACATCACCAGCCACAACACCACTCCCACCCCCCACGCAGCCTCAATCCCCCATACCCCCTCCACCTACCTCACCACTTGACTCCACAGCATTCACAACTCCCTTCCCCTTCCCCATTCCCCCTACATCTTCATCTTTCCCTACATCGTTTAATGTAAATAGTATATTCATGGCATTACATCAATGTGTGTATCAACTTCAGAGTGAGTATCAGGCTCTCGAAGACCGTAATCATCAACTGACTACGAATCATCAACAACTACAGGGATGGCTTACAATTATAGAAGAAGAAAATGCAGACCTCAATCAACGTTACACCACACTCGAGCAAGCTCATCAAATCCTCATGGAGAAACCCCAACCATCACAAGCGCTAGGTGTCAAACAACTCGAAGCCTTACTGGAGGTCTACCAAACAAATAATCTGAGAGTCCGGCAAAATTTGACTCTACTCAGAAAACACATGGCTACAGCCCTTGAAGAAAACAAGCGTCTGCAGAAGCAAAACGAAGAAAACCTGGAAGTTGCCATGGAAGGCTCTCCCCATGAAATTGACCCACAACAATTCAAAGCAATTCCCTCAGAAACAATGAAAACAATCTTGGAAAGCTATGCCGATCTATTAGAAGCACATGAAGATTTGGAAAAGGAACGGGATGAGCTACGTCGCCAGCTCAGGGAACAGGAGGCACAACCCAAATGTTGGAGGATAAACACTCCTATGTGCACAAGAAAAGCAAATGAACCCTCCTAGGATCCTGAAAATTTTCAGACATAGGTTCTGTATTTTCTGAGTTTCTCTGAGTATATGCAGAGACTGAAAATGAAATTTTGCAGACATAAACTAGACTTTAAGAGCTTTCAAATGAGAGTAAAATCACTCCATTTGGATACTGGATGATGCCTCAACCAGCTGCAACAAAACAGATAACTTGATCTCTTCACACAGTATAAGCTAACTAGACAGACACTGTTCTAGACATTTCTCTGCACATGTGCAGGCACTGAACCTGAGACTTATACCAGACAAAGTAGAACTTATAAGCTTTCCAAGAAGACAAAAATCATTGCAAATGGATTCCGGATGAAGGAGAAACAACAATTACAAGACCGGGGGGTCTGCCAAAAACATCTAGATAGATAGAGTGTGTAAAAGTGAAATTTCTGCAAAATATGCAGAGAACAGCTAGTAGGGGGTGTGCTTAAGCAAGGGGGAAGCTTGGGCACGTATTTCCACGACTCTAAGTCATAATACAACTCATTAGAGGTTTTAAAGACCACATACTAACCTCTTTAACCAATCAAAAGCATATACATGTCAAAAGTGAGGTCCAATCACATCAAGAGGTGAGCTAAATCTTCTCTAATCAATTTCTTTCCATTATGGGCATAATTGGATGCCTCCAAATCGTGGAAATCAGCCTCCTTTGATTGTGGATGATGTGGAAGGTTCAATTTGGGGCATGTTCCCACACTCTTGAGCTTGAAAAACTTTCAACACTCCCCCTCAAGCTCAAGTCTTTTCCTTTTGTTGCTTGAGCCTATGTCTTTTATGTTGATAGCTTCCTTGAATCCTCCAAGCTTTGTACATTCAAGAAACTTTGTCATCATGTCTGCAACCTGCATTTTAGTGTTCACATACCTTATATCTAGCTCTTTTGCCATCACCTTTTCTCTAATGAAGTGGTAATGAACCTCTATGTGCTTGCTCCTTGCATGAAACATGGAATTGTTAGCTAGATAGATGCTTGAAATGTTGTCTCCATAAAGAGGAAACTCCTCCACTTCCACTTCCAAGTCCTTAAGTAGCTTCTTAAGCCATAATAGCTCACATGTAGCCAATGCTAAACCTTTGTACTCAGCCTCTGTGGATGAAAGAGCAACAGTGGGTTGCTTCTTAGAGCTCCAAGAGATCACTTTTGTACCTATCATGAAAACATAACCCGATGTACTCCTTTGATCATCCTTGCTACCTGCCCAATCAGCATCACTATATCCTTTGACACTTAAATCAGCATCATATGAGTAAAATAGACCTTGTTTGATGGTGTGCTTGATGTAACGAAGCACCTTCTTGCCGCCATAAGATGATCATGAGTAGGTGCATGCAAAAATTGAAAGAGAACACCTACTACATATGCAGATCAGGTCTAGTAAATGTAACATAAATTAATGAACCAATTATGCTTCTATATAGTGTAATATCTTGTATAGCCTCTCCTTGACCTGCAACCAACTTTGTATTGGGCTCCATGGGCTGAGAAAGTGGCTTACAACCACTCATACCAAACCTGTATAGCACATCCAACAAGTATTTTCTTTGAATCAAGAAGATGCCATTGTGTGCATAGATTACCTCTATTCCCAAGAAGTACTTTAGTGTTCCAAGATCAAATATCTTGAACTCCTTCCCTAGCTTTGATTTGATATCTTTAATACCTGCAATATCACTTCCTGTGATGATTAAATCGTCCACATAGATGCATATGTATACCGTCTTGTCTCCTTGCTTCTTTATGTAAAGTGATGGATCTGCAACACTTTGTTTGTATCCACAACTTGATAAATAATCCAGTAACCTCTGATTCCAGGCCCTTGGGGCTTGCTTTAGTCCATATAATGCTTTCCTTAGCTTGGAAACATGATTTGGGTACCTGTTGAAGCTCAAAGTCAAGGACAAAGCATGGAAGCACATCAAAAGGTGGACACACAAGGAAAGGGAGCAAGTAGGGAGCACCAAGAAGTGTATGTCAAATTTTCAGAAGAATCCCCTACAAAAATAGTGATTTCCATCACTAAAAACCATTGTAAATACCATTATCTAGTTTTAGTAACTCCATTTTGTTCAAGCCGAGGAGTCCTCGAGCTTGAGGAGTATTAGAAGTACCATCATACCAATTTTCATAATTTTTAGACCTCGTTTGAGCCCTCAAATAAGCCCTGGAACCTAATTTTTAACTAGGCCGGACACTAGGTCTGGACAGGGCCAAAACTAGTCAAAAAACTATAAAAAGAGCTAGAGAGCTCATTTTTGGGGTTAGCTTGTTAGAGAATAGAACTTTTGTAAGAGAACTCTTTTGCAATCTAAGCTTTCCATTGTTCCTCTCTTTGATCTTACTTTGTGCGCGTGTGTGTGTATGTGTGTGCATGTTTGTGTGCTTTCACTCACGCACTTGTGCCTTCACTTGCTCGTGGTCTTCATACCGGTCCTCACGTCTCCGCGGATTGACAAGTAAAGGAGGTGGTGCTTACGCTTGAGCTACACCAAATTTTGGCGCCGTTGCCGGGGAGAGTGCTTCGAGGACGAGCGTTGTGATGGTAAGATCGTAGATTTGCGACGTTGGAAGGTAAAAAAACTGTCATTTCAGTTCATTTTCTGTTTTTTCCTCTTCATCTTCATCATCATCATCATCTCCACCTTCTTCCATCTTCTTCTTCATAGAAATTTCTTGTTTTTTAGTGCATTTTCACCATTTTCATACCATTTTTCATGCATTATTGTGTGGGAAGGAGTTAGGAGGTGCAAGGGAGAGCAAGCGCTGTGTTTTTTTCATGATTTTCTGCTCATACGGAGCTCGCCATAGCCGGCGCTCATAAATTTGAATTTCCCGCCAAAAAACGCGATTCTGTGATGAAAATCGCGATTCTGTGAAAATTCAAAATTTTTTGAAAAATCACGATTTTCAGTTTTCCCGCCTAAAAGTTGGTTGAAAAGAATCGCGACTCTGTGTTTTTTCTCAAAAAAAAAAAAAAAAAAAACACGATTCTCTGCTCAAAATCGCGATTCTCACCAATCACGATTTTCAGCAAAAACACGATTTTGTGAAAAACACGATTTTCTGCTCAAAATCGCGATTTTCACAAATCACGATTTTCA
Organism: Ceratopteris richardii; assembly: GCA_020310875.1. Classification (NCBI taxonomy): domain Eukaryota; kingdom Viridiplantae; phylum Streptophyta; class Polypodiopsida; order Polypodiales; family Pteridaceae; genus Ceratopteris; species Ceratopteris richardii. The sequence continues at coordinate 2,629,020 of CM035430.1, read as the reverse complement.
GCGAAAAATACGATTTTGAGAAAAACACGATTCTCTATGACAAAATCGCGATTTTCATGCCAAAAACACGATTTTGTGAAAAAGGCGATTCTGTGAAAACACGAATTTTTGCTCAAAATCGCGATTTTCAAAAACACGATTTTGTGCTCAACATCGCGATTTTCATGTCAAAAACACGATTCTGAGAAAACACGATTTTCAGTCAAAAACACGATTTTGTGAATCACGATTCTCTGAGTCAAAATCGCGATTTTCAAAAACACAATTTTGTGATCAACATCGCGATTTTCAAAAACACGATTTTGTGATCAACATCGCGATTTTCAGAAACACGATTTTGTGATCAAAATTGCGATTCACGATTTTGTGATCAACATCGCGATTTTCAGAAACACGATTTTGTGATCAAAATCGCGATTTTTAGAAACACGATTTTGTGATCAACATCGCGATTTTCAGAAACACGATTTTGTGATCAAAATCGCGATTTTCAGAAACACGATTGTGTGCTCAAAATCGCGATTTTCAAAAACACGATTTTGTGCTCAACATCGCGATTTTTTTGACTTCACAGCATCGCAATTTTCAGAAAGTTCACAAAATCGCGATTTTCTCCAAAGGTCCTGTTTGCCTGTTTTGACCCCCAGGAGCCTGATTTGACATAACTTTCTCATCCAAAGTCCATTTTTTGAGCTATATAGCTTGTTGGAAAGCTCGTTTCAAATCCTACATGATCTCAACTATTTTTTTTCAAGAATAATGCATTGATTTTGAGATAGGATAATTTGAAGTTGACCCTCAGGTGGGACTAGGGAACCAAGGGGGCTCTAAAGAATTTTGAACCATACCAAAGGGAAAATTTGGACTCTTGACTAAAGCTTATGAACCTGAGATCTGGTAGACACTTAGGCAAGGATAAACAAAGCATTAGATCTTCTGAGGCTAGTGTCAACCATACATCCAAGTCTTGGACACAACAACTAAGTGGTGATCTTTTACTAAGTTCAGACATAAGTGATTCAGAAATGTCTTTTAGCATGGGAAAACCTGCAGGTGGCTCAGGGACTGCCCATCTACAAACACCGGAAGGTCCCTATAAGACACAGTTGGAATATATTCGGACCAACCAATTAGGTGCTCGCATCTATGAGGATGGTCTGAGGCGATCAGTGGTCCAACTCAAAAATCCAGATCAATCCTTTGGACTTGAACACCCGGTGGTCAAGTTCGAAGAGGGTTCACAAATTGATAAGGCAGGAACCATGTATGTGGTTACCAACCAACCAGATAGAACCGATGAGTTTGGAAATATCATTCATGAGAATGAGATAGGAGACCTAGAACAAGGAAATATAGGACAAGGACCCCAGACTCCTAGAGGCAAGTCAGTTTTGACCCGAGTGATCACTGCAGACTGGATCCCTCAAGACAACAAAAGCATAGAACTATTTTTGAATAGAGAAACAGAGGAAGCCTTTTGGAGATTCAAGCCAGAACAACCTAGCCAATTGGGCATAGTCATCATCTACGAGTTCAAGGATCCAGAGATACCAGGCAAAGTTGTCTACCTAGATAACACGTCAGAGAAAATTTTCTTGGTAACAGAACATGATAGACATGCATATACTTGGAAGAATGAATTGATTTTCCCTCCACCAAGATCCAATGTTTCCCACGGCCTCCAAGGAGTAGGGTCATCCCAAGCTCAGGAAGCCCAGAGAGAAAGAACTAGAGAGAGACCGGAGGTAAGTTTTGCACACACAGTGGGCAGGAATAGATCAGGATTTGAAAATGAAAGACCTGAAAGAGAGAGACATCAAGCACATAGGCAACAAAGAGATGAACAGGATTTTCCATTGCCTAGACCCCGGGAGTACCCAAGAACCCTTAGACCCATTCAAGTGATCAAGGCAATGAAGAACTATTTCGATGGGACAGGGGATCCTTATGATCATGTGGCCGAGTACAAACAAGTGCTGAGAGCCGAACAAATTGAGGACTGGTTCACCCAGTACGAGGCATTTGGTTTGACCCTTAAGGGCACTGCCTTAGCTTGGTTTCAACCATTGAGTAGAAGCAGCTATCACGATATAGGTCAACTGCTAGACGAATTCATTGTAGAATTTTCCAAGAGTGGTATCAGGCATAACACATCATCCTTGATCCACAGCTTCAAGCAGACTCCCCAAGAAACAGTGCGACTAGCAGGTAGAAGATTCAGACAGTATCTAGAAAGATGCCCTACTCTAGAGTTACCCACTCCGGCCAAACAAGTGGCTTTGTTCTTAGATGGCTTACTGAGCACCAAGTTAAGATCATATGTGTACTTGAAAGATCCTAGATCCATAGAAGAGTGTGTGCGGACGTGCATAGACATAGAAGATAACTTGGGTGAGGAGTTAGGATTGTCCAAACTCTACAAAGATTCGGATAGTTCTACTAGTCATACTTCAAAGATCTCCACAGAAATAGAAGAGATAGCTGAGCAAGTTGCCAAGAAGCTGGGAGTCCAAAATAAACAAACACAGAGAGTCACTCCAGTGAATCGGTGTTATACTTGTGGGGACGACCACATGGCTAATGTATGCCCAATGCAAAACCAAAACATTAGAGAAAGGAATGCTCCATATTGCACTATTGAGAGAAAATACACAAACCACACGGCTCAAGATTGTCCCTACAATAGGCAAGCTGTTAGACAGAATTATCAGCAACCTTACCCACAAGGTAGGTATCAGAACCAATACCAACAGCCATATTATAGACCACAACAGCAATATCAGGCACCATATAGGCCACAACCTGTCTTGGGAAACCAACCACCAGCTCCAGCCAACGTGATTCCAGTCAAATATGCTGTGGGAGAGGAAAATCCAAATAGAGCATTGGTGCCCCTAACCCCATTGATACCAGATAATGATTTTCATGCTCATAGTTCAGACTACTCCCACGAAGGTAGTCCACATGCGTATTACACAGAGTCACATGAACATAGTGAGATTTACTCGTATCAATATGAGGCACCACCTATGGAGCAAAATTGGGAGCCAGAATACTCCAATGCCATGTACACACATCCTAACCCTAGGCCCCAGTGAGACAAATGAGACCACAAGCCCCTAGAGGATCTTGTTTCAGATGTCATGGTGACCATTTCATTCGTGACTGTCCCCACCCATCATCTCCGAGTCAAGGACAGGCTATCACCATACAGGCTTTTTGCCCTGATTGTGGCAAAGACCATCTCCCTAGAGATTGTCCAAGAAACCCCTCCAGTGCACCCAAGATTACACCCATTAATGTGGTAGGCTTAGTGGCAGATTCAAGTTCAAGTAGTAGCAATGTGGCTCCTATACAAGCTGTCACTAGAGCACAAGCCTTAAAACAGGATAAACCAATAGAACAATCAGAGTCGAGTGAATCAGGAGAGCCTAGTAAGAGGAAAACAAGAACATGGAAGGATACTAGAGAGAAGGCCAATCGCAAGTGGAATAAAAAGTTATCGGAACTAGAAGAAAGCTTAAAAGAAGCGAAAACAAAAATAGAAGACATTGCATCTCAAAGCCCCTCGCATGCCGAAACTCCATCCACTCCACCTCATCCCACCCCACCACCCATTGTAAATAGACCGCAACCAGGGTCTGTTCTGGCAGATCCAACCCCAGAAGGCTTGGACATGATGTTCAAGGCCTACCAGGCTCGACTTCAAGAAGGGCCTACAGCGGCAAACCTAGACAAGAGTTACCCTAGAGCAGATTTAGAGATTGAACGGATGAAAATGTGCATGAAAATGGTAGAACAAGCTCAAGCTATACTTGAGACTAGTCAAAAGTTCAATCAGACAAACTCTGTCAAACCAGATTTGCATTTCCAGGGCTTACTAGAACGATTAGAGCAGTTGGTAAACAAACCACAAGTTTCTTTACCTCCACAGGCTCAACCAGTTATTGAAAGAGGAAGCTCACCACCAATGGGAGCTTATGTTCCTAATTCCACGGATCCAGGAATACCTCCTTCAATTCAACAGTACTCTCAAGAATTCTTGCGGGAAATACAAGAAGAGAAATGGGCCAAGGAGAAGGGTAATTCCCCTCCTATTCCTGAGATTGATGATCTTCATGATCAATTTCCCCAAGACATCCCATCTATTTACGAAGATGAAGCAGAACAACAAGAAGACGAAAGGTTAGATTTTGAATCTAATACCTTAGAAGAACTGCCTCAATTTCCCGGCCCATGGGAATCTGAATCTCTCCAGATTAGAGCTCCCACAATACTAGTAAGAAATGAAGACTCAGTGGTTCCAAGGAACACGGATGTCGTGAAGAACACTAAGGTTTAGTGTCATCTCACTGTAGAAGAGCTGCTCAAAGCAAAACCTGAGCTTTGGAATCATGTGAAGGATCAGGTTCCAGAACTTGATTCCAACATGCCAAAAGCAGGCTCCAAGCAAAGGGTACCAGAGATACCTCTAGACAAAATAGGGGACATGTGTGAGGGTGAAGAAGGTAATACTTATCTTCCAATCACCTACCAAGGTTACACAACCAAAGCAATCATAGATTCAGGTGCTGGTGTTGCTATTGCGACCACCTCCTTGTGGAAGCAATGGAGCAAGCCCACATTAAGACCAACTAGAATGAAGCTTCAAATGGCTGATGGTCATTTTGAAAGACCTCTAGGATTGCTAGAAGGGATCACTCTAACCACTTGTGGTGTAGAGTTTGAGCACACATTTGCTATATGTGACTTTGAGAAAAATAATGTCTATGAGATGATCCTAGGAAGACCCTTCCTACAACAATTGCAAATAGTACAGGATTGGGGAACTAACTCCTTGTACTTACAGCACTTAGGGGTTACCACCAAGGTCAATTTGAAGGATTACACCTTCAGAGATGTACCACCCCTACAGTGGAATTCTATCCACAAAGTGAAAGAAGATTCCATCTCTGTGCATTCTGAAAGTTCACCTGATCCATCATGGCTGCATGAAGATACTCATTTGTGGATGTGCAAAGTTGCAAAGGAAGAGGAAAAACGTTTAAAGGCAAGGGAAGAAGGAACTTCACTAGGAGATAGACCAGTTAGAGACCCAGCCTACACACCGATGATCTTTCCAGATGAGGAGTTTGAGCCTCATGGCTGGCCAAAAATCTTAGCCACCATGGACATTGCTGTCAATGAGGAACAGTGGACACCTCATTGTGATGAGGAGGGTTATGATATCTCAGTGTTCATGTGTCAACCCTTGCTAGAAGAATGTGACCCTAGTGATGTCATAGAGGAAGAAGAGAATGACGATGATCTGGAGTCTATTGTGATGGATAGTTGCTTTAACTCAGAGCAGCACTATCTAGAAGATATAGGAGTGTTCACCCAGAAAGAAGAAGAACCTCTCACAAGTATTAAAACGGTAAACTCAAAGGATGGAAGCGAAAGTAGTCAAAAGAAAAATAAAAGAAAAGCAGTGAAACAAGAAGAGGAGGAATCATTGTTTGAAGTACCAGAAAACTTCAAGAAATATGAAGTTGATGACCGCAAAATTTTGGTACGAATGCCTAAGAGAGAGGCCATCATAGGAGAATCATATGATAATAAAGAAAAGACCAAGAAGATTGTAGTGACCATTGAAGAGAACGAAGAGAGATGCACATATATAGGAGATGACCTAAGTGCAAGAGAAGAAATGGAGCTTGTAGCTCTATTAAGGGAATATAGGGATGTGTTTGCGTGGCACTATAGAGACTTGAAAGGGGTAGATCCAAGAATTTGCTCTCATACTATCCCCATGACTGCTGATGCCAAGCCCACCAAACAGAAGCCCTACACATATAATGATACCTATGCAGCCAAAATAAAAGAAGAAATTGATAGGTTGATTGAAGCTGGATTCATCTATGAGATTGAGCATACTGAATGGGTGTCCCCCATTGTAGTAGTGCCCAAGAAGAACGGAAAGTTGCGAGTGTGCATTAACCTGAAAAAAGTTAATGCCGCTACAATCAGAGATAGCTATCCGCTTCCAATCACCGAACATTTATTGGAGCGTGTTGCAGGCAAGGAAGTTTATAGCTTTCTTGATGGATTTTCAGGTTACAACCAAGTAGCCATTGCCCCAGAAGATCAACACAAGACGGCTTTTGCCACCGAATGGGGAATCTTTGCATTTCGTGTGATGCCATTTGGGCTCACCAATGCACCTGCAACATTCCAAAGGCTCATGTGTCATGTCTTCAAAGAGTTCTTACGAAAGAGCTTAGAAGTGCATGTGGATGATTTATGTGCTCATTCCCAAGAAAGAAGATTTCACATCCCTGAGCTCAGACAGATCTTCAACAAGTGTAGAGAATATCGAGTGTGTCTGAACCCAGAAAAGTGGGTGTTCATGGTGCGTCAAGGTAAAATCCTCGGTCATATTGTTTCTAAGAATGGAATCTCAACGGATGAAGATAAGGTACGAGCCATAGTGGAGCTGCCAAGGCCAAGGAATGTTAAAGAGGTACAAGCCTTTATGGGCCATTGTGGATATTACCGTAGGTTTATCCACATGTACGCGATCATAGCTAGACCCCTTTATGCCTTGTTGTCTAATTTTGAGTGGAACGACGAATGCGAGAATTCTTTCAATGAACTGAAGAAACGTTTGTGCACAGCACCAATATTGACCACTCCTGATTGGAATAAGCCATTCCATGTCCATGTGGATGCATCCAATCATGCCATAGGATGTGTGCTAGCACAACCCACAGGTGAAGGGAATTTAGATTTGCCCATAGCATATGCTAGTAGACAACTAAACCCAGCCGAAAGAAATTATACCACAACCGAGCGAGAAGGGTTAGGCATGGTATATGCTGTAAAGAAGTTTAGACACTATTTATTGGCCAACAAGTTCAAGTTTTTCACTGATCATCAAGCTTTGTTATATTTGGTCAATAAACGTTGCAATACTGCACGCTTAGTAAGATGGTTCCTCTTACTAATGGAGTATGTATTGAAGTTGTTGTCAGGAAAGGTAGAACCCACCTTCGGGCAGATCACCTTTCTCGCATTACTTCAGGAGAGTCACCACAAGGAGTGTCTGATGAACTACCTGATGCTTATCTGTTCAATTTGGAAGTTGTTCCTAAATGGGCAAATAAGTTGGTACCAGTCCTAACCTTCGGCCCCGCAAATAAGAATGTGAAAACATCACAAGAAGAAATTGTAAAATCACAAAAATATCACATATTGGCAGGAAGCATGTACAAACAAGATACTGAGGGTGTATTAGCTTGTTGTGTCGAGGATGATGAACATAGTAGTTGGTTGCAGCAAGCTCATGAGGGATTGCTAGGAAATCACTATTCTAAACAACGAACATTGCAGAATTTGAAACGTTTAGGAGTGTATTGGCCTAGCATGGACAAAGAAATACATGAGTGGATCAAGAATTGTCCAATGTGCAGAGAGAGACCACCAGTGGAGCATGCGACCCTTTATCAAGTATCATTAATTCCAGATTGGAGTGCTCCATTGGTAGAGTTTATGAGATCGGGAACATTACCCAAAGAGGCCAGTCTAGCAAGAAGACGAAATATGGAGCAAGAGGCTCAAGGCTATGCCTTAGTAGGAGAGAACCTATACCGAAGAGGTAAAGATGGTTACTTAAGACTGTGCGTTCATGAATCAGATTATTTGAAAGTCTTAGAAACTGCACACAGTGGTGTTGCAGGTGGACATTTTGGTCCTGACCGAGTGATTAAGACCATTCTATTCTCAGGATTTTGGTGGCCCACTCTTCATATGGATGCACATACCTATGTGAAGAAATGTGACACATGCCAACGTGCACAATATCCAGTTAGAAAAGACGAGATGCCTTTGAGGCCAATGATGGGAGGGCGTGCATTTTCCAAGTGGGGCATAGACTTCATAGGTCCTATTAATCCCCCTGCTAGAAACTCCCATGCAGAGTATATTATTGTAGCCACAGATTACCTTACCAAGTGGGTAGAAGTGAAAGCCACAACAAAGAATGATGCTCAAACGACGGCTAAGTTCTTATTCGAGAATGTGTTCACGAGATATGGGCTACCAATAGAGTTAGTGAGCGATAGAGGCACACACTTCTTGAATGAAGTCATTGAAAATCTTCTCCAAGAATTCTTGGTGATACATAAGAAATCTGCCCCCTATCACCCACAAGCTAACGGACAAGCCGAGAGTACCAATAAGATCCTTTGTAACGTATTGACAAAATTTGTAAATAATAAACGCTCTGATTGGGACAAACAACTTCATCATGCTGTTTGGGCTTATCGAGTTGCCTACAAAACGGTACTCAACGCCACCCCATTTCAAATGGTCTTTGGACAGAATGCGGTGCTACCACTGGATTTCTTAATCCCTGCTTTAAAAGTAGCACAAGAGCATGAGTCGAATGGACATGAATTGTCATCTAGGATCTTTGATCTAGAACGCTTAGGTGAGACAAGGCTACGAGCGGCTGCAGGCATCTACGCTGCAAAGAAAAGGCAAAAGGCCTACTTCGATGCACACATTAAGGATAAGGGACTGAAAGAGGGAGATCTAGTGTTGGTTTACACACTGAAACAACATGCCCGTAAGTTGGAAAAACGAGGATATGGACCCATGATCATTAACAGAATTTCCACTAGTGGCGCGGTTCAATTGGCTACTTTAGAAGGTGATATTTTGCCAAACTATATTAGTGGTTGTAGAGTCAAGTTATATCAAGAACCTCTTACAGAGGACATGCTAATGAGACTCAACACTGCTAAGAAACGAAAAGAAGAAGAGTTAAGAGTGAGAGAAGAAGCACAGGCAGAGGCTAGAGAGCGCATAAGGCGAAATAAGTTAAGACGACTTGGCCTAGATGTCAACTCAAAAGCTCCAAAATATCACATGGATATGTGCCAAAAGTCAGGCATAGCGACTTCTCAGGTCATTGACCGAAGACCCTTTGTGACCATAGAGATAGGACAAGGGAAGGGTGCAAGGACGGTGAAAGCATTGATTGACTCAGGTGCAGCAAGTAGTGCAGTTAGACTTTCCTACTGCCAAGACTTGGGGTTGAACATCAATCCCATAGAAGCTTATCTCATAGGATTGGGAGGTGTGGAAACCCCTTGTTTGGGCGAGGTGGAACTTCCCATCTACCTTCAAGATGTTCCAATGAAAGTCAAAGTGCTAGTATGTCAAGATGAGAACCTTACAGAACCACTTGTCTTGGGTCAAGATTGGATCTATGACCATGCAGTTAACTTAAACCTAAGAAGTCAAATTCTTCAAGTTTGGGTACATGAACAATGCATCACATTAGAATTAGAGAACTGCATGCTCCTAAATCATGGCACCACACACTCTCTTAGTTCTTCCAAGACTAATCATATGAAAGAAGATGTTGTATGTGTCAAAAGCTCTATGATGCAGAAGGAGTCAATCGTGGAAGACCAGGTTCGAAGGCGGGTGGATCTTTCTTCTTCTCCAAAGACTCAAGTAGCCACAGTAGTGAGCCCACCACACAAGCAAACACAACCGTTCACGACAACTGCTACATCAAATAGAAAGACCCCATTCGATAAAAAAGCGGTTCCGGGCATGAAGCAGATCTGGGTACGCAAAGGAGAGCAACCACCAGCCTTACCCCCACAAATTCCATCCATGCACACTAACCAGGCCAGAAGACAAAGGAAGCAGCTCATACAAGCTCAATCACAAGATATCCAACAAGTTTGGGTGCCTAAGAAGTTAGCTGCAGCTCAACAAGGGCAATTACAGATGTGGGTACCTAAGAAGATCCTACACCCACAACAACCTTTGTTCTCCCACATGCAAAAGGTTTCAACAAAGAAGCCAAAAAGAGAAAAGGGTAAGAACCACGTACAGAGACCAAAGGAAGAGAAAATCAGCTCGTCAACATTAGTAGGAAGACATGCAAAAAGGATATGGGTTTGGAAGCCAAAAGTGCAAGTAGCCTCCACCGAACCAAAGCGTCAACCACACTGGATACCACAGTTCAGAAAGCATCCAAAGAAAAAGACGCCTGAAGTGACCTCTACACTGCCAAATGATGTTCTAAAATGGACTCCAATAAAGAGGATTACATCAGTTCGAGACTCAATGGATACCTCCTCCAAGGTCGGCATCAACCTCCACAAATAACATCGAAAGCCTCGAACGAGCAACAACCATGTGCTCCTCGCACAACCCTGTCTTTTGCACCATTCAGGTCATGCATTTCCAAAGTATGCATTAATATAGGGCCACATTACATGGCCGTGCATAGACACACTTGAGAATCCCACGCACAAGAGCACAGTGACGTATGTCAAATATTTCTATTGATACTAACTTTTGTGTTCTTGTTTTGTGATATCCTGTTCCAAAAAAAAAAAAAAAAAAAAGGGAGAAAGAAAAGCGGGAGAGAGCTTGTTCCCAGGTTTGGCTTATGAAACATGAATGAGTCATGCTTAGTTGAAGGTGGAACTGTGGGTTACTAGGCATTTATCAATTTGGATAGAAGTGTGTCTCGGCCAGCAGTGAGATTGTTGCTGCCTTATCTGGTAGATGACAAGCATTTGGCATGAACATGGCATCTACAACTATGATTTTCTCTTACCATGGTAGGAATGAAGAGCTTGAAGGTCCGCAACTTGAGTGATGCTTAACTACTTCATGTACCAGAGCAGCCAAGGAGATATCTGCAAAAGGTAGTTCTGGAGGAGAAGACTCCTGCATATGGTGAGCTAAAGAGAATATGTGAAACTCAGCTTGGTGTAGTTACCCGATGTTGCTTGCCAAGGAATATAAAGCAATTCCATTCTCCGTATTTCCTGAACCAGTATGGAACAGTAGCACTGGTGAATGGTCTATGTCAATCAGCATGGTAATCTCTTAGAAACCGGCACGTGTCCAATATTCCTCTGAGTGTCAATATAGGGAAGTGAACGTGCATGAGCCCAAGCTCAGAAATGCACATTGTTAGTGACAAATGTTGCTTTGAAAAGAGGAGAGGGGATCCACTACTTAAAAGATCTCATCAGTGGACAATCAACATGGACATTCATCAACAAGGTTCCATCCCAAAGGCCGAGTGTACAACACGAAGAGACAAACATCCATCAACCTTCTCCATGGTAAGTATCTTTACTCTGGAAACACCATAACCATGATAGTTTAGGAAACCTCTTCGTCAGCATACCCTTGAGCACTTAGCTCAAGACCCGCAATTTTTGCACCATACTTCTTCCAATGCATTTTCCAAGTAAGCATGCGTAGGGCTACATTACAAGGCCGTGCACAAGGCACATACTTTTTTCAACCCAGGCACGAACACACTTACCCATCATTCATTATGGGTTATGAGTAGTTGGCATGAATGCTCTCAACATCATCTTTAAAAGAGCTAGCGGACATCATGGGAACAACATCCGTATCTCTGAAGCAAATTGAAGCCAGTAGTTGCTCCAAATCACTCTTGACAACCTCTTTTGAGCAACTTGCAGTTTTGAAAGCTCACAACGACACATTCTTGCTGGACTCCAAGGAACCAGCTCATACAACGGATGGACACCACCTCTCAAAGCACTACATAGGACAGCCCTTCCAACAAGGGTCTGTCAGGGACGATAGACTCGAGAGGGGGGGGAGTGTTGAAGCTCAAATTCAAGGACAAATCATGGAAGCACATCAAAAGGTGGACACACAAGGAAAGGGAGCAAGTAGGGAGCACCAAGAAGTGTATGTCAAATTTTCAGAAGAATCCCCTACAAAAATAGTGATTTCCATCACTAAAAACCATTGTAAATACCATTATCTATTTTTAGTAACTCCATTTTGTTCAAGCCGAGGAGTCCTCGAGCTTGAGGAGTATTAGAAGTACCATCATACCAATTTTCATAATTTTTAGACCTCGTTTGAGCCCTCAAATAAGCCCTGGAACCTAATTTTTAACTAGGCCGGACACTAGGTCTGGACAGGGCCAAAACTAGTCAAAAAACTATAAAAAGAGCTAGAGAGCTCATTTTTGGGGTTAGCTTGTTAGAGAATAGAACTTTTGTAAGAGAACTCTTTTGCAATCTAAGCTTTCCATTGTTCCTCTCTTTGATCTTACTTTGTGCGCGTGTGTGTGTATGTGTGTGCATGTTTGTGTGCTTTCACTCACGCACTTGTGCCTTCACTTGCTCGTGGTCTTCATACCGGTCCTCACGTCTCCGCGGATTGACAAGTAAAGGAGGTGGTGCTTACGCTTGAGCTACAGTACCTCATACTAGCAAATCCTTGAGGTTGGCTCATGTAGACTACTTCTTCAAGCTCTCCATTGAGGAATGCATTCTTCACATCCAACTGATATAAGCTCCATTTCCTTGATGTGGCCACTGCAATCAAAGTCCTAATTGTTGGCATCTTGGCTATGGGGCTGAAAGTTTCATCATAATATATCCCGTAGCTTTGGGAGAAGCCTTTCGCCACCAACCTTGCTTTGTACCTAGCAATGGAACCATCTGAATTTCTTTTAATTTTGTAAACCCACTTATTACCTATCACCTTCATGCCTTCTTGAGCTGGTACCAAGCTCCAAGTATGGTTCTCATCAAGTGCTTTGAGCTCTTCCTTCATTGCCTCTTGCCAGTCCTTGCAATCCTTAGCTTCTTCATAACTAGTTGGTTATTTGTCCTTGATTACCTGAGTCATGTATGCATAATGATTTGCAATGAAATTATCATATGTTAACCTTTGTACTGGATATCTTACTCTTGAAGACCTTCTTTCACTTCCTTTAGGTGTGGTTGCCATCTTCTTTCTTTGTTTTGCCACTCCTGGAGTTTGAATTTCTTCTATCTCTTCATCTTCCAACATGCTCTCGTCCACATAGCTTCCTTCTTCAATTGAAATCTTCTCTTTGCCTTTGAGTTTGCTTTCTTCAGAGCTGGTCTCTCTTTCCCTAAGCCTTCCACTCCATGGTGAGGGTGTCCTTGTGTTGCATGAGTTGCTTGGACCACTTAAATCCATGCTTTCTTGAACTCTATCATCATTCTTCAAATCTATCTCACCTATGTCTTCAACCTGCAATGGACTCGTGCATGCATACCAAGGCTTCAACTCAACAAAGACAACATCCCTACTTACCTTCAGCTCCTTGGTGATGGGGTTATAGCATTTATACCCCTTTTGTTCCATAGAATATCCCAAAAAAATACATCTTTCAGATTTGGCATCTAACTTTGACCTCAACTCTTGAGGTACATGTACATAGCATATACAACCAAAGACTCTAAGATGTGAAATGCAAGGTTTTCTTCCACTCCATGCTTCCTCAAGGGTTAGATGATGTAAACCTGATGTAGGACATCTATTCATGATGTATGTGCCTGTATATGCAGCCTCTCCCCAATAACAATGCGGCATATTCATTTCGTTGAGCATACACCTTGCTACCTCTGCTATGTGTCTGTTCTTTCTCTCTGCTACCCCATTTTGTTGAGGGGTATACCTGCATGTAAATTGTCTTTTGATGCCATTGACCTGCAAAAATTCAGAAAATTCATGGGAGAAGTACTCTCCCCCTCCATCGGATCTCAAAGTTTTGATAAACTTGCCATATTCCTTCTCCACCTGTGCTTTGAATTTCTTGAAGTAGTGGAACACATCTGATTTGTTTCTAATGCAATACAACCACACTTTTCTTGAAAAGTCATCAATGAAGGTTACAAAATACCTATTTCCAGCAAGGGATGCTTCTCTTGTTGGACCCCAAACATCCGTGTGAATGAGGTCTAAAACATTTGCACTTACATAGGTACTCTTCTTGAAGGGCAGCCTTGATTGTTTTCCTTGTTGGCAAGCTACACAAATTTCATGCAACATTTTAGATGTAAAATTTGGTAGACCTCTTACCAAGCTCCTCCTTTGCATGTCCTTGAGCTTTTGTAGGTTGATGTGACCTATTCGTTTATGCCATAGATCCAAATCTGCTATCCTCTTGTCTCCATATGTGACATACATTGAATGGTGTGGCTGATTTATGTCCATTGTGAACATTCTCCCTTGCTTTTTTCCTTTTGCTATGAGCTTGAAACCTGCCCTTGGATCCTCAACAAAACATCCTCTTTCATTGAACCTAAGTTGATAGCCTTTTTCTACCATTTGGCCTACCGAAATCAAGTTTTTGGTAATAGTAGGGACATGTAATACCTCTGATAAGCACTTTGCTCTTTGATTTCCTTCCAAACTGATATCTCCCACATGTTGAATGATATGCTCTGAGTTATCACCTGTTTCCACATGCCCTTGATGCTTTGGGACCTGCAAATTACTAAAAGAATCCTTTCGACATGACATATGATTGCTACATCCACTGTCTACTTACCATACATCTTCACTAGCTTGAGTTGTATCTTCACCATACCTCATGGCAAGTAAATAATCATTCCCTTGGCTAGATGATGTGTTTCCATAATTACCTTGCCCTCTATAATTGTTGTTGTTGCTTTGATTCCCTTGTCTTTGAGCTCTATAATAGCATTCATTTGCAAAATGACCGAGCTTACCGCATACAAAGCATCCATTTGAAGTGGCTTGTCCTCTTCCACCAAATCTTCCACCTCTTCCTCTATTTGTGGCTCTTCCACCTCTTTGACCTGCATTTTCTTGTTGTCCTTGACCTCCTTGGTTGCTTTGATATCTTCCTCTTCCTCTTGAAGCACCTCGGTTGTGTCTTCCTCTTCCTCTACCTGCATACAACAATTGCCCTTGGCTATCCTTGGCATTATGATCACCAAGGTTCATCTCCTCTGTCACCATGAGAGTGATTAGTTGATCAAAATCAGGAAGAGAGTCCCTAACATACACTGAAGTTGTGAAAGCCCTCTATTTTTCATCATCCCTAAGTCCATTTAGGGTGTGGGCGACAAGATCGTCATCATCTAGGGCACAACCGATTGACCCTAGTGCATCTGCAAGCTCTTTAACCTTTAATATGTAATCATTAGCACCTTGAGAGGGGCTTTTCCTAAGATTATTTAGCTCATTCTTGAGCTAAAATTTTCTAGCTTTTGTGGAGGTTGAATACAATCTCTCCATGAAATGACCCTTTTGTCCCTTTCATCCCACTCTCTTACTGCTCTTCTCTGGTCATTGGTTGGATTTACCTCATCTATGTAGGGTTTTGGCTCTCCACCACTCACAAGTCCCCACAAACCTTTCCCCATCAAAAAACTGCTTATTCTAAATCGCCACAGTTGGTAGTTTCCTTTTTCAAGCTTCTCAATCTGAGCATTGAGATCAGCCATGGTGCCTCCTAACTCTTTTGAACCTTCCCCTTGATGCAATGAAGTTGAAAAGGATGTCTTTTACCTCAAAAAATAGAGCTACTCCTCTTGATGAAGCTTCGTCTTTGATTTGATGATGTATTTGCTTCCCCTTGTTGTTGATGTGCCCGTTCTTTGCTTCCTTCCTTCAAACTTTGATGAAGTCTTTACTTCACTTCAGTAGCTCCTTCTTCTCTCTTTGATACTCCACTTATATCTCTGATACCACTGTTGGAGGATAAACACTCCTATGTGCACAACAAAAGCAAATGAACCCTCCTAGGATCCTGAAATTTTTCAGACATAGGTTCTGTATTTTCTGAGTTTCTCTGAGTATATGCAGAGACTAAAAATGCAATTTTGCAGGCATAAACTAGACTTTAAGAACTTTCAAATGAGAGTAAAATCACTCCATTTGGATACTGGATGATGCCTCAACCAGCTGCAACAAAACAGATAACTTGATCTCTTCACACAGTATGAGCTAACTAGACAGACACTGTTCTGGATATTTCTCTGCACATGTGCAGGTACTAAACCTGAGACTTATACCAGACAAAGTAGAACTTACAAGCTTTCCAACAAGACAAAAATCATTGCAAATTGATTCTGGATGAAGGAGAAACAACAATTACAAGACCGGGGGGTCTGCCAAAAACATCTAGATAGATAGAGTGTGTAAAAGTGAAATTTCTGCAAAATATGCAGAGAACAGCTAGTGGGGGGTGTGCTTAAGCAAGGGGGCAGCTTGGGCACGTATTTCCATGACTCTAAGTCATAATACAACTCATTAGAGGTTTTAAAGACCACATACTAACCTCTTTAACCAATCAAAAGCATATGCATGTCAAAAGTGAGGTCCAATCACATCAAGAGGTGAGCTAAATCTTCTCTAATCAACTTCTTTCCATTATGGGCATAATTGCATGCCTCCAACTCGTGGAAATCAGCCTCGTTTGATTGTGGATGATGTGGAAGGTTCAATTTGGGGCATGTTCCCACACTCTTGAGCTTGAAAAACTTTCAACACCAAAGTCATAGAAACAACCTCGGCTTCAGCGGAAGTAAAGGCATTAACAGAGCAGGTGGCGGAACTGTAGAAGAAGTTACTGGAATATGAAAGACAGCCCTCTCCAGTTGTAGAACCAGAGCCAGATGAACTGGTACCTATTGAGGTGGACGAAACATATGAGGAACCATATGTTCCTATGCCGATGCCAGGTGGTCAGCAAACCTCAGAAGGAATGGACACCTTGGAAGTCGAAGTACCCGAATGGCTCCAGACACTAGAAAAAACTACAACCCATAAAGATCAAGTGGCAATCCAAATCCAAATCCAATCAATGGCCAAATTAGAAGACACGATCATAAAGTCAGAGTATTTCCGCAGTATGTCTCATCATAGATGGATCGGCACCAACGACGATCAGTATGTGCCATACTGTGTACTCCTCGAAGATTACAACGTAGAGATCCAACGACGATGTGGCAAGCCTCCAACTTTCGCCACACAATTTGGGCCCGATGATATCCCAGAGAGTGCTAAAAAAGGATCCATTCATCAACCCACCTGAAGGATCCGTCTTCTCGAGACCTACCCAGAGATGGTTCGTACTTGGACTAACATGCCACTCTTTATTAAATACAATCCCTATTATGTTCCAGTCTTCCGTAGACACACCTGACCCAAGTTTACCATTGTTGTCAAGAACATCAAAGGCTGTGCAAAGTGGTTAAATTATGTTTATCTAGCACCTCCACAAGGACCTCCCACTGTGAATTATATGATTTCTACCATCCGTCACTGGAGCATTCGACTACGGAATACCCCCGATGTGATGGCCCAAATGTGCATGAAAATCTTTGAATTAATGCTGATCACATTCAGGACATTCAAGAATATTAAAGAACCCCACTTCTCAGGAGTTGGCTTCCTTACAGGCAACCAAGATCTGGTATACGACATGAGCACCACCCCATCAATAGAGGTAATATATGCTTGGCACGCCAGAATCAAGTACCTCCCAGCTTGCTTTAAACAGACATTCGAGGAGATGTTCGTAACAGGATTCTGGGAATATCACTCAAAAATATTTGTACCCAGGCCCTCACATCTCCTCCACTTATTCGCTGTGGAAAGAACCATCCATTCAGAACAATTGCAGGTGCCACATCCAGACGTCCCAGGACCAGTGAATTGGGATGCATTGTTAACAGACCTAGCACGGGGACTACGATTAGAAGAACACCACCTCGCTTCCGATGTTCTTCAATATTATGTCCAACGCATAGCTAGACAAGGGTCTGTCAGAGACGACAGACGCAAAAGAGGGGGGGTGTTGGCAGTAGTCAAGGAACTGAAGGAGTCACAAGACAAGGAAGCCTACGGAGGGAGTCAGAGCGAAGAGAAAGCACAAGCAGACACAGTAGTCAAAGAAGATCTGGCAAGTAGGCCATTTAAATTTTTCAGGCATCAAAGAGTTGGGCACACAAGAAGAAGGAGCAAGTAGGGAGCTCCAAGAAATGTATGTCAGAATGTTAGAAGAAATCCCTACAAAAATAGTGATTTTCATCACTAAAAACCATTGTAAATACCATTTCATATTTTTGTAGCTGAACCTCCAAATAGGGAAGAGAACCTTATTTTTAACTAGGCCGGACACTAGGTCTTGACAAGGCCAAAACCTAGTCAAAAACTATAAATAGAGCTAGAGAGCTCATTTTTGAGCTTAGCTTGTAATTGATTTGAACTTGTATGAGCTTGTTGAAAGTAATCCAAAGAAATCCATTGCTTCTCTCTCTTTGTCTTACCTTGTGTGCGTGTGTGTGTGTATGTGTGTGCATGTTTGTGTGCTTCTCACTCATGCACTTGTGCCTTCACTTGCCCAAGGTCATCATACCATCCTCACGTCTTCTCAGATTGACATTAAAGGAGGTGCTACTCATCACTGAGCTACACACATACAATGACAACTATGTTGGCAAGATCAAAGAAGATATAGATCGCTTGGTTGAAGTTGGATTTATCTATGAGATCGAGCACACTGAATGGGTATCCCCCTTGTAGTGGTGTCTAAAAAGAATGGAAAGTTACGTGTATGCATTAACTTGAAGAAAGTTAATGCAACCACCATTCGAGATGACTATCCTCTTCCTATCACGGAGCATCTACTAGAAAGAGTAGTAGGCAAGGAAGTGTACAACTTCCTTGATGGATTTTCTGGCTACAATCAGGTAGCCATTGCTCCAGAAGATCAGCATAAGACGGCGTTTGCCACAGACTGGGGCATATTTGCTTTTCGAGTAATGCCATTTGGGCTTACCAATGCGCCAACCACCTTTCAGAGGCTGATGTGCCATGTGTTTGAAGAATTCCTGAGGAAGAATTTAGCAGTCTATGTTGATGATCTCTGTGCTCATTCTAACATTAGACAGATGCATATACATGAACTCAGGCAAATCTTTGACAAATGTAGAGAATATCAAGTCTGCTTGAACCCAAAAAAGTGTGTTTTTATGGTCAGGCAAGGCAAGATTCTAGGACACATAGTCACAAAGAACGGCATATCCACTGACGAAGAGAAAGTGAGAGCCATTGCAGATCTACCTAGGCCAAAGAATGTCAAGGAAGTGCAAGCTCTGATGGGGCATTGTGGCTATTATCACCAATTCATTCATATGTATGCAATCATTGCAAAGCCCCTGTACTCCCTTTTTACTAACTTTGAGTGGACTGAAGAATTTGAGAACTCCTTCAATGAGCTTAAACGGTGATTATGTTCAGCACCAATCTTGACCACACCAGATTGGAATAAGCCCTTTCATGTTCACGTGGATGCATCCAATATTGCTATTGGATCTGTGCTTGCACAACCTACTGGTGAAGGTAATATGGATCTTCCAATTGCCTACGCTAGTAGACAGTTGAATGCAGCTGACCAAAACTATATGACCACCGAACGAGAAGGATTAGGCATGGTATACGCGGTTAAAAAGTTTAGACATTATTTGTTTGCAAATAAGTTTAAATTTTTTTACTGATCATCAAGCTCTACTGTACTTAGTAAACAAGCCTTGCAATACAGGTAGATTGGTAAGATGGTTCCTCTTACTTGTGGAATATGACTTTGAGGTAGTGGTGGAGAAAGGCAAGACTCATTTGAGAGTAGACCATCTCTCTAGACTCACATCAGGAGAAGCCCCACAAGGAGTATCAAATGACCTTCCTGATGCTTACTTGTTTAATTTGGAAGTTGTACCACAGTGGGCCAAGACCTTAGTGCTAGTACTAACGTATGGGCCTAAACATCCATTAGTAAACACTCAAGATAGGGAGGTAGTAAAGGCCTAGAAGTACCATATCATGGCAGGGAGTATGTACAAGTACACCGATCAAGGAATATTAGCTTGTTGTGTGGAGGAGGATGAGTACGCTAAATAGATGCAATTAGCACACGTAGGTGCATTAGAGCAACACTACTCCAGGTAGAGAACCTTACAGACACTAAAAAGAATGGAGTGCACTAGCCAACTATGGAAACAAATGTCCATAGGATGTGCAAGGAATGCCCAACTTGAAACACTAGACCTCCTGTGGAACATGCCACTCTTTATCAAGTGACTTTAGCGCCAGATTGGTGTGAGCCACTAGTAGCCTTCTTAAAGACGAGAACTTTTCCCCAAGACATGACAGTGGCTAGGCAAAGAAGTTTAGAACAAGAAGCTTTAGACTATACTCTCATTGGAGATAATCTATACAAGCATGGAAAAGATAGGTATCTTAGATTGTGTGTCCATGAGAGTGAATATCTGAAGATCTTGGAAACTGCTCACCAAGGTGTAGCAGGAAGACACTTTGGACCAGATCGGGTGATCAAGGTGATACTATTTGCAGGTCTTTGGTGGCCAACCCTTCACATGGATGCACATACCTACGTGAAGATTTCTGATGTTTGTCAGCGAACTCAATATCCTATACGCAAAGATGAGATACCCTTGAAACCTATGATAGGTGGGCGTGCATTCTCTAAGTGGGGAATAGACTTTGTCAGTCCTATTAATCCCCCAGCTAAGGGTTCACATGCTAAATATATCATTGTGGCCACAGACTATCTAACCAAGTGGGTAGAAGTGAAAGCCACAACAACGAATGATGCTCAAAGGACAGCGAAGTTCTTATTTGAGAATGTGTTCACTAGATATGGGCTACCTATTGAGCTAGTAAGTGATAGAGGCACTCACTTCTTGAATGAAGTCATTGAAAATCTTCTCCAAGAGTTCTTGGTAGTACACAAGAAGTCTACCCCCTATCATCCACAAGCTAATGGGCAAGTCGAAAGCACCAATAAGATTCTATGTAATGTGCTGTGTCACAAAACTAGTGAATAATAAATGCTCTAATTGGGACAAATAGCTACATCATGTTGTTTGGGCATACAGAGTTGCCTATAAAACGGTACTCCAAGCCACACCCTTTCAGATGGTATTTGGCCAAAATGTAGTGCTACCATTGGACTTTTTGATAACTACACTAAGAGTAGCACAGGAACATGAGTGGACAGGGCATGCGCTCTCCTCAAGAATCTTTGATCTTGAACGGCTAGGTGAAACGAGACTGAGAGCTGTCCTAGGGATTTATGCAGCTAAGAAAAGTCAAAAGGCATATTTTGATGCCCATGTGAAGGATAAAGGCTTGAAGGCTGGAGACTTGGTCTTGGTGTATACCCTGAAACAAGATGGAAGAAAGCTAGAGAAGCGTGGCTATGGACCCATGATTATTAATAGAATATCAACAAGTGGAGCAGTCCAGTTAGCCACTTTAGAAGGCGACATCCTACCAAGTTACATTAGCGGATGTAGAGTGAAACTATATCAAGAACCCCTCACAGATGAAATGCTTAATCGACTTGATACTGCCAAGAAATGCAAAGAAGAGGAAAAACAAATCCGAGAAGAAGCACATGCAAAAGCCTTGGAACGCATCCGAAGAATGAAATTGAGAAGACAAGGTAGAGATCAGCCTACGCCAGAGGCTTATGCAACTCCAGGATATCATATGGCCATGTGTGAAGTCTCAGGTGTAAGTTCCCATAGAATAATTGACGAACATCCTTTTGTGACCTTAGAGGTAGGACAAGGAAATAGTGCAAGAACTCTACAGGTTCTGGTTGACTCAGGTGCAGCCACTAGTGCTGTTAAACTTTCTTACTGTCAAGAATCGAATTTAAGTGTCAATCCTATAGAAGCATACCTCATAGGATTGGGAGGTGTTGAAACCCCTTGCATGGGTGAGGTGAAACTTCCCATCTACATCCAAGATGTTCTTACGACAGTTAAGGTGCTAGTGTGTCAAGACGAGGACCTCACTGATCCTCTTGTCTTGGGTCAAGACTGGATCTATAATCATGCAGTCAACCTAAACCTAAGAAGTGAACTTCTTGAGGTCTGGGTAAATCAGAACCGATTTACAATTGAGTTAGAAAATGAAGCACTTAAGGAACTAGGAAAGGCACCAACTCCTGGTCCTTCCAAGAGTACACATGAAGATGGGAATGCTATTCTTGTCCAACATTATGTGATGCAAAGGGAAGGTGTTCTCAACAAAGGAGCCAAGGAATTGATGGAACTCCCTTCTTTTCCAAAAAAGATAGAGGCGCAGCAACCACATGAGTGCCAAATGCAGTGCAAGCAGACTGTCTATGCTCAAAGCCAAAGGAAAGTACAAAGCAAGGTGTCTCAACCACCGAAACAAGTATGGGTATGGAAAGGCGAGCATCCTATTGTAGCCAAGTTACAACCATTGACCAAACATCATACTAGTGATCAATGACCGGACACTAATAAGCAGTGTTTTAAAAATTCTTCTACAAAAGTAAGGTCTATCTGGGTACCCAAGAAGCCAATGAAGGCTGAACCACAATCAAGACAAATTTGGGTGCCTAAGGCTTGCTTGCGGGCTCAAATAGCCACACATAAACCACACATAAACCACACCATGTACAACATGATTCACTCACTCGAACAGCTAATACCCACTTTTCTTCAACATGCACAAACACATATTCCTCCATGAGCACGAGTAGAGCCACTTGTAAATGGGTCCCTAAAAAGCCTCATTTCCAAGTAGACATCCTTATAAAGCCCTCCAGAGTCTCCACAAAACCAAAAGAGAAAGCCATCCACTATGTCTGGCAGCCCAAATCTTGTAATAGACCACCTGATCCCATTGTAAAGCCATCTCCGCTTACTAACTGTGTCCACACTAAACCCCACCACCCCATTAGCATATAGGAACCCTGCATCTGCTAAACACACTTCACACTCACAACCATGCGAGCACTTACTAACCGACTAACTACGTCACAGTTCAGCATGTTAATGTTGTGACGGGGACACATGATCACTTTGTGTCCATTGCAACGTTAACGTTCATTTGTATATTCTCACAGAATCGGCGATCGATTTCCTCAATATGGCCGAGGCTGCAGGAAACAAGCTCCCAAGCAGGCACCTATCCTCAGATAATAGACATTGAAAGTCTCCCTATTCAGGAGGAGTTGAAGGAAAGGCCATAGGCGTTAAGAGCACTACATGTCATACTGATTCAAAATCCCCCCCAAGGGCACACATCGCCAGTAAGCAAGAACTCCCATTGGTTCAGTGAATTTGTACGAACCCTTGGAGAAGGCACCTATTTATGGGAGGTTGAGATAGAGTTTACGAACGTTGGGGTCGGTGTCATTTCTTTACACGAGAGTTTGAGAGGCTTCAAAACACTGAAGGATTGCAACGAATATGGAAGAAGGCAGGCTTGTATGATTACTTCAAAGCTCAGTTACCAAATCCGGACTTCCTGAGGTGTTCATACCTAATTAGCACACTCACTCTCAGCAAAGAAAGGGGACGAGCACCTTTGTACTGCCTTCTCTTACACGAGGAAATGAACTGAAGTGCTTTAATTGACCAAAAATTTGGTGAGGGAAGCTCTAGAAATGCGAGGTATGCACATCCCTACAGAGAAGGAGACAATGATCTCGGACAACATGAAGAACAGGAATTTAACTAAGCTGAAGGATATGGTGGCAATGACTCCAACGATTGCCATCCACCTCCAAATGTGCATGCAACACTTCGCATTCCCGGCCCAAGAAAGATTTACGATGCCACCCAAGAAGATTTGGTTTATTTCATACTTGGCAGACATGCTAAACCTGACAATCAATATGCCACATTGGATCATTTACCACATACATCTTGCAAATCAACGTTGGTACAAGAAACAGAAGTCAGTGCTCTATGGATGTTGTGCACTTACCAAAATTGTATATCGATGCTTGGCATATGATGTGCCAATTCAAAGGGCACTCATCTAGACTAGGGTACAAGATTTTCAATGAAGGATATCAGCCACACGGCCTCCTTCAAAGAAAATGAGTGGAGTTGTTCAAATGCCATGTGCACAGGCTCGGGGTGCTACCCTGACACCGGAAATGACTCTGCCACCCCGAAGGCGAGTGCAACCCTTTACCATCAGATTACCAAGGCACACTACAGAAGAGCATAATCTGATCTTCCCACTAATCCCCACAGACTTGGAGTTGCCTCATGGCTTCACTCTTGAGGATTTAAATAATGAAGAGGTAGCAAGTATAATCAATGCAGCTAACGTGGAAATCGAAGCAGAACAATTAAATGGACAACAAGTTGTCACAAATCAGCCCCATCCAACTCAACCAATGGTGGTTGAAGTAGAGGAAGATGATGAGGAGACTGCAGAAGAGGAACAAGATGAGGAACAGGAAAGACCATCAGACGAAGGGGAGTAGGAATATGAGCAACACATTATACCGGAACTTACAGGCGCCCCTACATACACAAAGCAAATCAAAATATTGTATGATACTATGAACCTGGTTTAGGAACAACACTGACTATCCTTGGCAGCAGGAAAGGCCTTAATGAACCAAATACTTGAAGAAGAGAGTGTGGATGATCAATTCAGAGCTTCACTCAACTTGCTAGCAGATGCATTGGGGGTGTCAGAGACGGTGCACACTGCCCTCGCACACTCTTAGAGGTTTGAGCAAAGACACGGGAGATGTCCCCCAAGATCAGGGAATGTTAGAAGAAGTATATTTTTTAGTACTTTTTGATGAGAAACAATTGTAAAATGTCAAAAACTTGTAAAAATATTTATGTAACTGATGTAAAAATAAGGAAGAGTCTTCCTTATGTAGAATAGAATCTTATGTAATTTTTCTAGAATTTTTGGAAACTCCTAAATAGCATATTTTTAGAATAATAGAGGAAAGGACCGAAATTCAAGTGTGAAAAGGGACACTTGAAAATGTATATAAGACAATTTCCTCTATTATGAGAGGGTTGGTTATTTTGTATGACATGCTATCCAAGTGAAGAGAGAGTTTCCTGCTGAAATCGTGTTTTCTCCTCTTTGTGTGATTTCTTTGAGTTGTGAGTCTATTCTTTGTGTATCCATGGAGATTTGTGAGCTTCTATTGTGTGTTTCTGTTGAATATGTATGAAGAGAGTTGATTGCTGATGTATTGAGTGAGAAATTGATGAAAAATGGTGCTGGAGATGAAAATCGTTTTTTTGAATAGAATCGCGATTGTATCGTCTGGATGGTACATGTAACATTTTTGAGTTTTGACTTTATGGATGTATTATGTTGAAGAAATAACATGCTTTAGACACCAAGATTGTGGAAAATGATGGAGATTTGCTCAAGATAATCCAAACCCTAGAAATTCCTCTTCATCTTCATTATTCTCAGAAATTCAGCCATTTACCTCTTATTTCTTGGATTCTATCATGTAGAAGGGGCTATGGTCTCATGTATACTTCGAGGATTGACAAAATAAAGATGTATTGTTAATTCTTTATGCTAAATGATTGGAGAGGACAACTCCAAAGATCAATAACAAACATTTTTTGGCGCAATTGCCGGGGAGTATATCAAAAGATTCATTGAAGTTGGACCTTGCTGGATCTTCTAATGTGATGGTATTGCACACATGGAAAAGGTAATACTCCTTAATCAAGAAATGTAAAACATGAAAAGGTAGATTTCTTTGTTTGTCTTTTGGGAAAAGAAAGCATTAGATAATCTTTTGAGAATAAGAAGTGTTGAAATTTTTGCAAATTGATAGTTGCTCATGACATTTTCTTGAAGTAAAGTGCAGGTGTGTGAAAAACTGAATCAAGAAAGCTGATGATAAGGTAAAATGTGTCTATTCTTGCATTTGTAGATTGCTTTCTGATCAAGTATTAAGCAAAATTGTTGATCTTGGGAAGATGACAAGATTGCATTAAGGAAAAGTCAAGTTAAGTAGCTAGATGCAAGTAGATAAGATCCATTTGTAACCAAGTCAAAGTAATATTCTTGAGAAAAGCTGAATTGCATCTTGAAAAGAGAAATATTTGAGTTTATCTTTGCAAAAATTGACATTTGCATTTCTTAACACAATTTTCTTTGGGAGATTTTGATCATAAGCTGTTTTGATAGCCAAAGCATAGGAGAGTATAACCAATCAAGGAACACAGGTTCAATAGATTACCAAACAAGAAACCCTAAGTGAAGTGTTTACCTTAATTTAGGGCAAAATACTAAAAAAATCCAGAAAATTCATTAAAACAAACAAAAAAATTTCTTTCCTCCTTAGGAAGATGGACTGAAGTCTTGTTGACAAGAGTGGAAGAGACCAGGTGCTAGAAAAAAAAAAACAGAGTGCCAAAAAGTGGAAAATAAAAAAAAACACGATTCTCTGCACAGGATCATGATTTTCTGGATAATTTTGTGATCTTGATGTAAAATTACAGGTGACAGTTGAACTAGAATTAGCAAAGGGGACTAAAAGGAGACAAGAGAAAAGAATACTCAAAATTACAAAAAAATAGTAAGTACAGAAAAATCACGATTCTCTGCACAAAATCGTGATTTTCTGTAAGAGGAAAATTTTTGGGAAATTTGAGTACAATTGAGTTTTTGGAGAAGGGTAATTGCAAGAGATTTCATTAATATTGAGAAAGTGAAGAAAGTTAAATTCCAAAGAATCAGGGAAAAATTGAGTATCAAGAGAGAAAGGTAGAAAAATACAAAATCGCGATTTTCATCAACAGCCAATGGGAAGGATTTATCATGAAAAATTAAGAATTAAGGATTAAAACCATAAAGTTGTGGAAGAAAGAAATTGGACAAGAAAAAAAAAAGTGAAAATCAGTAAAGATTGCACAAAATCGCGATTTTGTGAACACTATAAAAGTCTGGAATTTCAGAGAAAAAGTAATTTTTTGAGTGAGAGAGAGAGAGAGAACAGGCACAGAATCGCGACTTCCTGCAGATACAAGTTTTGAAGAATTTTTCAATCAAGCAAGCAAGGTGAGGGACCTCAATATCATTTTAATTGCATTCCTTTAGATTTTCATGATCATTAAGTACAGAAAAGTAGGAAATAACCAAAATCACGAAATCGCGATATTCTCAGTTTTTCAATTTTCAGTGAAAAAAAGTATTATTTTGAGTTATTTTTTTCATTGCATGTTATAAACTAGATAGACCGATTCTGTAGAAGAAATAAAAACTTGAAAATCAATACTTGAAAATTTTCAAAAAAATTGATCAGAATCGCGATCCTGTAATCAAACACAAAATCACGATTCTCTGAATAAAGGATAAAATCGTGTTTCCCAGAACACGATTTTCATAAGAAAATCGTGTTATTTACGATTGTGAGCAATCACGATTGTCCGGGAACAAAATCGTGAAAAACACGATTTTGAGCACAGAATCGTGGAAAACATGATTTTGAGCACAGAATCATAGAAAACACGATTTTGAGCACAGAATCGTGGAAAACACGATTTTGAACACAGAATTGTGATAAACACGATTTTGACAACAAAATCGTGAAAAACACGATTTTGACAACAAAATCGTGAAAAACACGATTTTGAGCACAGAATTGTGGAAAACACGATTTTGAACATAGAATCGTGGAAAACACGATTTTGAGCATAGAATCGTGGAAAACACGATTTTGACAAGAAAATCGTGGAAACACAATTTTGACCAGAAAATCGTGGAAAACACGATTTTAGCCAGAAAATCGTGGAAAACACGATTTTAGCCAGAAAATCGTGGAAAACACGATTTTGACAAGAAAATCGTGGAAAACACGATTTTGACAAGAAAAACGTGGAAAACACGATTTTAGCCAGAAAATCGTGGAAAACATGATTTTAGCCATGAAACTGTGGAAAACACAATTTTGACAAGAAAAACGTGGAAAACACGATTTTGACCAGAAAATCGTGAAAATTAATTGAATGATCCTTAGGTCTAGAAACAAATTATACACACATTCCAAGCAAGACTTGGGAAGGAAGGAAATAGAGCCAGTGGAAGGGGAAGTGCAAGAAAAAAATTTAGGGCAAGAAAACAACATAGAAAATTTAAATGAAACAAATGAGCCCATTGAAACTGGGGATTATAGAAATATCCTCAAATATATGTACACAAATAGGTTTGGAACCTATGTATATCAGGATGGAATGCATAAGTTTCTCATTAGACTGAGAAACTTAGAAGTTCCCCTGAACATAACACCAGTAGCTCAATTAAAAGATGGTAGATATGAGGATAGGCAAGGATGTGTATACATCTTCTCACAAGACCCAGAAAATTCAAATGACTTAGGGCAATGTGCTGACAAGAGACCTTGGGAACAGAACTTAGGGCAATCAGACTTGCCAAGACCACATGAAATTCACAGTAATGGTGAGCAACAACAAGGTAGAAGAACACATACTTCTCCAAATCCTTTTGAAAAGGAACCAGAAGCATGTAATGATTTTCCTCTAAGGAGAAAACATCATTGGCAAAATCAGGGTAGAATGCTTAAACCATATCAGGTAGCCAAATGCATGAAAAATCAATATGATGGATATTCTGATCCTCATGCTCATGCTGCAGAATTTAGGCAGTTGATTAGAGCTGAAGAGGTGGAGGATTACAAAGTCCAATTTGAGGCATTTGGTCTAACCCTAACAGGACCTGCATTATCTTGGTTCATTCCTTTGAGAAAGGAAATGTACCTAGATATTGAATCCTTCCTAGAAGCTTTCATTGGGGAATTCTCAAAGACTGGAATAAAACATAGCACAACCACATTGATACATAGCTTTAAACAACAAAAAGATGAAAATGTCAGAGAGGCAGCCAGGAGATTCAAGTAGTACATTGACAGATGTCCCAGAGAAGAAGTACTATAGGAGATGCCCTGACCTAGGAGCTTGTGTAAAAGAAGCAATAGATTTGGAAGATAACAGAGGCCAAGACCTGTTAGCATTTGATCAACCTAGAACAAATGAGGATAAAATCCCACCAGTAGAAGAATTGGCTCAAGCCATAGCTAAAGCCCTAGAGGTAAGCACCAAAACCAATTTGATAAACTCTAGGATAAACACAAATAAAAAAATGCTACAATTGTGGAGAAAATCATTTGGTACAACAATGCCCATATCAAAAGCCACCACATTTGCAAGATAGGAAAACACTCAAATATTGTACACTAGAGAGAAAATGGACAAATCATACCAGGGAGGAATGCTTCTATAATAAACAACCCATAAAAGAGAGAGATTATGTGAGTCAAAGAGATTCAGCATATATTGAGCAACCAAGACCTGTACTTGGGCAACAACCTCCTGTACCAACAAATGTGGTACCAATTAAATACACACCAATAGAGGAGGGAAACTCAAGAACAAGGTCACCATACAAGGAAGATTATCAATGGAATGAAGGATATCAAGAAGAATGGGAAGGATATGAATTGAGAGAACCATAACTACAAGCCCTAGACTTGGGAAATGGGAGAATTGAGATGGATACAGCCACATTCATGTATATAACCAATAATTATATGTCCAATCAAAAACCTCAGTTCAAAGGGGGACCAAAGATAACTTGTTATAGGTGTGGGGGAGAACATTTCATTAGAGACTGTCCACAACCTCCTACATTAAGAATAGAGGGAGCTTATTGTAAGGATTGTGGCAGGGATCATTTAATAAAGGATTGTCCAAAAAATCCTCAAAAACCACAAAACACACCAAATAACATACCATTGAAAACAGTCAACATCATGGAGTAAGAAGAATTGAGTGACATTGACCAAGTAAATATAAATGCTATAACAAGGGCACAAGCTAAACAACAAGAAACAACTAAGGAACAAAATGAATGATCAATTTCAAAGGGAAAGAAAAATAGACAAAAAGGGAAATGGGAAATGAAAAAAAGAATGGGTAAAAATTTGGAAGAAGAGAACAGGGAACAATCAAACAGTACTCATTCTCAGAAGACACAAACTCAGTCTGAGATAGGAAATTCACAGAGTCTAGAAACATTGATCAAAGCATATAAGGGAAGAATTCAAGAGGGACCAAATCCTACAGACCACGGAATGGCTTATCCTATGCCAGAAATAGAACATGAAAGGATGCAAAAATGCAAAAAAATCATACAAGAAGCACAACTCAAATTAGAAGAATTAGATCATTCTCAAAAAACAGTTGAGGAATCACAGGCAACAAGAACAAGAGGAAATACTAATCAGGAGCAAAATCCACAAATAACATTCCAGGTAAATATAGATAAAAAATGTACAATTCTATATCACACAACATTGGAAGAATTGATGAAACAGAATCCTCACTTACAAAACAAAATGAAAAAAGGGGAAACAATACCAGAAAATCTTCATCCACAACTGCAGGAACTGGAGGAATTATGGTATATTCCCATTGATAAGATAGGAGGATATTGTGAAGGAGAAGAGGGAAACTCAACCCTAAAAATACAATTTGGAAAAAATCAGGCCAAAGCTATTCTGGATAGTGGATCAGGAGTAGCCATCATGACTAAACAAACCCGGGAAAAATGGGGAAAAAATGAATTAATACCCACCAAAATGAGATTGCAACTTGCAGATGGACACATAGAAAAACCCCTAGGAATATGGGAAAAAGTGATTGTGGATATATGTGGAATAGAGATAGAACATACTTTTGCCATAGTTGAATTCCCACAATCTACTTCATATGAAATTATCCTAGGAAGGCCATTTATGAGACAAATGCAAATTGTGCAAGATTGGAGCAATGATTGTTTATACCTTCAGAGCAAAGGAAGAATAACCAAAGTGAATCTAAGAAATGGGCACTACTGTGACATCTCTCCTCAAGAATGGTATAAAATACATCAAAATCAAGAATTAAGTGAAGAATCAGAGATGGAAGACCAGGATGAAACTGAATCATCAATATGGAAGTGCAATATGATAAGAAACCTCACCAATAGAAAAAGGAGATTGAGAAGAGAAGATTGTGTGGAAGGAAGAAAGTTACAAGATGAGAACTATGTACCACAACAATTCAAAGATGAAGAATTTGAGCCCTATGGGTGGAACCAAATATTGGCTACCATGGATCTGGCCAGTGATGAGTATGTAGGAGTGGAATTTCAAAATGAAGAAGGGTATGATGTTTTTCACATAGGAATACAAATGATAAAGGTATCAAAAACAGAAGAGGACCAGAAAGAAGAAATGATATTAGAAAAAGGGAAAACACAGTTTTTGGAAGAAGTAAAAGCTGAAGATGTAATAAAGGATAGAATCTCAAGCAAGTATAAGAAAAACAAACACAAGGAAATAGAAGAAAACCAAGAGGATGAGAAGAAGAAAAAGGAAACAAACAAAGATCAACAATTTGATGTACCAGCAAATTTCAAGACTTATGAAGTAGAAGATAGATTACTGTTGGAGCTGGAGCTGAAGGATTGACAAGACAAGGAAGCACAAGAAGAGAGTCCGAGAGAAGAGAAGGCCCAAGAAGACAAGGAAGTCAGCGAAGACCCGGCAAGTAGGCCAACAATTTTTCAAGAAGAAGCACTTATGAACATTCACGCAGATTTAGCACTAAGGCAACCTTAATCTTTCAAAACCTCTACACCCATTAAAAGTGATTATTATCACTAAGCACCATTGTAAATATCATTTCATCTTTTTGTAGCTCCATTTTGTGCAAGCCAAGGAGTCCTTGAGCTTGAGGAGCATTAGAAGTATCTACCTGCCAAATTTCGTATTTTTTAGATATCGTTTGAGCCCTCAAATAAGCCCTGGAACCTAATTTTTAACTAGGCCGGACACTAGGTCTGGACAGGGCCAAAACTTAGCCAAAAACTATAAAAAGAGCTAGAGAGCTCATTTTTGAGGTTAGATTGTAATTGAAACGAACTTGTAAGAGCTTGTGAAAGTAATCTAAAGCACTCCATTGATTCTCTCTCTTTGTCTTGCCGTGTGTGCGCGTGTGTGTGTATGTGTGTGCATGCTTGTGTGCTTCTCACCCACGCACTTGTGCCGCCACTTGCTCGAGGTCTTCATACCATCCTCACGTCTTCCCGGATTGACATTAAAGGAGGTGCTACTCATCACTGAGCTACACCAAATTTTGGCGCCGTTGCCGGGGATCGAGCTTTGAGGACGAGCGTGTGATGGTAAGACGTAGAGTTGACGCGTTGGAGTTGTAGGTATTTTCTTCACTCTCATCGATTTTCTTTTACTTTCTTCACCATCTTCATCACCATCATCATCATCACCATCTTCCACCTCCATCTCCATCATCGCGAAAATTTTCAGTTTTGATCATATCACCATCTCCACCTCATTTCCCTCATTTCACTTGTGAGAGAGAGCGAGAGAGCGATATTGTGTGTGCGTATTTTGCATGTTTCTTGAGTTTCATTGCAGGTTCTTGCTGTATCATCATCCCCAGCTTCCTGCGCAGGTACGAAATTCGAAGAAACTGTCTCGCGGTCGCAGGCTTCTGTCGATCGCGACTGACAGAAATTTCTGACTTTTCACAAAAGTGAGTACACCACTAGAACAAGCACAAGGAGCACCTTCCAAAACACTAAAAACAATAGAAAAATTCTGAGGTTTTCTGTCAATCGCGACCGACAGCTTCTGTCAATCGCGATCGACAGACCTGTCAATCGCGACCGACAGCCTCTGTCAATCGCGATCGACAGACCTCCACGATCGACTGACTGCCACGTAGGACCCTGTCAATCGCAATTGATACCGTCCATCGCGATCGACAGCCACGACCGACACCTCTGTCAATCGCGATTGATACCGTCGATCGCGATTGACTGAAATTCCACGATTGATTGACTTTAGCGCGTAGCCACGTGTCCATCGCGACTGATAGGCCCCCGATTGACTGAAATCTCGGCGAAAAATCCGAAAAACGTGTCGATCGCGATTGATACTGTCGATCGCGATTGACAGCCACGATCGACTCTGTCGATCGCGATTGACACTGTCAATCGCGACTGACAGCCCCGACGGACACCTCTGTCAATCGCGATTGACAGACCCGTCGATCGCGATTGACAGGCTTTTCGGCCAAAAAATTAGGGTTTTTTATTTCAAAATTTGGGGCAATTTTTGGGGCACAATAGTCAATCCATTAGCATTTTTGAGGTTCCTACACTTGTGTCTTGGGAGAAAATCTTAAGATCTGTCAGCCAGTTTGAATCCTGTTTTAACCCCCTAAACCCTGAACAGTCATAACTTTTCCATACGAAATCCATTTTTTGAGCTCTTGGGCTTGTCGGAAAGCTCGTGGCATATACTACACGCCCTCAACTGTTTTTTATAAAGATAATGCGTTGATTTTCAGATAGTGTATTTTGAAGTTGACCATATCAAGGGGGATCAAAGTCAGGGGTTCTTAGGATGGTTTTCTTGAAAATCACTATACAAGTTTGTGTTTGTGCTACCTGAATGAAAATCATTGGTTCTGTCTTTGGAGTTTAAGCCTTGAGCTAACTTTGGAACTCTTACAGATCTATTGAGAGCATCGCAAGGCGTTTTGAGCAAGTGTAAGTGCAAGCTTGGGAACACACTTCCTGGGCATTCAAAGGCAACCAAGCAGGAAACAAAAAGGTTGGAAATTCTCAACTCCCCTTGTCAATCCCTAGCTTAAGCTAAGAACGATCAGAGGTAGGAGTAAGCCAGGGCGACGGTAGGCAATTATCAAGTTGAAGACTACCTAGAAACTCAAGTTCAAGATAAAAACATAATCTCTGTACTGTCGATAACCTTAAGGTAAAGAACCTAACCGGGAACGATCAACCTGAAAGTGCGCAGAACATTCAAGTATTCCTGACGACGAAATATCAGACAAGACCTTAAACACGAGAAATAACTAAAAAGAATCAAGTGACTGATACCAATTGATCGGCAACGAGGTTGTACTCTGGGCAAAAAATTGGGTTAATCAGTTAGGCATATGAACCTTAGATCAGGACGACACCTAGCTAGAGAGAGACAAAGCCTTAGGTCTTCAGAGGCTAGTGTCAATCATACTGCAAGGTCTTGGGCCCAGCAGTTGAGTCACCACTCTCATTACCCTAGCTCGGATACCAGTGAATCAGGGATGTCTCAAGGCATGGACAGACCTACGGGAAGTTCAGGTGTGCCTTACGTGTACAGGGTAGAAGGCCCTTACAAAACGCAGCTAGAGTACCTTAGGACCAACCGATTAGGTGCTAGCATCTATGAGGACGGCCTAGGAAGATCCGTGGTCTAGATTAAAAACCCTGACCAATCCATAGGACTAGAGCACCCAGCTGTCAAGTTTGAAAACGGTGCATACCTGGACAAGGAAGGAACCATATACGTAGTCACCAGTCATCCAGATAGGACAGATGAATTTGGAAATGTAATCTCAGAAGCGGACTTAGGCGACTTGGAACAAGGAAATATGGGAGTAGAACCTAGAACACCCCGAGGCAAATCTGTTCTCACTAGGATTATCTCACCTGAGTGGGTTCCCCAAGATAACAAGTGCATAGATTTGCTTCTCAACCGAGAAACTGACGAAGCCTTTTGGAGGTATAAACCGGATCACCCAACTGATATAGGAACAATCATGATCTATGAGTTTAAGGATCCTGATAGCCCAGGCAGAGTGACCTACTTAGATCACACCTCTGAGAGGATCTTTGTGGTGACAGAAAATGATAAGCATGCTTACACTTGGAAGGGTGAATTTATTTTTCCCCAACCAAGACCAAATGTATCCTATGGTCATCCTGGGGCTGGAACTTCCCAAGCTCATGGTACGCAAAGAGACAGAAGCAGAGATAGACCAGAAGTAAGTTTTGCCAACCCAGTAGGCAGAGAAAGAACGAGGACGGAGACGAATAGGGTAGAACCTGAGGTGCTTAGAGCTCACAGGAACCAAAGAAACGTGGATGGATTCCCTCTGCCTAGACCCAGAGAGCACACAAGAACTTTGAGACCTACCCAACTAGTTAAGTCCATGAAGAATTACTTTGACGGCACAGGAGATCCCTATGATCATGTGGCGGAGTTCAAGCAAGTCTTGAGAGCGGAACAAGTGGAGGATCTGTTCACGCAGTACAATGCCTTCGGTCTAACCCTTAGGAATACGGCACTCACATGGTTTCAGCCATTGGATGAGCGCCAGTTCAGGAGCATAGATCAACTCCTAGAGGCTTTCGTTGTAGAGTTCTCTAAGAGTGGCATAAGACACAATACATCCTCATTGATTCACAGCTTCAAACAGACCCCCCAAGAGACCGTCAGATTGGCCGGAAGGAGATTTAGACAATATCTTGAAAGGTGCCCTATTTCGGAGCTACCCACATCCGCTAAACAAGTAGCCTTATTCCTTGATGGATTGCTGAGTACGAAATTGAGATCCTATGTGTACCTGAAGGACCCTAGGACTATAGAAGAATGTGTACGCATGTGCATTGACATTGAAGATAACCTAGGGGAAGAACTAGAGCTTTCCAAAATCTACAAAGATTCAGATAGTGCATCTAGCCACTCTTCCACGCAATCTACATCAATTGAGGAACTCGCGGAGAAGGTAGCTCAGAAATTAGGTGTAACTAGCAAACAAATCCCAAGGTTTGCCCCTGTGAAAAGATGCTATACTTGTGGTGGCCACCACATGGCGAATGTATGTCCCGTTATGGCTCAACCCCAAGTTAACCCTAGTAGCCAGTACTGCACCATAGAACGGAAGTACACAAACCATACTGTGCAAGATTGCCCATACAACAAGCAGGCAGTTAGGCAACCCTACCCTCAGCCCTACCAACAAGGCAGATACCAGAACCAGTACCCTCCACCACCACAATATGCTAGACCCCAACAAACCTACCAACCACAATATCAGGCCCAACAGAGACCCCAACCGGTGCTAGCTCAACAGCCTCCAAACCCCGCTAACGTGATTCCAGTAAAGTATGCTGTTGCAGAAGAAAACCTGAATAGGGCCTTAGTACCAGTAACCCCATTGATCTCAGAAAGTGACCCGAGTGACCATAGCTTTGATTCTACACATGTCGATAGTCCCCAGGCTTACTACATGCAGTCTCCAGAACATGGTGAGTCCTACTATAGTGAAGAACCGAGTGGACCTAGCTGGGAGTCAGACTACACAAATGTCATGTATGCAAACCCCAACCCTAGGCCTCAACCTAGGCAGGTAAGACCACCATTTCCTAGAGGACCATGCTACCGATGTCAGGGAGATCACTTCATTCGTGATTGTCCCTTACCTCCACCTACACAAAATCAGTCCGTGACGATCCAAGGCTTTTGCCAAGATTGTGGAAAAGAGCATCTTTTACGAGATTGCCCAAAGAACCCCAATAATATGCCAAAAATCACTCCTATCAATGTGATTGGTTTGGTTGTAGATTCCTCCGGAAGTGTCACTTCCACTGCACCAGTGCAGGTAGTCACTAGAGCTCAGGCATTGCAGCAAAACCGAGAGGCAAGCCAGGAAAAGGGCCCAGAGGCTAGTGAAACCGAGAGTGTGACAAAGAAAAGGACTAGAGCGTGGAAAGATAGTCGAGAAAGAATGAAAAGACAATGGGCTAAAAAGATGAGTGAACTGGAGGAAAGCATAAGAGAAACCAAAGCGAGGATAACTGAACTCACAGCTCAAACTCCCTCCCACATTACCCCGCCCCCACCACTCCCATCTCCATCCAACCCACCACCTTCCCCACCGCCTCATCAAATCCCACCACCCCCTAGAGTAGGATCAGTCCTAGCAGATCCCACTCCCGAAGACCTTAATATGATGCTTAAAGCATATCAGGCCAGAATCCAAGAAGGGCCAACCATAACCGATCATGAAAAGTGCTACCCTAGAGCCGAGCTAGAGCTTGAACGAACTAAAATTTGTGCTAAGATGGTGGAATTAGCTCAAGCCATGTTCGAAGCCAGCCGCCTCTTTAATATCTCTAGCTCTGCTAAGACGTAGTTACACTTTAATGGACTGCTAGAACGAATAGAGAAGCTAATTGCACAATCAGAGAAGGAACCTGCCCCTCAAAGAAAGGAAAGGGCAAGAGAACGGATAAGCCAGCCTCTTCAGGAAGCCCATGTGCCTCCTCAAGAAGTTTATCTTCCCCCCCAAAAGTCACAGGAGCCTCCCTCGAAAGCTTACGCACCTCCACAGGTGGCCTACATTCCTTCTCAGAGAGCGTATGAGCCTGTTAGGACAAGTAATAGAATAAGTAATCCCCCCCAAGAAGCTTGTGCTCCAGCCATCTATGGGAACGAGGAGAGAGCCAACGATAGAATAAGCCCTCCTTCCCAGGTTGCTTATGTGCCCAATTCTACGGAGCCAGACACTTCTTCTTCTATGAATCGGTTTGCACCAGATTTCCTACGTGAGATTCAAGAAGACAAATGGGATAAAGAAAGTGAAGTCGCCCCTCCCTTTGAACTTGTGGATGATGCACACGACCAGTTCCCACAAGACATCCCATCTATTTACGGGGAACATGAGAGTACTCAGTCTCATGAGAGATTGGACTTTGAGTCTAATTCCATACAGGAGCTACCCCACTTCACAGGCCCATGGGAAGCAAAGTCCACATGTATGAGAGCACCCACAGTCATGGTAAGGAACGACGATTCAGTCATACCTATGAACACGGAGATAGTAAAGAACACCAAAGTGCAGCGCGATCTCACTTTGGAAGAACTGCCCAAGGATAGACCAAAAGCGCGGAAATATGTAGCTAGTCAAGTAACTGAAATTGCAAAACCACGTTCCAGGGTAGGATCCCATAGGACAGTGCCAGAAATTCCCTTGGATAAGATAGGAGGTATGTGTGAAGGTGAAGAAGGGAACACCTATCTTCCCATTACCTACCAGGACTACACCACTAAGGCAATTTTGGACTCAGGTGCAGGAGTTGCAATTGCCACCACTTCCCTTTGGAAGCGTTGGGGCAAGCCGGCACTCAGACCAACGAGAATGAAATTGCAAATGGCCGATGGTCACATAGAGAGACCCCTAGGATTGCTAGAAGGAATAACTCTCACCACTTGTGGTGTCGAGTTTGAGCATAGTTTTGCTATATGTGACTTCAGCAAAAATCATGCCTATGAGATGATTTTGGGAAGACCATTCATGCGACAGTTGCAAGTGGTACAGGATTGGGGAACCAATTCTTTGTACCTGCAGCACTTGGGTGTTACAACCAAAGTTAATCTCAAGGATTTTTCTCACAGAGATGTCCCTCCTATCCAATGGAATCCCATCCATAGAGCCCAAGATGATACAGAATCGGTGCATTCCATAGGGTCTGGATCCTCATGGATGCATGAAGATACTCACTTATGGATGTGCAAGGTAGCAGTAGAGGAAGAGAAGAGAGAGAAAGCCAGAGAGGTAGGTGCGAAAGAAACCCATAGATCAATCCAAGACCCAGCCTATGCACCTGTAGTTTTTCCAGACGAAGAATTTGAACCTCACGGTTGGGCAGAAATCTTAGCAACAATGGACGTAGCCATCAACGAAGAACAATGGACACCTCACTGTGATGAGGATGGCTATGATATTTCAGTCTTCTCCATAGAGCCAATCATGGGAGAGGCAGTTCTAGAAGAATGCGAACCCAGCCCTGATGCATTTGAGGATGCAAGTGACTCCGATCTAGAGTCAATAATTATGGACCCACCATTTGCATCAGATGAAGAATATTTCCATGAAGTAGAATTTCAACCCCAGAGGCATGGAGAGGTTACAAATGATGTAAGATTAGCAACACATATGACCCCGAAGGAAGAAGGAAAGAAACGAAAGAAGAAAGAAGTCTCACCAGAGGAGGAAGAATCTTTGTTTGAGGTCCCAGAAAATTTTAAGAAGTATGAGATAGATGACAGGAGAGTCATGATAAGAATGCCTAAACGAGAAGCACAATC
This sequence comes from Ceratopteris richardii, assembly GCA_020310875.1. Classification (NCBI taxonomy): domain Eukaryota; kingdom Viridiplantae; phylum Streptophyta; class Polypodiopsida; order Polypodiales; family Pteridaceae; genus Ceratopteris; species Ceratopteris richardii. The sequence continues at coordinate 2,590,346 of CM035430.1, read as the reverse complement.
AGGAGAGGCCTATGATAACAAAGAAACCACCAAGAAAATAGTAGTGGCCATAGAAGAAGGAGAGGAGAGATGCACGTATATAGGCCATGACCTGACAGAAGAAGAAGAGCATGAATTGATTATCTTGCTAAGAGAATACAGAGATGTATTCGCTTGGAGTTACAAGGATTTGAAAGGTGTTGACCCTGACATATGCTCACACACCATCCCTATGACCTCATATGCTAAACCCTCTAAGCAAAAACCTTATACATATAACGATAACTATGCTGCTAAGATCAAGGAAGAGATAGATAGACTGGTCGAAGCTGGATTTATCTATGAAATTGAGCACACTGAATGGGTATCCCCCATCGTAGTGGTGCCCAAGAAGAATGGCAAACTGCGTGTGTGCATTAACTTGAAAAAGGTTAACGCCGCCACGATTCGAGATAACTATCCGCTTCCCATCACAGAACATCTCTTAGAAAGAGTGGCAGGCAAGGAAGTGTACAGCTTCCTTGATGGATTTTCGGGCTACAATCAAGTAGCCATAGCTCCAGAGGATCAGCATAAGAGAGCCTTTGCCACAGAATGGGGCATTTTTGCTTTTAGAGTAATGCCATTTGGGCTTACCAATGCACCAGCTACCTTCCAGAGGCTGATGTGCCATGTGTTTAAGGAGTTCCTGAGGAAGAGTTTAGAAGTCTATGTTGATGATATTTGTGCTCATTCCAACATTAGGCAAACCCATATTCCTGAACTCAGACAAATCTTTGACAAATGTAGAGAATACCAAGTCTGCCTGAACCCAGAAAAGTGCGTTTTTATGGTCAGGCAAGGCAAGATTCTAGGACACATAGTGTCAAAGAATGGCATATCTACCGACGAAGAAAAAGTGAGAGCCATAGCAGAGCTACCTAGGCCAAAGAATGTCAAGGAAGTACAAGCTTTCATGGGGCATTGTGGTTATTATCGACGATTTATACACATGTATGCGGTCATTGCAAAGCCCATGTACGGACTTCTGACAAACTTTGAGTGGACGGATGAATGTGAGAATTCCTTCCAAGAGCTTAAACGAAGATTATGTTCAGCACCAATCTTGACCACACCAGATTGGAATAAGCCATTCCATGTTCATGTGGATGCATCCAATTATGCTATTGGATGTGTGCTTGCACAACCTACTGGTGAAGGTAATATGGATCTTCCAATTGCCTATGCCAGTAGACAATTGAATGCGGCTGAACGGAATTACACCACTACAGAGCGCGAAGGATTAGGCATGGTATATGCAGTCAAGAAATTTAGACACTATTTGCTTGCAAATAAGTTTAAATTTTTTACTGATCATCAGGCATTGTTATATCTTGTAAACAAGCCATGCAATACAGGAAGATTAGTAAGATGGTTTCTCTTGCTAATGGAATATGATTTTGAGGTTGTGGTAAGAAAGGGTAGGACTCACTTGAGAGCAGATCACCTCTCTAGGCTCACATCAGGAGAAGCCCCACAAGGAGTGTCAGATGACCTTCCTGATGCCTACTTGTTTAATTTGGAAGTTGTACCGCAGTGGGCCAAGCCATTGGTACCAGTATTGATATACGGGCCTAATCATCCAGTGATAAACACTCGGAATAGAGAAGTTGTAAAAGCCCAAAAGTACCACATCATGGCAGGAAGCATGTACAAGCACACAGATCAAGGGATCTTGGCTTGTTGCGTAGAAGAGGATGAGTACGCTAAATGGTTGCAATTAGCACATGTAGGTGCGTTAGAGCAACACTACTCAAAGCAGCGAACTTTACAGACCCTCAAGAGACTCGGAGTACATTGGCCAACTATGGAAGCTGATGTCCAAAAGTTGTGTAAGGAATGCCCAATCTGTTGCACTAAGCCACCTGTGGAACACGCCACTCTTTATCAAGTATCCATTGTGCCAGATTGGAGCGAACCTCTCGTATCCTTCCTGAGGACAAACACATTCCCTCCAGACATGACTCTGGCTAGGAAAAGGAGTTTAGAACAAGAAGCCCAGGATTACTCACTCATCGGTAATAATCTATATAAGCGCGGTAAAGATGGTTACCTGAGATTGTGTGTCCATGAAAGTGAGTATCTTAAGATCTTGGAAACTGCTCACCAAGGTGTAGCAGGAGGACACTTTGGACCGGATCGGGTGATCAAGGCAATTCTATTTGCGGGCTTCTGGTGGCCGACCCTTCACATGGATGCACATACCTATGTGAAACGGTGCGATGTATGTCAGAGGACTCAGAATCCTATACGCAAAGATGAGATGCCACTGAAACCTATGATGGGTGGACGTGCATTCTCTAAGTGGGGAATAGACTTCGTAGGTCCTATTAATCCCCCAGCTAAGGGTTCTCATGCGGAATACATCATTGTTGCGACAGGTTATCTCACCAAGTGGGTAGAGGTAAAGGCTACGACAAAGAACGATGCTCAAACAACTGCCAAATTCTTGTTTGAGAATGTATTCACAAGATACGGGCTACCTATAGAGCTTGTAAGTGATAGAGACACTCATTTCTTGAATGAAGTGATTGAAAATCTACTCCAAGAATTCTTGGTAATACACAAGAAGTCTGCCCCTTATCACCCTCAAGCTAATGGACAAGCTGAGAGCACTAATAAGATCTTATGCAATGTACTGACGAAATTAGTGAACACTAAACGCTCTGATTGGGACAAACAGCTACACCATGCTGTTTGGGCATACCGAGTTGCCTACAAAACGGTACTCCAAGCCACCCCCTTTCAGATGGTATTCGGTCAAAACGCTGTGCTACCCTTGGATTTCCTGATTCCTACGTTGAAAGTAGCACAAGAGCACGAATGGACAGGCCATGAACTCTCATCTAGGATTTTTGACCTTGAACGATTAGGAGAAACACGACTGAGAGCCGCTACAGGAATATATGCAGCCAAGAAGCGATAGAAGGCATACTTTGATGCCCACGTAAAGGATAAGGGTTTGAAAGCAGGAGATCTAGTTTTAGTTTATACACTGAAACAACACGCAAGGAAGCTAGAAAAGAGAGGCTACGGACCAATGATCATCAATAGGATCTCCACGAGTGGTGCAGTACAATTAGCCACATTAGAGGGTGATGTTCTCCCTAACTATATTAGCGGTTGTAGAGTCAAGTTGTATCAGGAACCCCTCACGGAGGAAATGCTCAGCCGACTCAATACTGCTAAGAAACGCAAAGAGGAAGAAAAGCGCATTCGAGAAGAGGCTCAAGCAGAAGCTTTAGAACGCATCAGAAGGATGAAGCTACGAAGGCAAGGCCGAGATCAGACTAGAGCAAATGACTATGCAGATCAAGGATGTCCCATGGCCATGTGTGAAGTTGCAGGAACAAGCTCGCATAGAATAATCGATAGACGTCCTTTCATAACCATAGATATGGGACGAGGAAAGAGTGCAAGAACCGTAAGAGCCTTGATTGACTCAGGAGCAGCCACTAGTGCTGTTAGAGTGTCTTACTGTCAAGAGTTGCAGTTAACTGTCAATCCTGTGGAAGCATATCTCATAGGATTGGGAGGCGTGGAAACCCCTTGCATGGGCGAGGTGGAACTTCCCCTCTACATTCATGATGAGGCAATGACAGTTAAAGTACTGGTGTGTCAGGATGAGGATCTCACTGAACCTCTTGTCCTGGGTCAAGACTGGATCTATGACCAAGCAGTCAATTTAAACCTAAGAAGTGGACTTCTCCAGGTTTGGATCAATCATAGTCGAGTTACAGTAGAATTAGACAATGGAGCACTCAAGGAACTAGGAAAGGCACAGACTCCTGGTCCTTCCAGGGGTACACATGAAGATGACCATGCTGTTCTTGTCCAAAACTATGTGTTGCAGAGGAATGATATTCGCCAAAAAGGAGTCAGGAATGCAACGGAACTCCCTTCTTTTCCAAAGGCCAGAAGGAGGCAGCAACCCAAGGTGGATCAAAGGCAGAAGAAGCAGAGTACTACCTATGTCCGAGATCAAAAGTACCTGCTCAACAAAATGTCCCAGAAAATAAACCATGTGTGGGTGCGGAAAGGCGAACAACCGGTTGCACCACCGTCAATGACACGGGCGAAGTTTCTTATTAATAACCCACAACATGACATTAATAAGAAGTCTTGCAGAAATTCTCCTGCTAATGTGAAATCTATTTGGGTGCCCAAGAAGTCGATGAAGGCTAGCCCACAATCAAGACAAATTTGGGTGCCTAAGGCTTGCTTGAGGGCACAAGTAGCTACGTCGAGGCCACAACTTAAACAGCATAACGCAGCTACGCATACTGCCCGTATTCACTCGTTCTCAACGCTCAAGAACACACCAAGACCCAAGAGCATGCATGTAATCAATTGTAAATGGGTCCCTAAAAAGCCTCATTTTCAAACCGCGACACCGAGAAAGCTCTCTAGAGTCTCTCAAAACCGAAAGCAAAGCCCATCCACTGCATTTGGCAGCCTAACACCTGTAATAAACCCCCCGACCCCAATTTGTAAATTCATCCCCACTTGCTAACTTCATTAGTCTCCTAGGATTACCCAAGCATTAACCACACACACGTGCACCGAACACTTACTAACCCATTATTCGCTCCCGACCCTTATGTTAATATTGTGATGGGAACAACGGTCCTCACTGGTCCTGTACAATATTAACGCCTGTTTGTATATTCTCACAGAGACAGACAGCAAGAAGTAAAATGGCAGATACAGTAGGAACTAGCTCCCAGGCAGGCTCCAGCCCACAAGTGGTGGACATCGAAAGTCTTCCAGTCGAGGAGGAGTTAAAGGAAAGACCAGCGGCATTACGGGCATTGCACGCAATACCAATTCAGAATCCCCCGCAGGGACACACAATGCCGGTGGGCAAAGCCTCACATTGGTTCAGTGACGTTGCTGGCCCCCTGGGTGAAGGCACGTATATGTGGGAGTCCGAAGTCGAATTCAATGGACGATGGGGCCGATACCATTTCTTTACCAGGGAATTTGAAAGGCTACAGAATAACGAAGGACTTAAGCCGATCTGGAAGAAGGCAGGGCTTTATGACTACTTCAAGTCCCAACTACCAAAGCCAGATTTCCTCAGATGCTCATATCTAATTAGTACCCTCACCCCCAGCAAAGACAAAAAAGGATACAGCTCCTTTGTGCTCCCATCACTCACAAGGGGCAACGAGCTGAAGCGTTTCCGCTTAACTATCAATCTAGTAAGAGAAGCACTCGACATGCAAGGAATGCACATTCCAACAGAGAAAGAGACAATGGTTCCAGACAACATGAAGAACAGGAATCTGACGAAGCTGAAGGACATGGTTGCTATGACACCCACGATCGCCATCCACTTACGTATGGTCATGCAACATTTCGCCTTCCCCGCGCAGGATAGGTTTACAATGCCTCCCAAAAAGATCTGGTTTAGCCTCTACCTGGCGGATGCTTTTGAGTTGACCATCAATATGCCCCACTGGATCATTGATCAGATTCATATGGCCCATCAGAGATGGTATAAAAAGCAAAGATCTGTATTGTATGGCTGCTGTGCACTCACAAGAATTGTATACAGATGTCTTGCCTATGATGTACCGGTGCAAAGGGCTCTGATCTAGTCCAGAGCTCAGGAATTTCAACGCAGATTGTCAGCAGTAGGACCTCCCTCAAAGAAGATGCGAGGCACCGTCCAGATGCCTTGTGCACAAGCTCGCGGGGCAACCCTGACGCCTGAGACAACCCCAAGACTCCCCCGACGAGTGCAACCGTTTACTATCAGGCTACCCAGGCACAGCACAGATGGCCCCAACCTTGTATTTCCACCAGTACCGACTGATCTGGAGTTCCCGCATGGGTTCACTCTAGAGGACTTAACTGACGAAGAAGTTGCAAGAATCATAGAAGCTGTAAATGCGGAAGTTGAAGAAGAGCAAGCCAGTGGACAGCAAACTGCCCCAGACCAAGCACAGCCAGGCCAACCAGACGTAGTCAACGTGGACGATGAAGAAGAGGCTCATGGGGAGACACAGGGCGGACATTCAGAAGCCGAAGAACAAGAGTATGATCCAGAAGCACTACAAGTACTGGAAGGTGCCCCCGCCTACACTAGCGCATTAAAGAAGCTTTACGAAACAATGAACCGAGTTCAAGAGCAACACAGGCTCTCATTAGCTGCGGGTAAAGCTCTCATGAACCAAATTCTGGAGGAGGAAGGTGTGGACGAGCAATACCGGGCCACCTTGGAAATGATATCAGATGCTCTAGGAGTACCAGAAACGGTGCATACCGCACTAGTGCACTCACGGAGAACAGAGAGAAGATATGGAAGACGCCCCCCACGATCGGGAAAACAAATGAATGTATTAGGATCGGGACCACAAGGCACCCCCACAACCACTGGCATGGCACACACAGTTCACGACACCGAGGAAGTCCACACATCGAGTGCACCCCCATCACCTCCCTTGCCACCTTCTCCCCCACATCGACCTCAATCACCTCCCTCTACCACTCTAACTTCCACTGTCACCACCTCTGAAACCACTGCACACACCAACGCACAAACCATCAGCCAACCCACACACTCTACTCCCACTGAGAACATAAATCTAACTACTGCCACTGTACACCTCACCAACCCGAGCACACTTCCTAGAAGCTCACAATTACACACACCTCTATACACATTCACAACCCTCACCGCTACCACAATCCCCATGTTCACAGTCACTCCCACCACGAACCCCACTTTCATGGAGGTATCACCCACCTCTGCACCTCTCCCATCCCCCATCTACCCACACTCTCCCATTCCCCCACCTCCCCCCTCACCCGTCCCCAGTACTGCATTCACAACCCCCTTTCCCTTTCCCTACCCCTCTGCATTCAATACTATTCCTCTCGGTAACTTATTTAATAATATGCATCAATGCATGGCCCAACTCCAGCAACATTACCAACACTTGGACGACCAACATACAAGGCTCTTCCAACGCCACGAGGATCTCCAAGCAAGATGTAGGGATCTTGAAGAGCAGAAGCAGCAATTAGTACAGCAGCACGCGACATTACAGGAGCAATACACACAATTAGAAGCCAACCCACCTCAAACAGATGATGAAGAACGACGACATATGGACGAGCTGCTCCATTCGCAGATCACGGAAAACCTGAAACTTCGACGGAACTTGGGCCTCCTCCGCAAGCATATGTCGACCGCGTTAGAAGAGAATAAGAGATTACAGAAACAGAACGAAGAAAACCTGGAAGCGGCCATGGAGGGTTCCCCACAAGAGATTGATCCAGAACGATTCAAGGCGATACCCTCTGAGAATATGCAGGTGGTGTTAGAAACTCATGCAGACTTAATGGAGGCCCATGCCGCTTTAGAGAAAGAAAGAGATGAGTTACGAAGACAGTTGGCCACTCGACAGACAGAACCCAGCCCGAGCATAACTGCAGAAGAAACAGCTGAAGAGGTCATTAAACTCCGCGCCGAACTTGAGGAATTACGCAGCAAGGTTATGCAGTATGAGCGTCAGCCCTCCCCTCTGGTAGACCCCGAGCCTGACGACCTGGTGCCAATTGAGGTAGAAGAAACATTTGAGGATCCCTATGTCCCGATGCCAACACCCGGAGGTAAGCGCACAGAACAGGGCATGGACACAATTGAGATCGAGGCACCGGAATGGATGCAGAAGTTAGAGAAAGTAGCCACGACACATGACGACCGGGTGGCAGTCCAAATCGCCTTGATGTCAAAATTGGAGGAGGTGGTCATAAAATCTGATTATTTTCAGAATCTTTCACACCATAGGTGGATCGGCCCATCGGATGATCTGTATGTACCTTTTTGCGTGCTAATGGCGGATTATAATGCGGAGATCAAGCGCCACACCTCAAGGGAACCCACCTCTGCCACCCAATTTGCACCCGATGACATACCAGAGAGCGCCAAGCAAGGACATATCCGTCAACCAACATGGAGAATTCGACTGCTCGAAACCTACCCGGAGATGGTAAGAACATGGAACAACATGCCATTGTACATCAAATATAATCCATGTTATTGCCCTGTGTTTCGAAGGAGATCCTGGCCGGAGTACACACATACAGTGCTGACAATTAAAGGATGCGAGAAGTGGCTAAATTACGTGTACTTTGCACCCCCTAAAGGCGCACCCACAATTGGCTATATGATTTCAACGATCCGGCATTAGGGGGTCCGTTTCAAGAATGTTCCTGATATCATGACTCAGATGTGCCTGAAAATTTTCGAACTTATGCTGGTCACCTTTAGGACCTTCAAAAATGTCAAGGAACCGCATCTCTCAGCACTAGGATTTAATGAAGGGAACCAGGACCTTGTATACGACATGAGCACGACTCCATCGATCAATGTTGTGTATGCATGGCACGCTCGTATCAAATATCTACCGGCCTGCTTCAAACAAACGTTTGAAGAGATGTTTGTCACGGGATTCTGGGAATATCATTCCGAGATATTCATTCCCAGACCATCCCATCTCTTGCAGTTGTTTGCAGTGGAACAAGCCCTCCACTCCGAAAAGCTACGTATGCCACATCCAGAGGTTCCTGGGCCGGTAGACTGGGATGCTCTTCTGACAGACTTGGCCAAGGGGTTGCGAATTGCTGAACACCATTTAGCGCAGGACGTTGTCGAGTACTATATCCAGAAACCCTCTCAACAAGGGTCTGTCAGGGACGACAGACGCGAGAGAGGGGGGGGGTGTTGGAGCTGGAGCTGAAGGATTGACAAGACAAGGAAGCACAAGAAGAGAGTCCGAGAGAAGAGAAGGCCCAAGCAGACAAGGAAGTCAGCGAAGACCCGGCAAGTAGGCCAACAATTTTTCAAGAAGAAGCACTTATGAACATTCACGCAGATTTAGCACTAAGGCAACCTTAATCTTTCAAAACCTCTACACCCATTAAAAGTGATTATTATCACTAAGCACCATTGTAAATATCATTTCATCTTTTTGTAGCTCCATTTTGTGCAAGCCAAGGAGTCCTTGAGCTTGAGGAGCATTAGAAGTATCTACCTGCCAAATTTCGTATTTTTTAGATATCGTTTGAGCCCTCAAATAAGCCCTGGAACCTAATTTTTAACTAGGCCGGACACTAGGTCTAGACAGGGCCAAAACTTAGCCAAAAACTATAAAAAGAGCTAGAGAGCTCATTTTTGAGGTTAGATTGTAATTGAAACGAACTTGTAAGAGCTTGTGAAAGTAATCTAAAGCACTCCATTGATTCTCTCTCTTTGTCTTGCCGTGTGTGCGCGTGTGTGTGTATGTGTGTGCATGCTTGTGTGCTTCTCACCCACGCACTTGTGCCGCCACTTGCTCGAGGTCTTCATACCATCCTCACGTCTTCCCGGATTGACATTAAAGGAGGTGCTACTCATCACTGAGCTACAATTACTTCTAAAGGTGAAACCAAAGAGAGAAAAGAAGAAAGGGGAGGCTTATGATAATGAGGAACAAACTAAAAAGGTCATGATCACTCAGGAAGAGGGAGAAGAAAGACATATAGTAGTGGCTGATGACATGACAACCCAAGAAGAGGAAGCACTAAGAAGTTTGGCCAAGAATTATAGGGATGTGTTTGCTTATAGCTACAAGGATTTGAAAGGTATTGATCCTAAAATCTATGAGCATAAGATTCCTATTACACCTGATGCAAAACCTAGCAAACAGAGACATTACACCTTCAATGATAAATACTCTGCTAAAATAAAGGAAGAAATTGACAAGCTGTTGGCTGCCAATTTCATCTATGAGATTGAGTATACAGAATGGATATCTCCTATAGTTGTGGTACCAAAAAAAGAATGGGAAACTTAGGGTATGCATTAACTTGAAAAAGGTGAATGCAGCAACTATAAGGGATAGTTATCCACTGCCTATAACAGATCATCTTCTAGAAAGAGTTGCAGGGAAGGAGGTTTATAGTTTTTTAGATGGTTTTTCAGGATACAATCAGGTACCTATAGCATTGGAAGACCAACATAAAGCCTTTTCCACAGAATGGGGAATTTATGCTTTTAGGGTTATGCCCTTTGGATTAACCAATGCTCCAACAACTTTTCAGAGGTTGATGTGTCATGTCTTCAAAGAGTTCTTGAGGAATGTAATGGAAATTTATGTAGATGATCTTTGTACTTTTTCACTAAAAAGACAAGATCACTTGCAGGATTTAGAAAATATATTCAGGAAATGCAGAACCTACAGAGTGTGTTTAAATCCAGAAAAGTGTGTATTCTTTGTAAGACAAGGAAGAATGTTAGGTCACATAGTCTCTAAAAATGGAATTTCAACTGATGAGAAGAAAATAAAGGCCATAATAGAACTTCCAAGACCAACAAATGTAAAGGAACTTCAAACTTTCATGGGACATTGTGGGTACTATAGAAAATTTTTACACAAGTTTGCTGACATAGCCAAACCCTTATATGCCCTAATTACAAAGTTTGAGTGGACCAAGGAGTGTGACCAAGCCTTTGAAACTCAAAAAACTTGTTTGGTAACAGCCCCAATTCTGAAAACACCTCAATGGGATGAAATTTTTCATGTCCATGTGGATGCTTCAAATTATGCTTTAGGCTGTGTGCTAGCACAACCAATAGAAGGAAGCAAGTTAGATTTCCCAGTGGCTTATGCTAGTAGGCAATTGAATCTAGCAGAGAAAAATTACACAACCAATGAGAGAGAAGGGTTGGGAATGATATTTGCTGTAAAAAAATATAGACATTATCTTTTGGCCAACAAGTTTAAGTTCTTTGTGGACCATCAAGCTTTACTATATTTGGTAAATAGACCTTGTCACACTGGTAGAATAGTCAGATGGTTTCTTTTATTGATGGAATTTGAGTTTGAGGTGGTGGTCAGACAAGGAAAAACACACTTAAGAGCAGATCATTTGTCTAGAATTCAGTCTAAAGAACCCAGTTCACCTGTAGATGATGACCTACCAGATACTTATTTGTTCAAAGTAGAAAGTGTTCCTGAGTGGGCTATGACTTTAGCACCATTGTTAACCATGGGACCTTGCAGAACATTTGGAAAAAATACACACTTAGTATTACAAAGCAGAAATTTTATGCTGCTAGCTCGGCACCTGTATCATCTCAACCATACAGGCATATTGGAATATTGTACCCCTGAGGAAGAGCAACAAGAATATCTGAAAAGATCTCATTGTTGGAACCCTTGCACTCATGCTTCCAGGGTAGTCACCCTAAGTAATCTCAATAGGATGGGGGTACATTGGCCTAATAAGATTCAAGATGTAACAAAATACATTGCTAATTGTTAGAAGTGTCAATCATTGCAAGATTCAGAATTCATAACTCTATATTGGTTTCAGAAAAATCCTGATTGGAGTGAAAATATTATTGAAGAATTGAAAAGGAAGAAGAAAGGGAAACAAGTAATAGCTGGTGCAGATTCAAAAAATCTACAAGTAATCTCTGAAGAATATCAATTGATAGGAGAACAATTGTATAAGAGAGGGATGGATGGATACTTAAGAATTTGTGTTCCTGAGGATAAGTATCTGGACATGTTGGAAATGGCACATTCTAGAGTGGCAAGAGGACATTTCTCAAGTGACAGAACAGCTAAACTCATATTATACTCTGGTTTTTGGTGGCCAACCCTATTTCCTGATGCAAGAACCTATGTAAAAAGATGTGACATCTATCAGAGGGTGAGTCAACCAAGTAGAAGAGATAATATGCCATTAGTTCCATTGATTTCAGCCAGAGCTTTTAGTAAATGGGGATTAGATTTTATTGGACCTATACATCCTCTAGCAAAACTATCCCATGCTGAATACATAATAGTGGCTACAGATTACCTGACAAAGTGGGCTGAGGCCAAAGCCACAAGAAGGAATGATGCTCATACTACTGCCAGATTCCTTTATGAAAATATCATCACCAGATTTGGACTTCCAATTGAATTGGTAAGTGATAGGGGGACCCATTTTCTGAACCAAATCATAGAAAACATAACTGAATATTTCCTGATCAGTCATAGAAAGTCAGCCCCATATCACCCACAAGCCAATGGGTTAGCAGAAAGTACTAATAAAGTACTTTGTACTGTACTGTCAAAATTAGTAAACACAAACAAGAATGATTGGGATTTACAACTTAATCATGTCCTATGGGCTTATAGAGTGGCTTATAAGATTGCAATAGGAAACACACCATTCAATCTAGTATATGGACAAAATGCAGTTCTACCTATGGAATTCCTCATTCCAACATTAAAAGTAGGTAGTCACTACAATTGGACTGGACATGAACTATCAAAGAGAGTAGTAGAATTGGAAAAATTGGGAGCTTCTAGACTCCAAGCCATTATGAGTTTATATGTGGACAAGAAAAGGCAAAAGGCCTATCATGATGTTCATATAAAAGAAAAAGATCTACAAGAGGGAGATCTAGTTTTGGCTTACACAGTCAAAGAACATCAGAAAAAGTTTCAGAAAAAAGCACATGGGCCATATATTATACATCAGATAAGTAACAGTGGAGCTATCCAATTAGCTACCATAGATGGAGAAATCATGCCAAATTTCATAAGTGGATGTAGAGTTAAAAGATATGATCTTCCATTAATTGCTTCTGAATGGAGAAGATTGCAACAAGCTCAAAACAGGAAAAAAGAAGAAGAAAACATTAGAAAAGAGGCTCAACAGGAAGCAAAGGAGAGGATAAGAAAAACCAAAAATCATAGGGAAGTCTGCTTGTGTGAAACACCTCTAAGACAAAAAGAACATTTGCTTGTGATAACAATGGATTATCAAAATGAAAAAATTAGGGTTTTGATAGATTCAGGTGCACTAATTAGTTCAGCTTTGTTGAATAAATTCAATCTAAAAAGAACTGAAAGCAGAACCTTTATCAAAACTATGGAAGGACAAATGATACAAAGCATGTCTTCACTATCTATTAAAGTTAGGTTCAATGATGAATATATGAAAATAGATTGTGAAGAATGGCCAGATTATTTAATGATTGAAAATTTGATTTTGGGACAACCATGGTTCAAACAAGGTAAAGTTATTTTGAATTTTGAAAAAATGAAGCTTAATTTGACCATAAATGACAAAAGGTTTTTAATATTTTTATTGAGTAACGAAGAACAGGAAGTTCATCAGGATGTTCATGACCCAGACATGGAAGGATTTACTTTTTCAATAAAAGATATATAGACATTACCAGTACAGATACAAAATGATCAAGTTTCATTTAATCAAAACCTGCAAAAAATTGACAGAGCAAAGGAGGATGGACACCACAGGAGCAAGGTGGAAACCATGGTATAATCTGAAGCATCAAAGCATTAGAACAAAATGGATATGGAGGCCAAAACATTCTAAAAACTACTTATCTGAAGGAGATGGATTTCTTCCTGAAACAAGGGCAACTAAGGTTAAATATTATTGGGTAAAGAAATCAGAGTTGATTCAATGGAAAAAGACCATCTGTACTTGATTTGGAGTTTTTTTAGAATCAAATCAAAAGGTTAGAATAAAATAAAATCATAACATATGGAAAGTCAGGAAAAAATCTTTTACCTTATCCTTTTTCTAAGGAGAGAATTAGGAGGGGAAGAAAAGAAATAGAAGAAATCATTATTAAAAAAATAAATAGAAGAAATCATTATTAAAAAAAAAAGAAATAGAAGAAATCATTATTTAAAAAAATTTTAAAAAAAAGAGGAAAAAAAGAGAAGAAAGAAAGAAAGAAAGAGAAAAATTGAGAAAAATTGTCTATTTTTTCCTTTTTTCTTTTTATAAGTAATATAGCACAAAGCAAGATATAGGAAGAAGGGTAGCAGATTCCTATTTATTATTTTGTATTGTTTATTCTATTTCTTATGATTTTTTATTTTTTGGTAATTTTTATGGTTTATTTTTCATTTCATTCTTTTTCTTCTAAAAACATCTTCTTCTTGGATGAGAGCTGTTAGAAGAGGGAAGTGCACTAGACATCTTGCTACACATGTAATGGTCACTTTAATTGAGTTTTCTAAAGAAGTCAGAGTTTAAATTCCTTCTTCATTTCATCTCAAAATAACTATTATTTTCTGATTTTATGTGACTCATGTGGGTGGAGTTCTTTTCTTTTTTATGTGTTATATTTACTCCAGAATGGTGAATGCAAAGGAGCTGCCTATTCATGATTTCAAAGCAGAATCAGTCACCTTGTCAAGGGGACATTGGTTCCTGGATAGTGAAGTTGTGGTAGAGAAAGTAGACCTGGAGTCAGATGAAGAGCTAGAGATTCCAGAGGCAAAAAAGGTGGTGAAGGAGCTCAAAGAAACCCTAAGCATAATAGGACAGCATATATTCACAGTGGGAGTAGGGGGTTCCAAATATACAATGTTGTGTCAGGAGTTCTACAGATTTCAAAGAGTAGCAGTCAATCAGAAAAGATGGAAGGCAGTAGGGTTGCATAAATTACTAGAAGAACCCATCTTTTTCATAGACTTTGAGAGAGTGGCACAAGTAATGAACAGTTTGTTGGAAGTGGGAAAAGGTAATGATGCTTATTTTCGGTGCAAAGTCAAGAATAAAGACAATCAGGAGGTGAATATCACTATCAAAGCAGAGCATATCAAAGCAGCTTTGTAGTTTTACCCAATGGGAACCAAGCTTGATCATAGCTTTGTGAAGAAGAATAAAGAAACCTATACAGGATATTCAAAATTTTATGACTTCAAGGGAAGCGAGAATGAGGAATATGCCATTAGGATGTTTCTACAATATTTGTGTTTCCCAAAGCTACCAAGGTATACCATGCCACATAAATCTGTTACACTGCTTATGTTTAACAATAAGGACAGAACTAAACCCTTCGGAGTCATGGATGTAACCCCTTACATACATGAACAACTGAAAGAAGCAGCTAAACACTGGGAGCAGAAAAAATATATGAATGGAGCTCAGTTTCTCACCAGGATCATATATCATGTATTGGGAATGGAAGATCAATTGAAGCTGGCTCTAGAGGCACAATATTTCAGAAGTCTTATGTCAGGAATCAAGAGCCCTTCCAGGAAGATGTCTATGAGAGAAGCAGAAGGACAAACTAGCATGAGGGGGGCAGGAATGAAGAGAAAGGTAATATCTGAGGAAGTGGTTCCTGTAAAGAAAAGGAGGTTGGATCCAAGGAAGGTTGAATTGGAGCAGGATGAAGTAACCAAAGAGGAGCATGAAGCTGCTCAGAAACAGGTCCAATCTTCTAGTGATCCTCATCCACCTCAAACAAGCAAAGAGCAATTATATACTTATCTGACTCAAGGTAATAACAAAAGAGCAATATATGAGGCACAATATCAAAAGATGCTGGAAGATTATTCTTGCAAGGCAACAGATTGGGTTCAGGAGGAAGTAGAGCATTATGAAGAGCTCCATGATCAAATGATGGCAGCCGAGACAGAGGAAGTATTTGTTAAGAAAGAAGTAGAACTGCTAGCATACTTCAAAGAACTGCAAGGACCTCCATAAACCAGAACCACAATTGTAGTAAAAAAGAAGGTTCAAAAGAAACCAGTGCAAAAGAAGAAGTTGACCAAGAAGGGGAAGGGAAAATCAGTAGTTGAAACTGTAACTATAAAAGAGACAGAAGAAGTGACAGTAGGAGAAAATCAGAAGGAATCTACTATTGAAGAAGAGTCAAAAGTGGAAAAACCAGAAATAGGAGGATCTTCACATTTTTCTTCAGACTCTGAAAGTGACATTGAAAATTTCTTGTTTGAATTTTTCAGTACCTAGTATTCCTAATGTGGTTACACAAGCCACTGAGAAACATAAAACATTTGAAGAGTTGAGAGAGAAGCATCAAGAGAAGCAAGTCCAGGAAGAAGCAGTAAAGCAGCTTAGTCCTGAAGAAGAAAGAAGGATAATGAAAGGAAAAGCAGTAATGTCAGAAGAAGAAAGTGAAGTAAGAAAGGAATTCAGTTGTGGGCTGGTGCATTCAGTACTAAAGTCAATGTGGACAAAACCTTCCCAACAAACTTATGTTAAATTTGATGAAAGGAAAGTAGAAGTAGAAAAAGGGGTACAAATAAGCAGTTCAGTCATAAAACAAAAGGGTGCAGACCAAATTCAGGAAATAAAGGAAACAATGGAGAAGAAGAATGCTGAAGAATTAGAAGAAGGAGTTATAGAAAAGGAAATCAAACAACGCATAGAGGATGTACTTTATGATTTGAACAATAATGAGGAGATTACAATCACAAAAGATCAAGGATAAGAGGAGGAGCTGGACCTAATGGACATAGATGAACAGGAGGAGGAACAGAAAAAGCAGACTAGTAATGATCAGATAAAATTCGCTGAGGAAACTGAATCAGCATTAATTTAGGAAACCCTAATTCAGGAAAAAGAGATACAGGAGAAAGAAACACAGTTCTCTGAAAAAGAACAACTAGAATTGGAGAATAATAAGGTAGAAGAAGCAAAGGTAGTTGAAGATAGATCAAGACATGAAGACCAGGATGATCAGACATTGGAACTTGAAGAAGATGTTGCAAACCAAGAAACATTGGAATTTGATCAAAGCTATGAAGAACACAAGACTAAGTTCATAGAGTATGAAGAAGAAGAAGAGGAGAATGAGTGCAAAGAAGATAAACAGATAGAAGTCAAACAACTGGAAATGGAAGTTGGGTTGGAAAGAATACCCAAAAATATAAGATCTGCTTGCCAAATCATTATGAGCAACATAGAGCAGTTAAGATCTTCAAGAAGGAATATGATCATTTCAGGAATGGTAGCAGAGTCTGAATTTGAAAAAAGTAGCAATATCATTAAGGAGCACATAAGGGAAAAGGAACAAATGACAGAACAGTTGAAGATTGCGTAGGAGAAGAATGAAGAACTAACACATAGAATAATTTCTTTGGAAGAATTAGAAGTATAGAAACAAAATAGAATCCAATATCTTGAAGAGAAGAGTGTAAAACTAACAGAGCAAAATAATAAACTGGAGATGGAGCTGAGAAAAATTGAAGGAAGATACAGAACCTTGCAGACTTCTTATCAAATTTTGACTAAAGCAAATGAGGAAATAAACAGACTATTATTAGAAGAAGGCCAGTTAAAGGATGAAAGCATGACTGCTCAGATGACAGAGGAAGAAAAGGAAGAATTGCACAAGGAGATCAAGAGATTACAAACAGAGTTAAAAGAAGCCAAGGAGCTGGAGAAACAGGCCAGTACACATGCTCCTACATCAATGAGAGGTTATAACAAGTTGCATATGGATATGGAAAAAGAAAGAAGTGATTGGCAATCAAAATTAGAAAAGGAAAGGAGTGAGTGGATAAAAGAAAGAGAGATATGGGCAACTCAAAATAGAAGTTTGATGGTGACAAATAGAAGAATTACAGAAAAAGCTGGAAAAGCCATAAGCTCAAGAAGAAGCAGAGATAGAGACTACATATACAGCAGACTATGAAGTGGGAAGTGATGATAGAAACCAACATGGCAATGAATCAAAAAATAAAAGGCCAGAAGAAGAATATTCAGAGGAATTTGTCCAGAAATTGTTGACAAACAGAGAGTCCAGAATGGATTTCATTAGAAAAATGCATGATGAATATGAAGATCAAATTGTCACATTTGCTCTAAATAAAGGAATAAATCCTGATCAACATCATTGGGCTGCAGATGGACTAGGCATACCTTTATGCATGATTATGGAAAGTATCAAAAACTATCAGTTGGCAAGAGTTGGATTACCTCCAAATAAATATCTAGAGTATGAAGAGGATATCAATGTGACCAAAGAATTATTTGAGAAAGCCAATCCAAAATGGAGGAATAGATGGTTGGATGCAAATAAAGAATGCAGGAAAATTTGGAAGGAAGCACCACTTCAGTTGAAAATTAATCTAGCTTACTGCCCAATAGCAAGAAGAAGAGAATGGACAATTTTTTGGGAAAGAAGGAAAGAAGGACAAATCCCACCTAAATGGTTGAATTTCCCAAAGATAGCAGTTCCAAAGGCAAGAACATGGCCTACAAAAAAATATATGGTGGATACAGCTGAGTCTGTTATAGCTACATACAAAGATGTGAATGACCCAGCATGCATTTTACTGATCAGAGTAATGAGACTAATTTTGGCATGTATAGAGACATACACAGATATAGATGTCAGAATATTAAATTACATTGGCTTCAATTCTCCTACTCATGCATTACTGTTTGATCTCAGTGAAACACCTGATAGAATATGCTTGATGGCCTATTACAACAGAATAATATTTTTGGGTAGTCATTATTTACAGATCTTTGAAGATGCATTTGATTATGGGTTTTTCGAAAGAGAATCAAAGATATTTGGAAACTTTTTAGTGGTCACAAAGTCTCGTCTTACTGCATATGAAGCTGCTTACACAGAGTATTTGAAAAAGGATGTCATTGATAAACCAGAGGCTGCTATACAATGGAGGAAAGCACTGTTTGAAATGGTAAATAACCTGAACATTACAGAAAGAAAAAGTCATGACCTACTGTCATAGGTCTATCAATGAAAGAAGAAGTGAAGAGAGCATTCAAGATACAAGAGCAGGAAAGTCTTTTGTCAGGAGCCAAAAGGTCTAGGAGGGGAAGAATGTTAGAAGAAGTATTTTTTGTAGTATTTTTTGATGAGAAACAATTGTAAAATGTCAAAAACTTGTAAAAATATTTATGTAATTGATGTAAAAATAAGGAAGAGTCTTCCTTATGTAGAATAGAATCTTATGTAATTTTTCTAGAATTTTTGGAAACTCCTAGATAGCATATTTTTAGAATAATAGAGGAAAGGACCAAAATTCAAGTGTGAAAAAGGACACTTGAAAATGTATATAAGACAATTTCCTCTATTATGAGAGGGTTGGTTATTTTGTATGACATGCTATCCAAGTGAAGAGAGAGTTTCCTGTTGAAATCATGTTTTCTCCTCTTTGTGTGATTTCTTTGAGTTGTGAGTCTATTCTTTGTGTATCCATGGAGATTTGTGAGCTTCTATTGTGTGTTTCTGTTGAATATGTATGAAGAGAGTTGATTGTTGATGTATTGAGTGAGAAATTGATGAAAAATGGTGCTGGAGATGAAAATCGTTTTTTTGAATAGAATCGGGATTGTATCGTCTGGATGGTACAGGTAACATTTTTGAGTTTTGACTTTATGGATGTATTGTGCTGAAGAAATAACATGCTTTAGACACCAAGATTGTGGAAAATGATGGAGATTTGCTCAAGATAATCCAAACCCTGGAAATTCCTCTTCATCTTCATTATTCTCAGAAATTCAGCCATTTACCTCTTATTTCTTGGATTCTATCATGTAAAAGGGGCTGTGGTCTCATGTATACTTCGAGGATTGACAAAATAAAGATGTATTGTTAATTCTTTATGCTAAATGATTGGAGAGGACAACTCCAAAGATCAATAACAAACAGGGAAGCAGATACATATCATAGTATCAGAACCACATGGCACCACCTCTGCAACCACCAACACAGCACACTCCATTTAACACACTAAAAAAGCCCACTCCTCAAGTGTAGCCCCATCAACACCTTTACCACCCTTCCCTCCAACTCCACCCCCCTCACCTCCTACCACCACTATCACCACTACTGTCACGGCTACAGTCTCTACTTCCTTTAGTGAAGCACACATTGTGAGTCAGCCGTCACAATCTTCACAACCTCATACCACCACTATTGTAACTGTTGTAGGGAATCATGGAAGGACACTCCAAGAGATTGAGTAGGTACTGCCAAAACCTACTTTGTACTAGCCCTCTGATGCTTCAGACTTGATAATTGGACCTCCTTAGCTCTCCAATGACACCATAAAATGGCCTATGTACTTTGGAAATGATGTGTGTAAAGATTGAATCAAAACAGATAACTTTGGACTTCAAGATCTCAAGAAAAACCTTCTATTTATGTCTTGACACCTGCTGGATCTTTTGCTCAGTATGACCAGCACAGTAGGAATTGGAAAAATTCCTTTTAGGGGTATCTAATTAGCTTAGCAAGCTAACTATTCCAAGTGGAATGATATAAAAAGATCAATTATGCTCAGAGAAATCAATTTAGCAAATAAACATTTACCCCCGATTTTTTAGGACTATTGCAGACATTGACCACTGATCACCTCAACGAGATTTTCTCTGAAATGGCTGAATAGAATCTCTTCAAATTTTGATAGCAATAGACAACTTTGAGCTGATTCCAAAAAGCTTTAGATCTTTGAATTTGGTGAAGAAATGACTAAGATATGCACTTCACAAGTTGACAGACTTTCAAGTACTATGACAGAGAACCAGAAATGAACAATGTGAATGTATATATTAATGAACACTTGTATACAATACCATGGGCATGAATATCATTGCCTAATGGTGTAGATAGGTGTGGGCTAGAGTGTAGGCCTCACACACACTCAGAAACAGTAATTAGAAGCTCGGGAGTGATGAGTTCTAACCGCGACTTTTTCATGTTCACTTTTATAGTGATTGAGTAAGAATTTGAATTCAAATTCAAACTTTTGGCTCCCTATGATCAAGCTCCTATATCCTAGGAGATATTCCTTCAATCAGAGTGATTTCCACAAATTTCTTTAGGTAGGTGTCTACAAAGATTCCAAGTCAAATGTGACTTTTACAAAGAGATAAAGTGGTAATTAACCACTAACATGAGTTCCTATGCTTCTCCATATGTGTATGGATCTCAATGTATCCTTCAAGCCAAATGTGTAGGCTTGTGACTTGCACCAACAGCTCCCCCTCAAGCCAAACATTTTTGCTTGGTCTTCATCTTTAATCTTCATGTGTATCCTGCAATCCAATCATTGCTTTGAACCTACAAAATTTGGTTCCATCCAAAGCTTTTGTCAACAAATCTGCACACTACATGTTGGTTGATACATAGGTTAGTTGAATATCCTTGCTTAATAACTTCTCTCTCACATCATGGTAATGGACCTCTATGTGTTTGGTCCTAGCATGATAGAAAGGATTAGCTGCAAGGTGAAGTGAGCTTGTATTATCTCCCAAGATCATTGGTGACCTAGTATATAAACCCAATTTTGTATACAATAGCTTGATCCATATGGCTTCTTGTGTGGCATTAGCCAATCCTCTATACTATGCCTCTATAGAGGATAAAGCAACAATAGGTTGCTTCTTTGAAGACCATGATATTGGTTTATCACCTGCAAAAGAAATGTATCCAAAAGTGCTCCTCCTATCATCCTTGCATCCTCCCCAATCAGCATCTGAATAGATCTTGATATCAAGGTCTGAAGTATAAGGGAAATACAAACCATGATGTTGTGTACCCTTGAGGTACTTTAGAATTCTTTTGGTAGCTTCTAAGTGAGGTACTCTTGTCTTGTGCATAAATTGACTTAGCACACTAACTCCATATGCAATATCTATCCTTGTTAAGGTAGCATAGTTCAAGCTACCAACCATGCTTTGATAACCTGTAATGTCATTAATTTCATCACCTTCATGGGCAGTTAGTTTTAGGTTTACCTCCATTGGAGTACTTGCAACTTTGGCATCCTGCAAATGAAACTTCTTCAATATATCTTGTATGTACTTTTTCTGAGTAATGTATATTCCTGAGTTAGTATAGGCTAACTCAAGCCCAAGAAAATACTTTAGTAGACCAAGATCATTGATCTTGAACTCCTTCATCATCTGGCTTTTGATTTGTCTGATTCCATTAACATCATTACCTGTAAGTATGATGTCATCAACATAAACACAAAGGTATATTACCTCTGAATTACTTCTCTTGATGAATAGAGAAGTATCTGCCTTGCTCATGACAAAACCTTGGTCTTGGAGGTATGTAGTTAACCTGTAATTCCATGCCCTAGGTGCTTGATTTAATCCATATAAAGCCTTTTTCAATTTGCAAACATATGTTACCTTCTTAGGGTCCTCATAGCGAAGAGGTTGTGACATATATACCTCCTATGAAATCCATCCATTCAAGAAAGAATTCTTGACATCCATTTGGTACATGTTCTAATTTTTTGATGCAATCACGCTTACCAACACTCTGATTGTTGGCATCTTGGCCACAGGTGAGAATGTCTCTTCATAATCAATGCCTTGGGTTTGTGCAAAACCCTTGGCTACCAATCTAGCTTTGTACCTGTTAATTGACCCATCAGAATTTCTTTTGAGTTTATAGATCCATCTGGATCCTATTACCTTCATGGATTCCTTCCTTGGTACTAGCTCCCATGTGTCACTTTCCTTGAGTGCTTCAATCTCCTCATTCATAGCTTCTTTCCACTCTGTCTTGGTCATGGCTTCTTCATATGATCCTTGTTCTTCAATTGACAAATCTTTGGCAAGATAAACTGAGTGTTTAGTAACAAGAGATGTATCATACCCATATCTGATAGGTTTTTTGCTCTCTCTTTGTGACCTGATTGATTGAGTTGAAGATTCAGGTATGTCTTCAAGTTTCTTCATCTTCATTTTTCCCTTGGACTTCCATGCCTTGAACTCTTCAAGGTTGATAACATCTTCATCATCTGAATTTGAATCTTCATTCTGAGTAGATTCCTCCTTTGCAAGAATTGGAAACTCCTCTTCCAAATCATAGGGTAGTTTAACCTTCCTGCATTCATTCTCATACCGAGAATCATTTTCATCAAAGACAACATCTCTACTCAATATGAATCCCTTATTTGAAGGGTTGTAGAACTTGTATCCTTTTTTATTCAAATCATATCCAATAAAGATGCACTTCTCAGCCTTAGGGTCTAGCTTACCTCTTATCTGAGAAGGAATGTGTACATATGCTACACATCAAAATATCCTGCAATGGTCTAGTGAGGGTCTCTTAAAATGCCATGCTTCATAAGGTGTCATCCCATAAAGGGACTTAGATGGTAACCTGTTTATGAGATAAGTGGCAGTAGAAACACTTTCTGCCCATAGATAGTTAGGTAGCTTTTTTTCATTCAACATAGACCTAGCTGTCTCAACAATCAACCTATTTCTTCTCTCAACTACCCCATTTTGTTCAGGAGTATACCTTGTGGTGATTTATCTTTTAATACCCCTGTCCTGCAAGAAGTTTTCAAACTCATTGGAGAAGTACTCACCTCCTCCATCTGACCTTAGCCTCTTCAAATTCTTCCCTATTTGATTTTCAACAAGTGCAAGATATTTTTTAAAGAAATTAAACACCTCATCCTTGTGCTTCATGAAGTTCAATATAGTCCACCTATTATAATCATCAATGAAAGATACATAGTACCTTGATCCTGAGATTGAGGGGTCTTTGCTTGGTCCCCATACATCTGTGTGAACAAGTTCTAGGTAGTCTTCATGCATGTAGCCTTTCCTTGAGAAGGGTAACCTGTGAGACTTCCCAAATTGACAAGCACTACATTTATATATCATGTGTTGTTTGGAGACATTGGGTATTCCAATTACACATTGATCCTTGCATATCTGCTTCAAGCTTCTTTCTCCTACATGCCCTAATCTTTTGTGCCAAATCTCAAGTTCTGAAAATGTTTGATCCTTATAACTGTATAGTGCAATATTCTTTGTGTCTTCTAGCTCAAAAGTGAAAAGTCTACCTGATTTTTCTCCTTTAGCAATCCTCTTGAACCCATGCCTTGGATCCTCCACAAATGCTCCAAATTGATTGAATCTAACCTGCAAACCTTTCTCCACAATCTTTCCAACACTCATCAAATTTTTGGTAATGGTGGGTACATAAAGTACCCTACTCAACAAGTTCTGATTTCCATCACAAGTCTTAACATTTCCAACTTTAACTACTGAGTGCTTGGTGTCATCACCTGTTTGGACTTGATGCTTACCTTTTGGTTCCTCAAGATTAGAGAGTAGTGCTACATTGCCAGCCACATGATTTGAGCATCCTAAGTTAATGTAGAATAGGTGGTCATCATTTGTACCTGATTTTGAAGTCATGTTCATGATCAGAAGAGAATCATCGTGTTCTTCTGTATAGTTGTTGTAGTCCTTTCTAGATTTGAATCCTCCTTGGTAATTTCCATCGTAGTTATTGTTGTAATTGTTGTTGTAGCCTTGGTGATCGTTGAATCTACCTCTTGAATGTGAGTATCCACCTCTTTGGTATCCTCTTCCTCTCTGATTTTTGTAATTCCTGAAACACTCATCTGTAGTATGATTTGATAAACCACAAATGTTGCATGGTAAGGAGTTATAGGATCTCCCCCTACCTTGCTTACCTCCTCTACCCCTTCCTGTTGATGATCTACCTCTCCCTGCATAGTTGGCTTGGGAGGTAGTGCCTTCATCTTCCACCTTCTTGTTCTTGCCTTTATCTTTAGACTTCTTATCAATGTATAGGGCAGAGGAGTTATTACCTTTGGATGTGTCTTGTTACAAGGCTAATAGAGCGAGACAACCGCAACCGCAGACGAAGGATAAACAAGATTGGTGGCTGAAATGACGGAGAGGTAGGAAATTTCACAAGAGGCGGTAAATGAAGAATGCGGAAGTAATAAAAAGCAGAAGACAGGAAGAGAAAAGAGTTCTATCATCGAAGAGCAAAGAGTTCAGTCGTTGCATCATCGTTTCGTTCAACTGTTGGAGCAGAGTTTACGGTGTTAAACAGACCCTTGAGGTGATAGTTAACATGAATGTATGTTAGAGAGACAGAAAGATAGATACGTCTCTGTTCTGTTGCGCGCTGTAGTGATGAGGGTTGATCACATCGTAACTGAAGTGTTCGGAGACCACGAGTAATATATTTTAGAAGACTGTGAATGAGATTTTATTGAGGACATTGAATACTGTTTCATTCTATTCATATTTAATCATTCTGCTATTCTTTGGTTGAATCGATTCTCATTGAAAAGTTCGTGATGCTGTGAGTCTACTTGCTGAACAGTTTTATATGACTCTGTAGTTCGCGATTGTGAGATTGTGTATTGATTGTCATGCGTGAGACTGTATAAGAACAGAGTTTAGTACCTTTTCGGTCAAGTAACCAGGGTTTTATATAGTAATCGGTGATCATTGAGAATTCGACAAAGATCTGTGTGTGGACAGAAGTCTTAGTGAGTCATTAATTGCGGTATAAATCTGTGATCTGAGTGAGTATACGAAAAGTCTAATATAATCTCGATCTGAGTTGTCTGTGCATTTCGTTCGGTGTATTTAGTTATCACATGAAATCGTCTTATTGTGGAGTATTTTGAGAAGAACGTATTCTCGTAGTTGTAAGTTTTGACAGAATCACTGTGCTATTACCATAGTATATTCAGGGCCAAACATTCCAGTGCTTATCATACCGTGGAATAGTTAGTATTCAACTCAACTCCTGTATTAAGAAGTGAACAATTACTGGTGATTGTGTAAAGGATTGGGAAAATAGTACAGGGCCTCTGTCTAACAGACCCCTACCACTCCCAAGAACCCAAGGACCCGATAATACTCGTCCGAAAGTTGGATTGAGTTATTATCGTCCAACATTTAACATTTGGCGATCCCGCTGGGGACGTGGCATTGAGATTGCCTGGTATTTTGTTCAAATTAAAATTTTGTTGGAAGAACAGTAGCAACAGAATCAGATTGTTGCGATACTGTGTGTTCGTAATACTATATGATCAGTACGGAAATGCTACATGCCGATTACCCGATCAGGAGAAAAGTATCCCAAGAATCATCAGTTAGGGATATTAAGAACAACTTTGGGAGGTACTAGTACAATTAGACCTGACCCAGTTGTCGAAAAAGTGACAGACGATAACACTGATTCCGGTGAAACTACGGTAGAACGTAGTACATCTCTAGAATTGTCTGGTGTTACTACGGTACAGACTGTCGAAAATACAGCAATTTTGGAACCGATTAAGACACAGTTGGAATCTAGCATAAAAGTCTTTGGAATAGATTCAGATACGATTAGAAACACTTTAGGGAAGGAAATTAATACAGGCAAATCTACGTTGTATCCAGTCACAATTTTAAATCCTTCCGGTGGAACTTCGGTAAGAAAAACACAGTTTTTCGGTGACGATTCAGCACTTTCGGCTGAATCTTCAGCTCAACTACAACGTTTGGGAGCAAGTCCTCCTACTTTGGATATCAAGGAGGAAGGAAGACTATTCGAAACAGAAATTCGCAATATAGTAAGTAAGCTAATTGCACCGGAAAGTGTGCCATTAGGCGAAACAAATTTCGGTAGTTCAGAAACTCCAACCAGAATTACAGAAGGAGTGTATAATACATTTACGATGAATGAACAACTACAACGACAAGTAGGTCAACCCAGATTGGCTTCAACGGGAGTAACATACACAAAGTTTAGTGGGTTTCCAGGAGATGACCCAGATGCACACGTACGCACCTTCGAAATCAGTTATGCTGTCCTTAACCATCCACCGGATCCGGCGTACAAAGCAATTGTTTTTCAATCTACACTTGTGAATGAAGCAGCAAGGTGGCTTACTGAATATGATATTAATCATTTCGGTACTTATGAAGCAGTACGAGACGCTTTTCTGCAGCGATTCAGGTTGAAAAAAAATCCTGCAGAGATCTTTGAGTATTTACAGAACAATAGACAGAAACCAAATCAAACTGTACAAGAGTATGCTACCCTTTTCAGAACGCATTTAAGGCAGCTACCCCAGGCGCATGCTAACTTACCAGACGATGTTATTACACAGTGGTTTATCAATGGTTTGCTTCCTCAACTTAGGCAGATCATGATTATAAGATGTGTAGGAGTTATGACCCTCGACGCAGTGATAGCCATGACCCTTCAGCTAGAAAACAAAGTTGGAGGATTTTCAGAGGATTTGGAATGGATTAAAACAAATAAACATATGGCTGAAGATATAACCAGGCAAGTATATTGTACCACTTGCAAAAATTCAGGACATACAAGTGCCCAGTGTGCGTTAAATCAGACTTATTGTGCCATCTGTAACATTGTAGGACATACCACTGAGAACTGTGCATACAACGCTAGAAGACAAGGAGCAGCAGTAGTTAATACAATTATTCAGGAACAAGGTCAGTCATCCAATCAATATGTACCCCCACATTTGAGACACAATCAACAACAAGGGTATCGACATTATCGAGGACAGAGGAACAACAACTATAACACACCGCGCTGGCAGAATGGACCACCACCGGAAAATCAAAATTTACCACCACCTCGATGTCATTTCTGTGGACAGTTGGGCCATATTAGAAGATTCTGTAGAGATGCAGCGGAATATGATCAACGGAAAAAGGAACGTCAAAACCCAATGGCCAATGTGGTAACAATTACACCAGTAGAGACACAGGCAGCAGCAGTTCAAACCCGTTCCGGTAAACAACTGCAACCAGCAGCAGAATTATTTGAGCCAGGGATACGTGAACAACACAGAATGTATCATAAGGCTAGCCAGTGGACTACCGTAGAACCACCTGTTTTTCCAGAACCTACTCCAGTGAACCAATCCCCGGATACCACACAAGTTCATGCTGACAAAACAAAAGCAGGTACATCATCTGCAGTAGAATTACCACCTTCAGACCAAGCTTCGTCTTCAACAGTTAAGGAAGATGAAAATCAAGTGCAACCAACTTGGGATATATTGTCAAAAGCATCCATCACACTGCCTTTCGGGCAATTACTGGCATTAGTACCAGGAATACGCCAACAATTTCAACAACAGTCTACTACAAAACCTGCTTGCATTCCGGCTACCGCAACCGTACAAACGGAACCAGACTCTACGGTAGATCACTCAGTTCCTCTGATTACGGTATGGTTTCATAAACATCAAATTCCACAAGTTTTAATTGATGGGGGGTCCGGCGTGAATATTGCCACAGCGTCACTGTGTAAAAAGTTAGGATGGACTAAGATAGAGCTAGTTCAATTTTTTGTTAGGATGGCTGATCAATCTAGAGTTCATCCAGTAGGACTGGTCCGAGATATACCTATAACTGTCCAAGACACAACATTCAAGATGACTTTTGTTGTTCTTGAATTGCCGGAATCCACCCTAGACTACAATCTACTTTTCGGTCGTCCTTTGTTAAAACAAGCCAAGGTAATTCAAGACTGGTCAGCTCAGGAACTTACATTCAAAGATAAAAACCGCAAGTGTGTTGTAAAATTAGATGCTATACAACCCTGTGAGTTACATGCTCGACCATATTTCGCCGAACCAGTTCATATGTTAGATGGATTGTCGGATGACGAAGAAGAAGAATTTCTGAAGAATAATGTTGATTTGATGACAATAGGAACTATTGATCTACAGTCTGTAGTAGACACTTGGAATGCTTCAGTATGTACAGTAATACCCATTGTCGAAGGAATTAAGGAGGACAATACCATTTCGATTCAAGGTAATGAATTACAGCAGCTTCTCGAACCTTCCGCTGATACAGAGAAACATCAACAATTTTATGTTCCAGAAGATCAGTTAATTACTTATAATCTTGGAGATGAAGACCACCCTCGTCCTGTAAAGATAAAGCAAAACTTACCTGAAGCTTTTCAAGCAGATTTAATCAAGCTACTCCGAGAATTTACTGACGTCTTTGCATGGGATTACAAAGACATGAAGGGTCTGGATCCTCGTATCTATCAACACAGAGTTATGCTAAAACCAGAAGCAAAACCGATAAGGCAAACTAGTTACCGGATGAACCCACATTATGCATCTCAGGTAAAGGCTGAACTTGATAGGCTATTAAAAGTTGGGTTCATAGTACCAATAGAACATGCAGAATGGATTTCACCAATCGTAATTGTACCAAAGAAAAACAAGCAATTAAGAATTTGCGTAGATTATCGGAAATTAAATGCTGCAACAATACCGGATTCTTTTCCAATTCCTTTTTTGGATACGATGCTTGATAAAGTAGCAGGTCATGAGATGTATTCATTTCTAGATGGATACAATGGATATAACCAAGTAAGAATGGCTGAGGAAGATATACCGAAAACTGCATTTATTACAAATTGGGGTGTTTTTGCTTGTACCGTAATGTGGTTTGGATTGAGAAATGCACCAAGTACATTTCAAAGATGTATGCAGGAAATATTCTCTCCTTATCTTACCTCATTCATGCAAGTATATCTTGACGATTTTTCAATTTTCGGTAAAATGATCGCACATCTAGTACATTTACGATGTTGCTTTCAGAGATGTAGAGAATATAGATTGTGTTTAAACCCAAACAAATCTGTGTTTGCGGTTTCATGTGGAAAATTACTTGGTCATATCATATCAGCTCAAGGTATTCAAGTTGACCCCGATAAAATTTCAGCAGTATTAGAAGCTCCGGTGCCTAATACACCTAAGGAAGTAATGCGATTTATGGGACAAGTGAGATGGCATGGAAGGCATTTACGGTGGCTTGCTCATGTGGCAATACCACTGAACAAATTAATTTCCAAAACCGCAAGGCAATTTGAATGGACTCAGGAATGTCAGGTAGCATTTGATCGACTGAAACAGTTATTAACACAGGTTCCCATTTTACAGCCACCAGATTGGGATAACCCATTTCATGTATTTGTTGACGCATCTGATATAGCAGTAGGAAGTGTACTAATGCAACAAACAGATAAATGGTTTAGACCAGTATACTATGCTAGCAGAAGATTAGCACCTGCAGAAAAGAACTACTCGGTAACTGAGAGGGAATGCTTAGGATTAGTATATTCGGTAAAAAAATTCAGACATTATTTATTGGGCCGAAAATTTACATTTCATGTCGATCACGCTGCATTGGTTTACTTGGTTCGGCAGCAACATATCGGTGGCCGCCTAGCACGATGGGTTCTACTTTTGCAAGAATTCGACTATGATGTCGTTCATCGGCCAGGCAGTTCACATGCTTTAGCAGACTTTTTGTCACGCTTAGATTCAGGTGAACCTCCGGTTGGTATAAATGATACAACGCCAGCCATTTATACTTCAGAACCAACTACTGAAGAATTGTCAAACCAACCAGTGCCAACTACGTATTATGATCAGTTATTGACCTTCCTTTCAAGTGGATATCTACCTTCTGAAGTCCCTACAGCTACACGCCGAAAAATTGCAGGTTTTAGTCGACGATTCCGGTTAGTTGCTGGAGAATTATATTATACAGATCATACCGGAATCCTACTTCGCTGTATTCCACCACATGAAGTTAACTCAGTCATTACTTTGGCTCACTCAACTCCTCCCGGTGGACATTTTGCAGCAGATCTTACTCACCGGAAAATTCTACAAAGTGGACTTTGGTGGCCAACTATGTATAGAGATATATTGGAATTTATCAAAACTTGTGATAGCTGTCAAAGGACTGGACAACCATTACAACGCCATTACTTTCCACTTCATCCAGTACTTCCTTTAGAACCATTTCAGAAATGGGGTCTTGATTTCATTGGTCCAATCACACCTCCCGCAGTATTCAGCAATAACAGGTATATATTGACTTGCACAGATTATGCAACTAGGTGGGCAGAAGCATGGCCTTTACGCTCGGCTACAGCAGTTGAAGTAGCGAAATGTTTATTAACAGATGTCTTTCCAAGATTTGGACTGCCACTAGAGCTTGTTTCAGATCAGGGTACTCATTTCATGAATAAGTTGATGAAAGTATTAACACAGTCATTCCAGATCAGTCATAAATTCAGCTCACCATATTATCCTCGTGCAAATGGATTGGCAGAAAGTACCAACAAATCTCTGCTAAATATGCTTCAGAAATTGACCAGAGAGACACCGGAAAGATGGGATCAGTTGCTACCTGCAGTCTTATGGGCCTATCGTACTACATACAAGGTAACCACCGGCTTGACACCATTTAAGTTAGCCTATGGAATAGAAGCAATAGCTCCGATGGAAATTGTAATACCAAGTCTAAGAGTAGCAACGTCTCAGAAGCTTTTACCCGAGGAGTCATTGATATTTCGGCTGGAAACACTTAGAGAATTAGATGAACACCGATGGCTCAGTTTCTTAACTATGAAAGAAATCCAATTAAGACAGGCCAGGACTCATGACCGAAATTTAAAAACGACAGTATTTTCGGTAGGACAGCTTGTTCTCTTTTACAATGCAAAATCCAATAGATCAGCCGGAAAATTCAAGTTACGTTGGTTCGGTCCATTCAAGATTTCAGAACAAATTGGTCCGGCTACTTTTCGATTGACTACATTGACTGGACAACCACTTCCAAAAGCGATAAACGGGTCAAAGCTACGGCCGTATCAAGTAGCGCCACCTCGGCTATAACAAGGGTACACAGCGTACCACAAATTTTTACTTTTCTTTTGTTTTTTACTTTATTAGGTGTAATCAATAAAATAAGTGTAATCGCCGTACTTTAATATCTATTTATGTCCAGCCGCCCGCTCCTATCTTTGCATGCACGCACGTCAGATATAGACATTACTATCCGTTTTGTGTAATCAGTACCATTTAAAATATTCTTTGTACAAACTTCTTTTATAACTCACTCGCCGGATAGGTCATTTAGTCTTTTGCAACCACAGCCCTAGTTTCTGAATACTTGTGTTCTGCGTCTTGAATCTCTGTGTAATGGAATCTCTAGCAAACTATACAGCTTTTGCCGAGGGTATCCCGGCTGAAGTAAGAAATTATCTGCATATACGAGGATTAGGTAGTTTCGCCGAGTTGCCCTGGCACTCAGTAGAAGCTCACCCCTTCTTTGCACAGATTATTTCCGCTATCGCTCGGGTATCTCATACTGAGAAACGATGGGTTTTCCCTTCCTTACCGTCTAGAACTGTAATCACATTCCAAGTGTTTACAGAAGTTTATCATTTGACTCCACAAGGCCGCGAGAATGTTCCCATGATCTCAGCAACCCGAATGGCAGAGTTGTTTCCGCGATTTTCCTCGAATGAATATGCCATTCTCTGTCGACCAGAACCTGAAAAAACGGCACTACAATTCCTCGTTGCTATACTCAACTTTCAAAAACGTACCTATGGTATTTCTCGACCGTTTTATTCTGCCATAGATATAGCTGCCCGAGAATCTGTTAACTTTGCTTCATTCTTCTTCCAACGAATTCATAAGGAGTGCGTCTCCATTATGAAACAAGTTAACAAAGGAAAAACCCCGAGATCTCGACTACCACACATTTTATCATTTCTGTTTCCAACCATAATGCAAGCACAACCACCACCAAGAGGACCAGTGTTACAAATTGAAGAAACTGCGCAACCCTTAGATGAAGACGATGAAGATGAAGAAGAAATTAATCAGTTATTCAGAAGAAAACGGATCAGAATCAGTTCTTCTGAAAGTAAAAATGCAGACTCAGTCGAACAAGACGAAGAAGTTCAACAGGAGGTTGACCGGCATTCAGGCGGAGTAACACAAAAGGAACATGAACAACAGCAGGAAGTACAAGTAGAGAATGAAGCTGATGAGCAAGACAAGGAAGCAGAAAAAGAAGCCAAGCATCAAGAGGAAGAGAGGTTTCATGATACAAATACATCGATGCACCAGGAATCATCAACGCATTCAATAGCATCTCAGCATCTACAAACGCAGAAGCAGACTGAAACGGAAGCAATGTCAACTGATAAAGTCTGTCAACAACAGCAGCAAGAGAATCAACAAATCCATGAATGTCAACCTACTAATGATGCATTGGATAAGCTCTTGAAGGTGGCAGAAACAACAGATGTCGGTTTCTCTGCGAATGAACAACAGGAGGCAAATAAGGTAATTAATTCTAACACAGCTCGTCCTATTTCACCACCGCAACAGGAAGCACATCCCATTCAAGACCATCCCGATCATACATCATCATCTTCCCCGAACTACTCACCACCGAATTCCTATCAATTACGCACCAATACGTCTGTTCAACCGCGACAACTTCCACAAACACAATCTGTTCAAGTATTTTCCGACTTAGCATCAATCGGACAGTTTCTTATTAACCTCTCCAAGCAATTACCTGCTCAGATGAGAGCTGATACAGACAACATTTACAAGGAGTTGCAGCAGAAAATAGAAATACTGGAAGCTGATATCACTCCGCTTCAAGAAGAAGTATATACAGTAAAAGCACAAAATCAAGCCCTACAAGAACAGGTGAAACAGCTGCAAGAACAACTCAGTGATCAAGCAGATATAACAAAACAGCGAGATGAAGCTCTGGAAACTATAAACAATCATAAAGAAATGTTGACAGAGGCCACTGCAGAAATTACTAGGTTAACACAGAATTTCAAAGATGCAGAAGATGGCAGAATTGCATTAGGCAACTTACTGGAAGAAACTAGAAGAAGGCTAACCCAAACAGAATTCGAGTTGGATACAACAAAAAACAGTTTATCAACAGTCAACAACATATTGCATAAGTATCGCATTGAAGAGCCTCAGAAACAGAAAAAATTAGCAGAGATGAGAAGGGAAAGAGATGCATTTTACAAAACAATCCAGTTTCTGAACCAACAAGTAGAAAGACTCGAGAATCAAATACGTAACAAAAATGATAACATTCATAGAATACAGCAACAAGTAACAGATATGAAGACGGCCAGAGATGCAGCATTGGCCAATGAATTTTATTTACAGGAAGCATTTTTACAAACAGAGGCTGAAAATTTACTCTCGGGAGCTATAACGCTCAGTTCGGTGCGGACAGATGCCCAATTATTAGAACCTGACACCCTGAAAAATGTATTAGAAACGCTTAAGAAAAAGATTGCCCGTATCTTTCGGCCAGCTAGAAATATGTATTTAGAAGGTCTCGAAGCAGAGATATAGATTTTGGGCCTACAAATCCGGTGCTGTACTGGTATATTTTAATAAAAGTCATGATTTTTATGCATAATATTTTTCGCACATGTAAAAGACGTCCCAAGTCCAGCTTCGATTTCCAGAATGATGATTTTGATTCTAGAATTTGATAAACAGCATCAACTATCATCACCGAAGTATCATCATTTTAGTAAGTGGCAGCTCAGGTTCTAGTATTTATAAAATGCGTATGACCGACAAAGTATTTTCTGTATAGCGTTCTGCAAGTTCTTGTGCTCATTAACCAAAACCTCTAGCGCACTACTTTCGGCAAGTCTTACAATCATGTCTGAATCGGATATACTAAGATGGCAACTCAGAAAACGTACGTTTACACAGAATCGTGTGGTGACAACAACTGATACTACATCACAGGGTGATGAAGATGACTCAAGAACTTCGATAACATCACCAGGTCTGCATAAACACATATTATTTTCTACAGGGTTCAAAATAGAATTTAACAGTTCTTCAAGGGAAAATGAGAACTGGTTACTGTTGCTCTAGCACAATGGTGAGAACCACGTTAAGAAGCTTCACCTCCTTAATGTCAATCCGAGGGAGAGGTAGGAGTGATATGAAGATCGTGAACGTGAGATGATGTGAGAGTGAAGGTGAGAAGCACCAAAGATGCACACACACATACACACACACAATGAAGAGACAAGCAAGACACAATGGAAGGTGGGAAATTAGCTCTATTACTCAAGAATACTCTTACAAGCTCAAACTAGCTCTACTCTCTTCTTTGCTCCAACAAGCTAACCCCAAAAATGAGCTCTCTAGCTCTTTTTATAGTTTCTAGACTAGTTTTGACCGGTTTCACATCTAATGGCCGGCCTAGTTAAAAAATAGGTCCTAGAGGCTATTTGGAAGGGTAAACGATGTCTAAAAATAACGAAATTTGGTACGAGCATTCTACCTAAGCTCCTCAAGCTCGAGGACTCCTCGGCTTGCACAAAATGGAGCTATGGATTACAAAATGGGGTTTTCTATGATACATATGTTACAATTAGTGATAATAATCACTGTTGAATGTTTTGGGAAAATTAATAAGACATGTATTTGTTTAAAAGATTGATCCGCCTGGCTCCCTGCTTCGTCTTCACATGCTTCCGTGGCGTCTGTGCCTCTGACTGCTTCCAACACCCCCCTCCCTCTCGCTTTTGTCGTCCCTGACAGAACCTTGTTGTGAGGTCTGCCGGATGTAATTCTGTAGGAGGTCTTGAGCGAGGGTGTGCTCTGATACACGAATACCTCGGGCTAGATCAGCCTCGAGTTTCTCCCAGTCGATAGGTTGCGGCTCGTCTGGTGGTGGGAGCTGATAGTGTGTGGAGTACACCATTCGTTCACAGGCGAATAATTGCAATAAGTGTGTGGGCCTGCTTATGAATACTTCTGAATGGTACTCCCAAAAACCGGTGGTGAACATTTCTTCGAATGTTTGCTTGTAACATGCCGGTAGATATTTGATCCTGCAGTGCCAGGCGTAACACACCCGTAGCGATGGCGTTGTGCTCATATCATAGACTAAATCAAAGTTGCCATGCTCAAAACCCGGGGTGTTAACATGGGGAGCCTTGATGCGCCGGAAGACTTTAAAGACCATCTGCATCATGTCAAAGATTTTGACAGTCATGTGCGCGGCAATATCATCCATGTGTTTTAATCGAGGGAGCCAGTGGCGGATCGTCGCCATCATGTAGCCTACTGTGGGTAACGCGACTGGTGGCTTGAGGTAGGGATAGTTCAACCAGTCTTGGCACTGCTTATTGTTCTGTAGCTTTATAGCGAAGGCAGTCCAAGAGCGGCGTCGTGGTACTGCTCCCCAGCACGGATTAAATTTTAAGTGAAGCGGCGCTTTTACCCACGTGCTCATCATCTCTGGATAATTTTGCAGTAAATCTCTGCGCCAGTCTGGTTGAAGGATTTCACCTCTCTGCGCCCTTGGTGGCAAGTCCTCTGGCTCGAATTGAGTGGCATGCGTTGGTTTCATGCCGGTTTCTTTCTCGATGGTTAACTGATATTCTGCCATTAACATGAAGTATGGTTTATACTGAAGCTCATGGCCAGATATGTATCGTCGCGGGGCCATTTGAGCAAAGAATGGTGATTGTAAAATTTTCTCTTCAATTATGGCCATGGCATGTAGCTGTGCCTCTACTCTGGCCGAGTGTGTCGTTCCGAGTTCTTCAACTGTCTTCATCCACGCGGGGGTAGGTAATTCGTAGGTCATCTGGCCTTCGGCCGTGACCCGTCCGCCTGGGATGGGTATCGGTTCATAAGCCTCTTCGAAGGTCTCCTCCACCGGGATAGTGACGGTTTCTTCCTCAGCTGGTAGCTCAGGTGGGGAGTCTGGCCTTGGTGGTGCTTCATAGATGGCAATCCTAGATTCAAGATTTGTTACCTGGGCCCGGAGTGCGTTGAGTTCCTCTAAAACTTCAGGGGCCGGGTCCACAGGTGCTGGTAATTCCGCTGCTACATGTACTTGTTGTGTTGCTGGTTCTCTGAGCTGTAGCAGTTTGTGATCTTCCTTTAACTTTTGATGTTCCTCGTTCATACGATCATAGTCCTCGAGCAATCTAACATGGTCGTCTAGCAACATCCGCATCGACTCAGATGGGATTGCCTTGAATCTGCTCGGACTTAGTGGCTGTTCTGGATGATCTAAAGCCGCCTCCAAGTTCTCTCTGTTCTGCTCTTGGAGTCGCTGGTTCTCCTCTTTTGCTGCGGCTAAGTGTCTTCTTAGTAAGCCCATATTTCTAGTGAGCGTTGCATTGCGGACAGTCTGGGCTCTAAGTAGGTTATCTAAATCCGCGGTGGCCTCTTTGCTTTTTTCCTCACTTTCTATTTCTAACTTGTGATAAGCCTCTCGTAACTCTTGGTATCGGCTGTTCAGTGAGGCGTTCTCAATTGATAACAAATTAAGCTGCGTTTGTAAGTCGTTCGTCGTTTTCTGCAGCTGTTGATAGTTGGTGCCGAGTGATGCAAACTCATCGCGGACTTGCGTCATGCATGCGAACATGTGTTGAAATGCTGTGTCTATGGTGGGCGATAGTAGTAGTGAAGTGCTAAATGAGGATGCAGTGATAGTAGATGCAGTGGGAATGGGGAGCGGGGTTGGGACTGTGGATGCAGTGGTGATTGTGGAAAATTGTGAAGTGCCTAAATATGAGGGTGCTGTGAGTGGAGTGGGTGGTGGTGAGGTGGGTGGTGATATGTCCATGCCATTGGACGTGTTTAATGTTGTGACTGCGAAAAGTGGTGTGATTGTGGGTGGTTGCGTAGGTGTGAATACGGGATTTACAAACGTAGAGTAGTTTACAGGGGGGATGGTTGGAGCGGCTTGGTGAAACGGGGAAATAGGCGTTATGGTAGGTTGGGGAGGTGAGACTGGTGAGAAGGTTAATGGGGTTAGGAAGGGGAATGGGGGTCTTAGAGGTGGGGGAAACGCTGGGAAGGATGAAGGGGTGAAGGGGTTAACATACGGATGCAGAGGGTTGGGTGTGGGCCTGGTGGTATGAATGGGTAAGGAAGAGGTTGTGGCTACGTTGCTTTGTACAGGTGTGGATGTGGGGAAAGCAGGTGGGTGTGCGGGTGATACGGGATGGGTTGGTGAAAGATGAGGTGAGAGAGGAGTCGAAGGGGTGGATGTTATTTCGAGGATAGTAGTGGTCTGTACAGAGGTGGTACGGGGTGGCGAATCTACAAGGATGGTTTCTGCGGTTAATGAACGTTCGGGGGCGAGGTGTGCCTCCCTGGCTTGTGCTGAAGATTGGGCTCCTGTTGGTACACGAATATACTCCCCAGGTTTTGAGAGTAGTCGCACTCGGCGGGGATCAAACTGTGGTAGTTGCTTTCTTTGTAAAAACCTGAGTGCTTCATGGGAGCCTACTGATTTGACTAACTCTCTGAACCCTCTAATATATGCGTCTTCGAATCCTCCGGAGATGAGTTCCTGTTCAATTAATGCCTGGCTCTCCTCTTCAGTTAACTTCTTTCGTGCCCAGACTTTCTCCATAGTACGATATAATTTCTTTATGGCCAATGTGTACGCTGCGGCTTCGAAAGTTTCATCTTCATATGTGCTGGTGTCGCCGTGCGTGTCGGTTTGTTGGCCTAGCCCCTCTGTCTGTTCGTCAGGTGAGCCCTGGCTGGCTTCATCGTCGCCTTGATCGTCGTCTGTTTCGGTTCTTTCTTCTTCAGAGCCCGACACAGCTTGTCCCTGTGGCAAGTCTCGCGGCGTAGTAGGGTAGCTGGGGCGTTCATATTCCTGGGAGAACAGTGGTGCTTCTGAATACTGGAACTCGTTTGAGAATGCATCAGGCATCTCAAAATCAAATGTCGTGTTTATGGGGTCGGCCTCCATATGTGGTACCGGGAAAGAAAACGCTTCCGCACCAATAGTGGTGGGAGCTTCTGCAGTTGTGGTGAGGGGTTCTGTGGTGGTAGCTGCCTGAGGTGCAGCGGTACTCGTGGTGGCCTCCGTAATTACTGGTCTGGACAACCGTATGCGAATAGGTTGTACAGTGGGAGCAGCTTCTGTCTGTGGGCGCTCGGGAGAGGGTTGTGGTGACGGCGACTCTGGCACTTGGAGGCAAGGGATGGTGCCTCGCATGCGCTTACCTGCCCGTGTCCTACTGGGCTTCCTAGCTTTCTTCGCTGTGCTCTTGAATGCCTTCAATTCCTCTCCTGTTAATGCACGCTCGATGGGCAAGTCATAAGCCAAACACATATACACAATTCTTGTGAGTGCACAACATCCGTTAAGCACTTTTTTACGCTCCCATCTGTGCTGTGCCAGGTACATCTGATCTATGATCCAGCTTGCCAGATCAACTGTTTGAGGTCCCGTACATGCCAAATATAATCTGAACCATATTCGTTTGTGTGGCATGGTGAATCTATCCTGAGCTGGAAATGCAAAATGTTGCATGCATATTCTTAGTGGCTTTGACAACTCAGGTGTAATGGCCGAAATCTCTTCCCACTTCGTGACATCCCCACGTTTCATCGGTTCTGGAATCAATCTCTCTCGGTCTGTGGGAGTGTGGGTTCCATGAATCTTGATGGCTGCTCTGATTAGGTCCTTAGAGAGATAAAATCTCTTGTAAGGTGGATCATCCACTAGGGTAGGCAAGATGAAGGTTCCTGGGATGTCCTTATTCTCTGATGCCAGTAAGGTAGTGATCAAGTAATAGCACCTATAAAAATCCGGTTTGGGTAGAGGATCACTGAAATATTCTGTGAAGCCGGCTCTGGCCCAAACATGAGTTAAATCCTGGGTGCTTTGTAGGGCTTCGAATTCTCTGGAGAAAAACTGGTACTTTCCCCACGTGCGGTCATCAAAAGTCAGAGAGGATTCAAATATAAAGTCTGCGTCCGCGAGGGGTCCTGCCAGGCCCTGAAACCAATGAGAGTTCCTGTGTATCTTTTCGGTGTAGCCCATAGGGGGGTTATCGATAGGCATGGGCCCTGGAAATCCCTGAAATTCCGGCGGTGGAGCAGTAGGGTGGGACTCTACTCGTAGCACGTTGAGTGGTACTGCTGCTACACTGGGGCCTGCTCCTGATGTTCCTTCGTCAGTTTGCATGGTGGCTGGTGCGCTAGTGAGAAAGATCTGCTACAAAAGATTAACACATTAGCATGGAAATTAATCATGATCCCATTAAAGTGAGACCGCAATCCCTTTCCATAACTGATGCGTAACCCGTGTAGCCAAGTGTTGTGATGTGATGGATGCAATGTTTCTTGCAGCACTAGTGCAGGTCTCTAGACACCTATACGTTTCAGATCATGCGTACATTTCTTGATGAGATTAGATTACGAATGGTGTGTGATGATGGTGTGTGAATTTATACAAGGTTTAAAGGTTAGTGATTTAGCATAAGGTTGTATGTTAGTCGGGGGGTAGTTAGACCATGGGTTAGGGGAAGACGGTTGGACACGTTTCGGTATCCATTTCCTAAGAGTCCTTGAATGGGTGGTGGGTTTCTGCTGAGGGGTAAAAGGTGGTATCGGGTGTGGTGGTGTCGAGGGATGAAAAGGTTTGTGAGGATTATATATTACATGGCATATGGGTTGAGCTATGATACATGGTTTGGGTACCCAAATCTGCGTGGGCGTGGGTCTATGGGTAAGGTACTTCTTGGCGATCCACATTTGTCGAATGCTCGGACCTGTAGAAGAAGGTCGAGGGGATGGTGGATATCGATTCTGTTTCTGTTCTGCCTTTTGCTTGTTGATCTCTGCTTGGTTGGAGTCCTTCGGTGCTTTTTGTCCTTTAGGCACCCATATTTGTCTGGTACCGCTTCCTTTGGGAGGCCTAAACTGCGTTCCATGTTGTTTCCTCTGATACTGTCGTCGGTCTGGGTTCCTTTGTCGCGGTTGACTCTGTTGTTGTTGAGGTTGAGAGGTCGGATGGACACTCTGCTTTGGAAAAGAAGGGAGTTCCAACACTTGCGTGACCTGCCCATTAGGAAGTGATGCCTTTTGTAACTTTAATCTAGGCCAGTCCGCAACAAGCTTGGAAGGATGAGCACCGTAGGGTGTCGTGCTCATTTGGCCGCTGATGCAACCCACTGACCTCTGATTGTGCCCTTCTGTCCTTGCGCTTGGGTAACTGTCGCTTCTAGTTTGCAGGAAGTCCCAGGGAAGATCTCCTGTCGTCCTTCTGATTGACATTCATCCATCGCCAAGCCCGAGTGGGTTGGTGTGGACGTAGCGTGATTGAGCTGATCAAAGATCTTCCTGTCTTCCGTCGCATGCGTTTCCTTGGGTCTAGGGTCACAACCGTCAAGCGGAATGCCGTTAGGGAAGTCAAGCGGTATCACTCGCTTCTGCTCTAAGGTTCCAATCTGTAAGGAGCCTTGTCTAAGATTTAGGTCCACTGAGTGATCGTATAGCCAATCTTGGCCAAGGATTAGGGGTTCTATCAGGTCGTCATCATGGCACACTAGTAGCTTTGCTGTCATCGTCAAATCCTTAATGAGGATAGGAAGGTCCACCTCACCCATGCAAGGGGTTTCCATGCCTCCTAGGCCTATGAGGTATGCCTCAATTGGCCGCATTTCTATTCCTGAATCCTTATAGTGGGACCATCTAATCGCACTAGTCGCAGCACCTGAGTCAATCAAAGCCCTGAGTTCTTGGCTATGGTTACCGTGCTCTAGCCTAACTGTAAGGAATGGTCTCCTGTCCACTATGCTAGGATGAGTGGTTGACTTTACTTGACACATGGCCATGGGATATCTGGGTGGTGTTTCCAGATGGTTATAATGTTCTCTCCCTAGTCCTTGTCTTCTTAGCTTCATGCGCTTAATGCGCTCTATGGCTTCTGCCTGAGCTTCTGCTCGTACTCTATTTTCTTCCTCCTTACGCTTCTTTGCCAACGTGAGTCGTCTAAGCATATCCTCAGTAAGAGGTTCTTGATACAACCTGACTCTACAGCCACTAATGTAATTAGGCATTATATCTCCTTCTAAGGTGGCTAACTGTACTGCTCCGCTCGTCGAGAGTCTGTTAATGATCATAGGTCCATAACCTCGCTTTTCTAACTTCCGTGCGTGCTGTTTCAGTGTATACACTAGAACTAAATCTCCTTCTTTTAGGCCTTTATCTTTCACATGTGCATCAAAATATGCTTTCTATCGCTTCTTCGCTGCGTATATTCCTGCTGCTGCTTTCAGCCTGGTTTCTCCTAATCGTTCCAAGTCTATTATTCTCGCTGATAATTCATGGCCGGTCCACTCATGTTCTTGTGCAACCTTAAGGGTCGGTATCAAGAAGTCCAAGGGAAGCACTGCATTCTGACCAAAAACCATCTGAAAGGGAGTTGCATTGAGTACGGTCTTGTAGGCCACTCGATATGCCCAAACAGCGTGGTGTAGCTGTTTGTCCCAATCTGAACGTTTGTTGTTCACGAGTTTCGTCAGTACGGTACAAAGTATCTTGTTAGTGCTTTCAGCCTGACCATTGGCCTGAGGATGATATGGTGCAGATTTCTTGTGAATCACCATAAAATCCTGTAACAAATATTCAATGACTTGGTTTAGAAAGTGAGTGCCTCGATCGCTCACCAACTCTATAGGCAATCCATATCTTGTAAAGACGTTTTCAAATAAGAATTTTGCAGTCGTGTGTGCATCATTCTTTTTTGTGGCTTTTGCCTCTACCCATTTTGTCAGATAATCTGTAGCAACAATAATGTATTCCGCATGTGTACCTTTTGCAGGGGGGTTAATGGGTCCTACAAAGTCTATACCCCACTTAGAAAATGCACGTCCGCCCATCATGGGTTTCAATGGCATTTCATCTCTGCGAGTAGGAAACTGAGTTCTTTGGCACACATCACATCTCTTTACATAGGTATGAGCATCCATGTGAAGAGTGGGCCACCATAATCCTGCAAAGAGGATGGCTTTGATTATCCTATCTGGTCCAAAATGACCTCCTGCAACACCTTGGTGTGCGGTCTCTAGTATGCTCAGATAATCACTCTCATGAACACATTGTCTTAAATATCCATCTCGTCCTCTTTTGTATAAATTATCGCCAATAAGTGAATAGTCTTGAGCTTCCTGCTCTAGACTGCGTTGTCGAGTTAAGGTCATTCCTGGAGGGAATGTGTTCGTCCTCAAGTAGGTCACTAAAGGTTCACTCCAGTCTGGTGTGAGAGACACATGATATAATGTCGCATGCTCTACTGGTGGTCTTTCACAACACACCTGACATTCTTTACACAACTTGTGGACATCTGCTTCCATAGAAGGCCAATATACTCCTAATCTATGCAGAGTCTGTAGTGTTCTATGTTTTGAATGATGTTGCTTTAGTGCACCTAAGTGTGCTAATTGCAACCAATTCGCATGTTCTGATTCTTCTACACAACAAGCGAGAATCTTTTGATTATCTTGTTTATATATGCTTCCTGCTATTATTTGGTACCTCTGAGATTTGGTAATCTCTCCTTCTTTGATCTTTATCTTAGGATTTTTGGGTCCGTATGTGAGAATGGGGACTATAGGCTTAGCCCATTCTGGTGCTATCTCAAGGTTAAACAAGTATGCATCTGGTAGATCATCCGCTACTCCTTGAGGAGCTTCTCCTGAGGTTAATCTTGAGAGATGGTCAGCTCTAAGATGTGTCTTTCCTTTCCTGACTACCACTTCAAAATCATACTCCATGAGTAATAGAAACCAACGTATCAATCGTCCTGTGTTACATGGTTTGTTGACTAAATATAATAGGGCTTGATGATCTGTAAAGAACTTGAATTTGTTGGCCAACAAGTAGTGCCTAAACTTCTTTACAGCATAGATCATCCCTAGTCCTTCTCGTTCCGTCGTGGTGTAATTTCTTTCTGCTGCGTTCAGCTGTCTGCTAGCGTAGGCTATGGGGAGATCGATGTTACCTTCATTCGTGGGTTGTGCTAACACACATCCTATGGCGTAATTGGATGCATCCACATGTACATGGAATGGCTTACTCCAATCTGGGGTAGTCAATATAGGTGCTGAGCACAAACGTCGTTTAAGTTCATTGAATGAATTTTCACATTCATCTGTCCACTCAAAATTGGTCAAAAGAGAGTACAGAGGCTTGGCTATGATTGCATACATGTGTATGAATCTCCTATAATAACCGCAATGGCCCATAAATGCCTGTACCTCTTTCACATTAGTTGGTCTTGGTAATTCTGCAATTACCTTCACCTTTTCCTCGTCCGTAGAGATTCCATTTTTTGACACAATGTGTCCTAGAATTTTGCCTTGTCTGACCATGAAAACGCATTTTTCTGGGTTCAAACAAACCTGGTATTCTCGACATTTGTCAAATATTTGTCTTAACTCTGGGATATGTGTCTGTCTTACA
Organism: Ceratopteris richardii; assembly: GCA_020310875.1. NCBI lineage: Eukaryota > Viridiplantae > Streptophyta > Polypodiopsida > Polypodiales > Pteridaceae > Ceratopteris > Ceratopteris richardii. Next base: position 2,546,595 of record CM035430.1, on the reverse strand, counting down.
TTTGAATGAGCACATAAGTCATCGACGTAAACTTCCAAGCTCTTGCGTAAAAATTCCTTAAAAACATGACACATGAGTCGCTGGAAAGTAGCGGGTGCATTTGTCAAGCCAAATGGCATTACACGAAATGCAAATATGCCCCATTCTGTGGCAAAAGCCGTCTTGTGTTGGTCTTCTGGAGCAATGGCTACTTGGTTATAGCCTGAGAATCCATCAAGAAAACTGTAAACTTCCTTGCCTGCAACTCTTTCCAATAGGTGTTCCGTGATAGGAAGAGGATAACTATCTCTAATCGTGGCGGCATTAACTTTTTTAAGATTAATACACACACGCAATTTTCCATTCTTCTTGGGCACAACCACAATGGGGGATACCCATTCGGTATGCTCAATTTCGTAAATGAATCCTGCTTCTATCAATCGATCTATCTCCTCTTTAATCCTCGCAGCGTAATTATCATTGTACGTGTAAGGTTTCTGTTTTGTCGGTTTTGCATCTGGAGTCATAGGGATTCTATGAGAACATATATCTGGGTCTACTCCTTTCAAATCTTTGTAACTCCAAGCAAAAACATCTCTATATTCGCGCAATAGGGCAACTAACTCTTCTTCTTCTTCAGTCGTCAAATCGTGCCCTATGTAGGTGCATTTTTCTTCTTCTCCCTCTGTGGCAACTATGACTTTCTTGGTTTTCTCCCGGTTATCATATACTTGTCCATCCTTCTCTTTTCTATTAGGCATTCGTACCATGATTCTTCTATCGTCGATTTCGTATTTCTTGAAATTCTCGGGTACTTCAAATAAAGATTCTTCTTTTTCCGACATGGTTTCTTTCTTCTTTCTCTTCTTGCCTTCACTCTTATCAGTCACTTGAGTGGCTAACCTTACCTCGTTCGTAATTTCCTCGTGACTCTGAGTGTGAGTCTCTACTTCGTAGAAATATTCTTCCTCTGATGCAAAGGGTGGGTCCATGATAATTGATTCTAAATCAAATTCGCTTGCGTCCTCAAATGCATCAGCGTTTGGTTCGCACTCTTCTAAAATTGCATCGCCCATGATTGGCTCTATCGTAAAAACTGAAATGTCATAGCCATCCTCGTCACAGTGGGGTGTCCATTGTTCTTCATTGATGGCTACATCCATGGTTGCTAGAATCTCTGCCCAACCATGGGGTTCAAACTCCTCGTCTGGGAATACTACAGGTGCGTAGGCTGGATCTTGAAGGGTTCGTGGATGTTGTTCCGCACCTAAGGTCCTGGCTTCTAATCGTTCTTCCTCTTGTTTGGCTACTTTACACATCCATAAATGGGTATCCTCATGCAACCAAGAAGGATCTGATTCTAATGAGTGTACGGATTCCGTCTCTACTGGTGTCTTATGGATGGTATTCCATTGTATTGGGGGTACATCTCTATGTGAATAGTCTTTAAGATTGACTTTGGTAGTCACTCCTAAATGTTGCAAGTACAAAGAATTAGTTCCCCAATCTTGTACAATTTGCAACTGACGCATGAATGGTCGTCCCAATATCATCTCATACGCATGATTTTTAGCAAAGTCACAAATGGCGAAAGTATGCTCAAATTCTACACCACAAGTGGTGAGGGATATGCCTTCTAGTAAGCCTAATGGTTTTTCTATGTGTCCATCAGCCATTTGCAGCTTCATCCTGGTGGGTCTGAGTGCTGGCTTACCCCAACGTTTCCATAAAGCGGTGGTAGCGATGGCTACTCCAGCTCCTGAATCTAAGATGGCTCTCGTGGTGTAGCCTTGATGGGTTATTGGAAGATATGTGTTACCTTCCTCTCCTTCGCTTACGTCTCCAATCTTTTCCACGGGTATCTCTGGTACCTTCTTATGTGATCCTATCTGAGAGGGTGTGGTAGCTAGCTCAGGGAATTGATTTGCTACATGCTTCCACAATTCTGGTTTTACCTTTAACAATTCCTCCAGGGTGAGATTACACTGTACTTTCGTATTCTTGATCACTTCCGTATTTCTAGGGATCACTGATTCTTCATTCCTCACTATTATTGTGGGTGCTCTCATACTAATAGACTTTGCTTCCCAAGGTCCTGTGAACTGAGGTAATTCTTGTAAAGAATTAGATTCAAATCCTGTGGGTTCACTCAGTCGTTCCAACTCTACATCACCATATATAGAGGGGATGTCTTGGGGAAATTGTTCCTGCAAGTCGTCTATTTCTTGAATAGGAGGATGAGTTCCTTGTTCTTTTCTCCATTTCTCTTCTTGGATTTCTCTCAAAAATTCATGTGAGTACCTCTGTATGGAAGATAGGTTATCTTGACTTTCTGTATTGGGTACTTGAGACAGGGATGGTGGATTCCTTTCCTGTGTCTCTGGGACACTAGGGTTCCTATGCTGATCCTTTTTCTCTTTGCTTTCTATTAAGTGTTCTAGCCTCTCCATTAGTCCTTGAAAGTGTAGTTCTGGTTTTGCCATGTTATTCCAATTAAGATATCTAGAGGCTTCGAACAAGGCTTGTGCTAACTCTACCATCTTCATGCAAAGTTTAGTTCTCTCAATTTCTAGATCAGCTCGAGGGTAGTTTTTACTCATTTCCGTGACTTGAGGTCCCTCTTTTATTCTAGCCTGATATGCACGAAACATCATGTCTAGATCTTCCGGTATGGGTTCCGCTAAGACTGATCCTGATTTCTGAGCTGGGATTTCTTGGTTTGATTCTTGTGAAGCCAATTCTTGTATTTTGGCTCTAGATTCTCTTAGACTTCCTTCCAACTCACTTATCTTTTTACTCCATTTTCTCTTTATTCTTTCTCTGGAATCTTTCCAAGATTTCGTCTTTTTACTACTCGATTCCGCAACTTCACTAGTTTCGGCTATTTTCTCATGATTAAGCTGTTGGTTTTGTAAGAGTGTCTGGGCTCTGGTTATAGCTTGGATAGGCACGTACGTAGGGTTGGATGCATCTGCGTTGTTTACAATACCTATCACGTTGATCGATGTCACATTTGAAGTGTTAACTGGGTTCTTAGGACAATCTTTGATTATGTGTTCTTTGCCACAATCGGCGCAAAAGCCTTGGATGCTATAGTACTGCGATTGCCTTGCTATTGGGGGATGTGGACAATCCTTTATGAAATGATCTCCTTGGCACCTAAAGCATGGTCCTCTAGGGCCCTGTGATCTCTGCTGTCTCAATTGGGGCCGTGGGTTTGGGTTTGCGTACATCACATTAGTATAGTCTGGCTCCCAACTAGGTTCCATTGGTGGACTATCATAATGATATGTCTCCACATGTTCTGGTGACTCCGTGTAATAAGCGGGTGGACTAGTTACATGAGTAGAGTCAAAACTGTTAGAGTTCGGGTCACTTTCGGTGATCAAAGGTGAAGAAGGCACTAAGGCCCTACTTAGGTTCTCTTCTGCAGCAGCGTATTTGACTGAGATGACATTCGCTGGTGGGGGTGGCTGCTGAGCTAAGACGGGTTGAGGTCTCTGTTGAGCCTGGTATGGGTAGTTCTGGGGAGGCCTATAGTAATAAGGCTGAGCATTGTATTGGCCTTGATACCTACCTGGCTGCTGGTATGTTTGCGGGTAGTTCTGTCTCACGGTTTGTTTGTTGTATGGGCAGTCCTGAGCTGTATGATTTGTGTATCTTCTCTCAATTGTGCAATATTGGCCACTAGGGTTGGCTTGAGGTTGAGGTGCATTGGGGCACATGTTTGCCAAATGATTTCCACCACAAGTGTAACAACGTACGTTCATCGGTAGCTTGGGCACCTGTTTACTAGAAACTCCTAGTTTTTGGGCCACTTTTTCTGCTAGGTCCTCTATCGAATTAGACAATTTTGTGGATGCTAAAGAAGAACAATCTGAGTCCTTATAGACCTTTGAGAGTTCTAATTCCTCTCCTAGGTTGTCCTCAATGTCTATACATATTCTTACACACTCCTCTAGCGTTCTGGGTTCTTTTAGATACACATAAGAGCGTAGTTTAGCGCTCAACAAGCCATCTAGGAACAGTGATACTTGTTTAGCTTGTGAGGGTAGCTCTTGCATTGGACATCGCTCAACATATTGTCTGAATCTACGACCTGCCAGTCTTACTGTTTCCTGAGGGGTCTGTTTAAAGCTATGAATAAGCGAAGACGTGTCGTGTCTAACCCCACTTTTAGAGAATTCTGTGATTAATGACTCTAAAAAGTGATGGATGTCTCTAAATTGCCTTTGTTGCAGTGGTTGGAACCAAGTTAAAGCGGTATTCTTTAACGTTAGTCCAAATGCGTTGTACTGCGTGAACATGTCCTCTACTTGTTCTGCTCTTAATACTTGCTTGAATTCTGCAACGTGGTCATAGGGATCTCCTGTCCCATCAAAGTAATTTTTCATTGATTTTACTAATTGCGTGGGCCTCAATACTCTTGCGTGCTCACGTGGTCTAGGTAGAGGAAAATCATCTCTACCACCTGGTATTCCATGATCTCTTTGTCCATCCGTCCTATTAGTGTTCGTGGTTGTTCTATCTCTCCCTATGGGGTGAGTGAAGCTTACTTCCGGTCTCTCGTAATTTCCTTCTCTTTGATTTCCATGGGCTGAGGATGTTCCTGCCCCTTGTTGATTTGCATTCATGTTTGTTCGGGATGGAGGGAATATTAATTCACCTCTCCATGTGTATGTGTTTTTAGCGCGCTCAGGCACCACGAAGACTCTTTCTGAAGTCTCATCCAGGTATACAACCTTTCCAGGTGTATCTGGGTCCTTGAATTCATAGATTGTAATGATGCCTACCTCACCAGGGTTTTCCTTTCTGTACCTCCAAAAGGCTTCGTCTGTCTCTTTATTTATGAACAACTCGGTGCTCCTGTTATCTTGAGGGATCCACTCTGGGATGAGTACTCTTGTTAATACGGATTTCCCTCTAGGTGTCCTAGGTTCTTCTAACGGTTCTTTTCCTTGAATTTTCCCTTCTGTCTCTAATTGGATTGTGCCAAACTCATTAGTATCGTTTGGCTGCGTGCTCAGGACGTACATGGTTCCTTCTTTGTCTATGTAAGCGTCTCTCTCAAACTTCACCACTGGTCTTTCCAATCCAATGGGTTGATCAGGGTTGTGCAGTTGCACCACTTGCCTTTGCAAACCATCCTCATAGATGCGAGCACCTAGTCGGTTGGTTCGGAGAAACTCTAGTTGCGTTCTATAGGGTCCTTCAGGTTTTTCTAAGTATGCTACATGAGATCCTCCTGCTGGTCTGTCTGCGCTGAATGCCATTTCTGATTCGCTAGTTTCTGAGCTCTCGTAGGGATAACTATTATTCAATTGCTGAGCCCAAGATCGTGCAGTGGTTCTTACGCTAGCCTCTGATGATCTAAGGCTTCGTCGGTCCGACTTACCTATATGTTTGCCCGATCTAAGGTTCATTAATTTTCTTCCTTGCTCACTCAATTACACACTTAGATCGTCAATGGTCCTTTGTGATTGATTCTTGGTTCTTTTTAATTTTTCTTTGGATTCTTGTCTTAATATATGCGTCAGGAATTCGACTTTCGTGATGATTTTAAGTTTTTCGTTCCGTCAGACTTAGGTTCTTTTCTTTAGGTTTTCGTCACACACACCTTTACTTTGAGTCTTAAACTCGATAGAATTAGGTATCTTGAACTTGAGGCGTTCCTATCGACTTAAATCCACAATGCTAACGTTTTAGCCTAAGCTAAGAATTGACTGAGGGGGTTGAGTAATCTTCCAACCTCGAGTCGGCTTTTCTGGTTGCTCTGATGCCCTGTTGCCCAAGAAGCCGTGCTTCCCAAGCTCTGCTGTCTCCACTGCCTTGCTTGCTTGCCTTGGATTGCCCTTGCTAGACCTGGAAAATTCCAATGTTAGACCAATTCACAAGTTGATCACACACTTGAGTATATTCACCGTTTAAGTCCCTTCTCTTTCTGCCCAACTTTTTAATACTTGCCCCCTGACTTCCTAGTCCCAAACTAGGTGAACCTCAAATTAGCCTATCCAAAAATAGACGTATACTTTATGAAAAAAACGGTTGAGGTCACGTAGTACTCGTCACGAGCTTTCTAACGAGCTATTAAGCTCAAAAAACGGACTTCGGATGAGAAAGTTACACGCGTTCAGGTCCTGGGGGGTAAAAATTGACAATCCAATTTTCCTTCAAATATGAGCTAAGGGGTCTCCTATGAGTCTAATGGTCCAAAAATTTTCCAAAAATACCCCCAAAATTGGTCAAAAATTGAAGTCCAAAATTTGCGATGGGGGTGGGCAATCGCGATGGTCTGGGACCGTCGCGATGGTCCAAGCGAACCGTCGCGATGGCGTGGGATTTGGACAATCGCGATGGTCCGAAAAGGCGAACCGTCGCGATGGCCCGAAGTGAACGATCGCGATGGCGTGGAAATGGACCGTCGCGATGGTCCGAAAAATGAACCGTCGCGATGGCGTGATCAGGCGGACAATCGCGATGGCGCGGTCAACGGTCAACGGTGGACAATCGCGATGGTCCGAAATGAACCGTCGCGATGGTCCGCGATGCGATGGCTTGAGCCAATCGCGATGGTCCGATTTTGGGCTGTCGCGATGGTCCAAAAAATGAACCGTCGCGATGGTCTATCGTGACACGTGGCACTGTCGTGGCGATGGCATAAGCCAATCGCGATGGTCCGGGGTCAAATGAACCGTCGCGATGGTCCAAGTGGACCGTCGCGATGGCTCAAGTGAACCGTCGCGATGGTCCGAAAAAGCGAACCGTCGCGATGGTCCGGCCGAGCCGTCGCGATGGCGTGAGCCTATCGCGATGGTGCGACACAATCGCGATGGTCCGAGCCAATCGCGATGGTCCACCAAACAACGAATTTTTGAAATGCGATTGTGGTTCCGTGAATGCGCAAGTATCGCCTATCTAGTGGTGTGGTCGCCTACCTCAAAAACCGAAAAGTGCAGACCATCGCGATGGTCCGCCACACTCGGAAATCTCTGACAGAAAGTACATTTTTTACCTTTTGGAAGCTTTCCTGATGCTCTGAAGCTCTGTACCTGCAAGAAAACTCAAGAAAACACAAGCACAAACAAGCACAAAAGTTCTCTCTCGCTCTCTCGCATGCACAAATGAGGGGAAATGAGGTGAATGGGTGGATATGGTGAATTTTTTGATTTTTTTGGAGATGAAGATGATGATGCGATGATGAAGATGGAGTGTGGGGAAGGTGAAAATCACTAAAAACTAAGTAAAAACAACAACAAAAACTGAGATTTTTACCTTCCAACGCCACTTCTTGCTATACTCTTACCATCACACATTCGTCCTAGACTCGATCCCCGGCAACGGCGCCAAATTTGGTGTTGCTCTAGCACAATGGTGAGAACCACGTTAAGAAGCTTCACCTCCTTAATGTCAATCCGAGGGAGAGGTAGGAGTGATATGAAGATCGTGAACGTGAGATGATGTGAGAGTGAAGGTGAGAAGCACCAAAGATGCACACACACATACACACACACAATGAAGAGACAAGCAAGACACAATGGAAGGTGGGAAATTAGCTCTATTACTCAAGAATACTCTTACAAGCTCAAACTAGCTCTACTCTCTTCTTTGCTCCAACAAGCTAACCCCAAAAATGAGCTCTCTAGCTCTTTTTATAGTTTCTAGACTAGTTTTGACCGGTTTCACATCTAATGGCCGGCCTAGTTAAAAAATAGGTCCTAGAGGCTATTTGGAAGGGTAAACGATGTCTAAAAATAACGAAATTTGGTACGAGCATTCTACCTAAGCTCCTCAAGCTCGAGGACTCCTCGGCTTGCACAAAATGGAGCTATGGATTACAAAATGGGGTTTTCTATGATACATATGTTACAATTAGTGATAATAATCACTGTTGAATGTTTTGGGAAAATTAATAAGACATGTATTTGTTTAAAAGATTGATCCGCCTGGCTCCCTGCTTCGTCTTCACATGCTTCCGTGGCGTCTGTGCCTCTGACTGCTTCCAACAGTTACGAAGGATTGGACTCCTACAGTTTGCTGAATTACCCTGGGAACAGTGGACAGGCAACAACGATGCAGAGAATCAGTTACATATTATGCGACAAACAAAAGGTTTTCTTGAAAATCAGGTACAATTTTCTCCACAATTAGTTTCGTCAGTATTTCAATTACCGTTGTATGAAGAAGCAGATTTTCCCAAATGCTCTTACAATGACCTGAAAAAAGAATTTGGTGAGGGCGAAGGTCGTAGATGCTATTTTATGATCAAGAATGCGACATATATTCGCAGGGGACAATTTAGATGGTACTTAGAAAGGCTCTGCTTTATAGTCAGATTCGATCTTATGTCTAGAGAAAATTTTTCGCCTCTAGTACAAGCAGAGAAAGGAGAAAAAGTAAGTTGGGCTCATTGGTTGTACAATCATTTACACAAACAGTTTTTTGTTGGGGATAGACGCAGATCCCAAAAATACACTCGTTTACCTGTATATTTAGCTGCTTTATTTGGTTTTGTCGAGTCTGTAAAGGAGAAACAGTTACACAGGTCTCCCTCTCTTTACCACAAAAACCACACAACGCCACAAGAAGAAGCCCAACCCTCCACCTCGGCTGCATCTTTATTACACACAGGTAACCACCCACAGAACCAAACAGTAGGAACACCATTTCGGCTGTCCCTTAGAAGAACAAAGACAGAGAATGTACCTACTGCCAGTCCAAAGCAAACACCGAATAACATTCAACCCGATTTTGTTACACAAATGCAGAACCAACTCCAAGAAGTTTCCCAGTATTTACGGCAACAAGAACAAGCATCCAACTCAGTAATAGCACAGATGCAAAAAGAGTTGGACGGCAAAGATGCGCTAATACAGGTATTACAACAAGGCAACCAGCATATTACGGCCGAATTAATCACAATAAAAAAGTATGTCCAAGGCCTCAATCAGTGGCAGCAAGCTATCCAAACACAAATTCAAACTGAGATGTCCAGTTTTTCTACCCTGAATGCTCACCTGCAAACCGAAAATCAACTTTTGCAGTCAAGAATACAAGTATTGCAAGAGTTTGAAAAGCACATACTAAAAGATGAGGGTGTAGAATTAAATGCCACCATGATGACAAATATGGACATAAATTTACTCAAAGAACAGTTGGATAGTCATATTCAAAATCGCTGGACACTTTTTCGCAGGAGATGGTTAGCTATACTTGTTCCATCACTAGAACAAGTACAATCACAAAAGATTGAGACATCAAAACCTGGCATGGACCAACAGACACCGTAAAAGGATATTTTCAGCCAGGTGGTGACAGGATACTCTATGAGTACATGACTTCTGCAGAAGACATGGATTCAACAGCACAGAGGGTACTTTGATTCCATAGACGAAGCACTTAAAGCACATGATCAAGAAGTATATAAGTAAGCAGAACTTCATGAAGAGGCAACTAGACCAGCTATACGAGTTTGAGGAAGTTTTGAGGAAAATCAACCTATCACGTACAGTGACACACTCGGGATTGAAAGATATTTGATGACTCATCAGCAGCATATGGACAGTATACAGAATCTTTCTGATAAATGTACAGAAAGAAAATAGGAAAAAAGCTCAGACAAAAGGATATTATATACAGTATTGCACTTGCGGGTTCGAGTCCACCGTGCGTGCCAGTGTTACAAGGCTAATAGAGCGAGACAACCGCAACCGCAGACGAAGGATAAACAAGATTGGTGGCTGAAATGACGGAGAGGTAGGAAATTTCGCAAGAGGCGGTAAATGAAGAATGCGGAAGTAATAAAAAGCAGAAGACAGGAAGAGAAAAGAGTTCTATCATCGAAGAGCAAAGAGTTCAGTCGTTGCATCATCGTTTCGTTCAACTGTTGGAGCAGAGTTTACGGTGTTAAACAGACCCTTGAGGTGATAGTTAACATGAATGTATGTTAGAGAGACAGAAAGATAGATACGTCTCTGTTCTGTTGCGCGCTGTAGTGATGAGGGTTGATCACATCGTAACTGAAGTGTTCGGAGACCACGAGTAATATATTTTAGAAGACTGTGAATGAGATTTTATTGAGGACATTGAATACTGTTTCATTCTATTCATATTTAATCATTCTGCTATTCTTTGGTTGAATCGATTCTCATTGAAAAGTTCGTGATGCTGTGAGTCTACTTGCTGAACAGTTTTATATGACTCTGTAGTTCGCGATTGTGAGATTGTGTATTGATTGTCATGCGTGAGACTGTATAAGAACAGAGTTTAGTACCTTTTCGGTCAAGTAACCAGGGTTTTATATAGTAATCGGTGATCATTGAGAATTCGACAAAGATTTGTGTGTGGACAGAAGTCTTAGTGAGTCATTAATTGCGGTATAAATCTGTGATCTGAGTGAGTATACGAAAAGTCTAATATAATCTCGATCTGAGTTGTCTGTGCATTTCGTTCGGTGTATTTAGTTATCACATGAAATCGTCTTATTGTGGAGTATTTTGAGAAGAACGTATTCTCGTAGTTGTAAGTTTTGACAGAATCACTGTGCTATTACCATAGTATATTCAGGGCCAAACATTCCAGTGCTTATCATACCGTGGAATAGTTAGTATTCAACTCAACTCCTGTATTAAGAAGTGAACAATTACTGGTGATTGTGTAAAGGATTGGGAAAATAGTACAGGGCCTCTGTCTAACAGACCCCTACCACTCCCAAGAACCCAAGGACCCGATAATACTCGTCCGAAAGTTGGATTGAGTTATTATCGTCCAACATTTAACAGTCTCCATTCTTGTTGAGCTTTGCTTCATGAGTAAACAATTGTCCCATGAGAGTTGTAAGATCTGGAATTTGCATGTTCCATGTAAAGGTCCATGGCAGTGGTGAAACTTTCCCATTTGTCATCAGCCTTGATCCCATTGATCACTTGCCTTACAATCTGCTCTTCTTCAATCTCTTCTCCTATGCTTGCTAACTGATCTGCTACATCTTTAATGTTGGTCATAAACTCTGAAACAGCTTGCTTAGGTTGCTTCCTTAATGTGGTGAATTCAATCCACAACTGATTTTTTCTAGCCCGTGTCTTGGAAGAGAAATAAGATGACAAGGTTCCCCAAGTCTCTTGGGATGTCTTACAGTTCCTAATATGTGGCAAAAGAAAATCAGAGATGGAGTTGAGTAAATAAGACCTTGCTAATGCATCCTTTGCACACCATGTGTTGAGCTTTTCATGTTCTTCCTTTGTTGGTAATCCTCTTGTTTTGAATGAGGGTAATTCCTCATCTCCTGAGATGTATCCATAGAGACTCCTTCCTTGTAGGTAGGTCTTCATCCTTAGAGACCATGCCTGATAGATGTTCCTGTCTAATTTATCAATAAATGAAGGAAAACCATCTCCCACTTTACCTTAGTTTGCTTTGATACCACTGTAGGGAATGATGGATGGACACTCCAAGAGATTGAGTAGGTACTGCCAAAACCTGCTTTGTACCAGCCCTCTGATGCTTCAGACTTGATAAGTGGACCTGCTTAGCTCTCCAATGACACCATAAAATGGAATATGTACTTTGGAAATAATGTGTGTAAAGATTGAATCAAAAGAGATAACTTTGGACTTCAAGATTGCAAGAAAAACCTTCTATTTATGTCTTGATACCTGCTCGATCTTTTGCTTAGTATGACCAGCACAGTAGGAATTGGAAAAATTCCTTTTAGGGGTATCTAATTAGCTTAGCAAGATAATTATTCCAAGTGGAATGATATAAAAAGATCAACTATGCTCAGAGAAATCAATTTAGCAAATAAACATTTACCCCTGATTTTTTAGGACTGTTGTAGACATTGACCAGTGATCACCTCGACGAGCTTTTCTCTGAAATGGCTGAATAGAATCTCTTCAAATTTTGAAAGCGTGTAGAAAAATTTGAGAACAAGCTTTAGATCTTTGAAATTGGTGAAGAAATGACTGAGATAAGCACTTCACAAGCTGACAGACTTTCAAGTACTATGACAGAGAACTCAGAAATGAACAATGTGAATGTATATATTAATGAACACTTGTATACAATACCATTGGCATGAATATCATTACCTAATGGTGTAGATAGGTGTGGGCTAGAGTGTAGGCCTCACACATACTCACAAACAATAATGAGAAGCTCGGGAGTGATGAGTTCTAGCCGCGACTTTTTCATGTTCACTTTTATAGTGATTGAGTAAGAATTTGAATTCAAATTCAAACTTTTGGCTCCCGATGATCAAGCTCCTATATCTTAGGAGATATTCCTTCAATCAGAGTTAATCTTTTTTCCACGAATTCCTTTAGGTAGGTGTTTACAAAGATTCCAAGTCAAATGTGACTTTTGCAAAGAGATAAAGTGGTAATTAACCACTAGCATGAGTTCCTATGCTTCTCCATATGTGTATGGATCTCAATGTATCCTTCAAGCCAAATGTGTAGGCTTGTGACTTGCACCAACAAACTGTAGTCACCAAAACTCCCATTCCTCGTGTCACACTTTTCGGCGGCTCACATGCACAACTACACACACCATTATACACCTTCACGACCATCACCACACCTACCATTCCCATGTACACAATAACTCCCATGACAACATCCACACAGGACCTCATGGACATATCACCCATATCTGCACCTCTCCCTCCCCCCATATTCCGATAATCTTCCATTCCCCCACCACCCACTTCACCATTCTCAAGCACAACATACACACTCCCTTTCCCTTTTCCCTACCCTCCTGCATTCCACACCTTCCCATCATCCACTCCTATAAATAATGTTTTCAATACTTTGTATCAATGTGTGTCTCAATCACAACATCATTACCAACATTTAGATACTCAACATACAAGCCTGTTCAGAGCCCATGAAATGCTACAAGAACGATTCACAAACTTAGAGAAGGACAAGAGGCAACTAGAACAGTACTATGATACCTTGTAAGCACAACATGATCAATTAGTGGCCAACCCCCCAGCCAGATTCACAGGCACAATAACACCTCGAAGAATTTCTAGGAGCCCAACAATCAGAAAACCTCAAAACCCGCTGTAACCTTGCATTATTAAGGAAACACATGTCAGTGGCCCTAGAAGAAAATAAAAGACTGCAAAGACAAAATGAAGAGAACCTAGAAGCAGCAATGGAAGGATCCCCAACAGAGATTGATCGGGACTGCTTCAAAGCCATACCATCAGCCAACATGCAGATCGTATTGGACACCCATGCTAACCTACTCAAGGCATATGCTACCTTAGAAAAAGAGCGTGATGATCTACAAAAGAAATTGTGCCTCGGTTGGCCGTTTTTGATAAAACTGGAGTCATTTTCATGTTTTTTGGCACCTCTGGACTCAGTTTTTGACTTTATTTTTCCAAATTTCCACTTTTTCTCTGACTTTTGGTACAAACCATCATGTTTTGCACACAATTACCACATGTTTTTATCTCATTCCATTGGCCACATTGTCTATTATCACCTCCTCTCACCATATGTTTCAACATTTCCCATATGCTCCCTCTGTAGCTCTCATGTTTGATCATTTTTCCCCTCTCCAGCCCCATCATCCTTCTCCCTATCCCTCCCTTTACACACCTGCCCAGCCACATCCTTAACCCTCCCGAACCTATCCCTATCATCCCCATCAGCCCTTCCTTCCCCATCCTTTCTACCCTCCCATTGCAACCCTTTGCTTTTCGATGGCAAAATCCAGTTTTTGGTTTTTCTCTGGTGCTTGTTCTATTCTGCTTTTGGTGGACTTGGTTGCTGCTCCAATGTACTATTCAAGTTTTTGCAGCTCTATTTTCATGGTGTCTGTTATGCTCAAAGTTTTGGCTATAGCTCTCCGGGATGGAGAGCACATTAGGTGGTGGGCAACTATTGAGCCCATAAAAGTCATTGTAGCTCTATGATGAGTAGCACCTCCTTTAATGTCAATCCGGGAAGACGTGAGGATGGTATGAAGACCTCGAGCAAGTGGCGGCACAAATGCGTGAGTGAGAAGCACACTAGCATGCACACACATACACACACACGCGCACACACGGCAAGACAAAGAGTGAGAATCAATGGAGCTTTTAGATTACTTTCAAAATGCTCTTACAAGTTCGTTTCAATTACAATCTAACCTCAAAAATGAGCTCTCTAGCTCTTTTTATAGTTTTTGACTAGCTTTTGGCCCTGTCCAGACCTAGTGTCCGGCCTAGTTAAAAATTAGGTTCCAGGGCTTATTTGGGGGCTCAAACGAGATCTAAAAATTACGAAAATTGGTACGCAACTACTTCTAAGGCTCCTCAAGCTCAAGGACTCCTTGGCTTGCACAAAATGGAGCTACAAAAATGTGAAATGATATTTACAAATGATTGTTAGTGATAAAAATCACTATTGTTGTAGGGATTTCTTCTAGTGATCTGCCATACATATCTTCGAGCTCCCTACTTGCTCTTCCTCCCTGCATGTCCATCTCTTGATTTGCATTAATGTCTTGAAAAAATATTGGCCTACTTGCCAGATCTTCTTTGACTGCCCTGTTTGCTTGTGTTGTCCCTTCGCTCTGACTCCCTTCTTTGACTTTCACGTCTTGTAAGTCCTGGTGTACCAAGGCTACTGCCAACACCCCCCCCACTCTCGCGTCTGTCGCCCCTGACAGACCCTTGTCTAGCTGCTTTTTGGACGTAGTATTGTACAACATCGGCGGCGAGGTGGTGTTCTTCTAACCTGAGTCCCCTTGCTAGATCTGTCAGCAATGCATCCCAATTGACTGGCCCTGGGACATCTGGATGTGGCACCCGTAACTGCTCGGAGTGAATGGTTCGCTCCACAGCAAATAAATGGAGGAGATGTGAGGGTCTGGGTACAAATATTTCTGAGTGGTATTCCCAGAACCCTGTTATGAACATCTCTTCGAATGTTTGTTTAAAGCAGGCTGGGAGGTATTTTATTCTGGCGTGCCAAGCGTATATCACCTCTATAGAAGGAGTGGTGCTCATGTCATAAACTAAATCTTGGTTTCCTGTAAGGAATCCGACGCCTGAGAAGTGTGGGTCCTTGATATTCTTGAATGTCCTGAATGTAATAAGCATTAGCTCAAAAATTTTCATGCACATCTGGGCCATTACATCAGGGGTATTCTTTAATCGGATGCTCTAGTGCCGTATAGTGGAAATCATGTAATTGACGGTGGGAGGCCCTTGAGGGGGTGCTAGATAGACGTAGTTTAACCATTTGGCGCATCCCTTGATATTCTTGACTGCAATGGTAAACTCTGGCCATGTGCGTCTGCGGAGTACAGGAACATAACAAGGGTTATATTTAATAAAAAGAGGCATATTCGTCCAGGTGCGAACCATCTCCGGATAGGTTTCGAGGAGTCGGATCCTCCAAGTGGGTTGATGAATGGATCCTTTTTTAGCGCTCTCTGGGATGTCATCTGGCCCAAATTGTGTAGCAAACGTTGGAGGTTTGCCACATCTATGTTGGATTTCTGCATTGTAGTCCGCCAGGAGTATACAATATGGCACGTATTGATCATCATTGGTTCCGATCCATCTATGGTGGGACATGCTGCGGAAGTATTCTGATTTAATAATAGTGTCCTCTATCTTTGCCATAGATTGGATTTGAACTGCCACTCGATCTTCATGAGTTGATGCCGTTTTCTCTAGTGTTTGGAGCCACTCAGGTACTTCGATTTCTAACGTATCCATTCCTCTGCGGTTTGCTCACCACCTGGCATTGGCATAGGAACGTAAGGTTCCTCATACGTCTCATCTACCTCGATGGGTACCAAATCCTCGGGTTCTGGTTCGACAACTGGAGAGGGTTGCCTTTCATGTGTGAGTAATCTTGCCTGTAATTCGGCCACCTGCTCTTTCAATGCCTTGACTTCCTCTGAAGTCGTGGTCGTTTCTGTGACTTTGGGTGCTGTCTGTTGCTCTTGGAGTTGATTGCGCAGCGCATCACGTTCCCTTTCCAAGTCATCATGAGCTTCTAATAGATCTGCATAGCTGTCCAAGATGGTCTTCATTGTCTCTGAGGGCACAGCTTTAAACTGCTCTGGATCAATTTCGTGTGGAGAGCCTTCCATTGCTGCTTCTAGATTTGCTTCATTTTGCTGCTGCACTCTCTTGTTTTCCTCAAGGGCGGCCGCCATGTGTTTTCTGAGAAGTGCCAGGTTACGCCGGACTTTGAGATTATCGGTTTGGTATACCTCGAGCAAAGCTTCTAGTTGTTTGACACCTGATTCTGTCGATGGTTGAGGTGCTTCCAATAATGTTTGGTGAGCCTGCTCAAGCGTCGTGTAGCGTTGATTCAGTTCTGCATTTTCTGTTTGTAGAATGTGAAATTGTCTTTGTAAGTTCTGATGGTGCGTTTCCAGTTGCTGATACCGGTTGTCCAGAGCTTTGTACGCATGCTGGAGCTGGTATACACATTGGTTTAATGCTAAAAATATGTTATTTACATTAAATAATGCTGGGAGGGGTGAAGATGCAGGGGGAATGGGGGCGGGAATGGGAGAGGTGAATGATGTGGATGTACGTGGAGATGTGGGGGGAGGGGGTATGGGTGGTGAAGGTGGCATGGGGGGAGGGAGTGGTGCTGTGGCAGGTGATGTTTCCATCGTGTCAACTGTTTGAGTGACGGTGTAGATGGGAATCGTGGGTGGAGTGGATGTGACATCGGTGAACAGGGTGGTGAAGGTGGGCATGGTGACTCCCCCGTATTGGATTCCCGGAGAGAGTGGGATGCCCATGACAATGGTAGTGGTAGTGGATGTGGTAGTGCTAGTGTCCTGTGGTGGAGTGAATTGTGTAGTGTGAGGTGGGGATGGTGGTGACAACGGTGCTTCCTGATATTCTTCTGCTTGCGCTGCCTCGCCTGGTGCTGATGTATTGATGTGAATTTGCTTCCCGGACCTCCTCGGACGAACGGGAACCCTTTTTTCAAACCTATGAATGTAGGCCATTGCCTCATGAATGGCCTCGTCCAGTCCTACGGCGTCGGCATGAAGGTTCATGGACTCAATGAACAACTCGTCCACACCTTCCTCAGCTAGCAAGTCGTTCATGAGTCTTTTGCCCTGTTCTAGAGACATCTGATGCTGTTCCTGAACCAGTCGCATGGTTCGATATAGTCTCTTGATTTGTGCCGAATATGCTGGGGCACTTGCTAACTCGGAGAGTTCGTCATATTCTTGATGTTGTTCTTCGTCCGCTTCTTCTTCGTCTCCTCCTGCCTCTTGTTCATCTACATCGACTTCTACAACTTGTGGTTGGGTGGGGGCCGATGTTGTTTGGGGTTGTGGTTCCTGAGCTCGCGCTGCTTCAGCTTCGAGGTTAGAGTCATAGATTAATCTGGCAATTTCTTCATCCGTGAGGTCCTCAAGAGTAAATCCCTGCGGAAACTCCAAATCGGATGGAATGGGTGGAAACACCAGATTAGGCCCCTCTGTGCTTGGTCTTGGTAGCCGGATTGTGAATGGCCTAACTCGTCGTGTCTGGGGAGGGGTGATTTCTGGTGTAGCGGTAGCTCCCCTTGGTTGGGCACAGGGTAGTTGGACTCCCCCCCTCATCTTCTTTGATGGGGGACCTGCTGCTGATAGTCTTCTCTGGAATTCTTGGACTCGGGACCATACGAGTGCCCGCTGAACAGGCACGTCATAAGCCAAGCATCTATAGATTATTCGGGTCAGAGCACAACACCCGTGGAGCACATTCTTCTGTTTCTTGTTCCACCTTTGATGCGCTAGGTGGATCTGATCTATGATCCAGTGTGGCACATTGATGGGCAGGCTTTCGGTTTCTGCTAGATATAAACTGAACCATATTTTTTTCGGGGGCATTGTGAATCGTTCTTGGGCGGGAAAAGCAAAATGTTGCATGATGGTTCGCAGGTGAAGCGCAATGGTAGGTGTCATCGCTACCATGTCCTTCAACTTATTAAGATCTTTGTGCTTCATTCGACCTGGAACCATGGTTTCCTTTTCTGTTGGGATGTGCATGCCATACATGCCCAATGCTTCTCTTACCAGATTGAGGGTCAACTTGAATCTTTTAAGCTCATTACCCGGCAGCAGTGATGGCAACACAAAGGTGCTGTCGCCTCCCTTGGCCCTGCTTGGCGTGATGGTACTGATCAGATATGAACATCGTAAAAAATCCGGCTTTGGTAAGTGAGTCCTGAAATAACTGTCCACCCCCGCTTTGATCCAAACTGATCTCATTACTTCGGCATTTTGATAGCTTTCAAACTCGCGTGTGAAAAAGTGGTATCGACCCCATTTGCCATTGAATTCCAATTCTGCTTCCCAGAAATAGGTTCCATCGCCCAGTGGTCCAGCAACATCACTGAACCAATGCGCATGCTTACCTACTTGAGAAGTATGCCCTTGAGGAGGATCCTGAATGGGGAGCACATGCACGGCTTGAAGTTCTTGCGGTCTTGCGGTGAGACGTGGCTCGAGGAGAAGTGTTTCTATGTCCACAATCTGGGCACCAGATCCGGCTTGAGAACTGGTACCTGCTTCTGCCATGGCCCTGTTTGCTGGTTGGTTCTGTGAGAATATAGAACCAAGTGTTAACATCGTAATGGACAGAATAAATACGTTGTTGTCCCCGTTACAACATTAACATGAGGTGGATGGTGAGTTAGTGGTTAGTAAGTGCATGAAGACAGTGTGTGTCGTTAGTGCTTGTGTTGTCCTAGGAAACTACTGCAGTTAGTAAGTGGGCATGAATTTACAATTTGGGGTCGGGGGGTTTATTACAGGCCGTAGGCTGCCAAATGCAGTGAATGGGCTTTGCTTTCGGTTTCGGAGAGTCTCTAGAGAGCTTCCTCGGTGTCGTGGTTTGAAAACGAGGCCTTTTTGGGACCCATTTACAATTGATTACATGCACGCTCTTGGGTCTTGGTGTGTTCTTGAGAGTTGAGAACGAGTGAATACTGGCAGTATGCGTAGCTGCGTTATGCTGTTTAGGTTGTGGCCTCAGCGTAGCTACTTGTGCCATCAAGCAAGCCTTAGGCACCCAAATTTGTCTTGATTGTGGGCTTGCCTTCATCGACTTCTTGGGCACCCAAATAGATTTCACGTTAGTAGAAGAATTTTCGAAAGACTTCTTATTAGTGTCGTGTTGTTGGTTACTAATAAGAGGCTGGGCTCGGGTGGTTGGCTTGAGTGCAACCGGGTGTTCGCCTTTCCGCACCCACACTTGTTTCACTTGCTGGGACATTTTGCTGCGCAGGTACTTTGGATCCCTGACATAGGTAGCACTCTGCTTCTTCGGCCTGTGATCCACCTTGGTTTGTTGCCTTCTTCTGGCCTTTGGAAAAGAAGGGAGTTCCTTTGCATCCCGGACTCCTTTTTTGTGAATATCCTTCCTCTGCAACACATAGTTTTGGACAAGAACAGCATGGTCAACTTCATGTGCACCCCTGGAAGGACCAGGAGTCTGTGCCTTTCCTAGTTCCTTGAGTGCTCCATTGTCTAATTCTACTGTAACTCGACTATGATTGACCCATACCTGAAGAAGTCCACTTCTTAGGTTTAAATTGACTGCTTGGTCATAGATCCAATCTTGACCCAAGATAAGAGGTTCAGTGAGATCTTCATCCTGACACACCAGTACTTTAACTGTCATTGCCTCATCATGAATGTAGAGGGGAAGTTCCACCTCGCCCATGCAAGGGGTTTCCACTCCTCCCAATCCTATGAGATATGCTTCCACAGGATTGATAAGTAACTGCAACTCTTGACAGTAAGACAACTTAACAGCACTGGTGGCTGCACCTGAGTCAATCAAGGCTCTTACGGTCCTTGCACTCTTTCCTTGTCCTATCTCTAGGGTTACGAAAGGACGTCGATCAGTTATCTTATGAGAGCTGGTTCCTGCGACTGCACACATTGCCATATGATATCCTTGATCTGCATAGTCATTTGTCCTAGGCTGCTCTCTACCTTGCCTACGTAATTTCATCCTTCTAATGCGTTCTAAAGCTTCTGCTTGAGCTTCTTCTCTAATTCGCTTCTCTTCCTCTTTTCGTTTCTTAGCAGTGTTGAGTCGGCTGAGCATTTCCTCCGTGAGGGGTTCCTGATACAACTTGACTCTGCATCCGCTAATATAGTTAGGGAGAACATCACCCTCTAATGTGGCCAATTGTACTGCTCCGCTTGTGGAGATCCTACTGATGATCATAGGTCCATAGCCTCTCTTTTCTAGCTTCCTCGCGTGTTGTTTGAGTGTATAGACTAGGACTAGATCTCCTGCTTTCAAGCCTTTATCCTTCACATGGGCATCGAAATATGCCTTCTGTCTCTTCTTGGCTGCATATATTCCTGCAGCGGCTCTTAGTCTTGTTTCCCCTAACCGTTCAAGGTCAAAGATCCTAGAGGAGAGTTCGTGACCTGTCCATTCGTGCTCTTGTGCTACTCTCAATGTAGGAATCAAGAAGTCCAAAGGTAGCACAGCGTTTTGGCCGAACACCATCTGAAAGGGAGTGGCTTGGAGTACCGTTTTGTAGGCAACTCGGTATGCCCAAACAACATGGTGTAGCTGTTTGTCCCAGTCAGAGCGTTTAGTGTTCACTAATTTCGTCAGTACATTGCATAAAATCTTATTAGTGCTCTCAGCTTGTCCATTAGCTTGAGGGTGATAAGGGGCAGACTTCTTGTGTATTACCAAGAATTCTTGGAGTAGATTTTCAATCACTTCGTTCAAGAAATGAGTGCCTCTATCACTTACAAGCTCTATAGGTAGCCCGTATCTTGTGAATACATTCTCAAACAAGAATTTGGCAGTTGTTTGAGCATCGTTCTTGGTTGTAGCTTTTACCTCTACCCATTTGGTGAGATAATCTGTTGCCACAATGATGTATTCCGCATGAGAACCCTTAGCTGGGGGATTAATAGGACCTACGAAGTCTATTCCCCACTTAGAGAATGCACGTCCACCCATCATAGGTTTCAGTGGCATCTCATCTTTGCGTATAGGATACTGAGTCCTCTGACAGACATCACACCGTTTCACATAGGTATGTGCATCCATGTGAAGGGTAGGCCACCAAAAGCCCGCAAATAGTATTGCTTTGATCACCCGATCTGGTCCAAAGTGTCCTCCTGCTACACCTTGGTGAGCAGTTTCCAAGATCTTAAGATATTCACTCTCATGGACACATAATCTCAGGTAACCATCTTTACCGCGCTTATATAGATTATCACCTATGAGTGAGTAATCCTGGGCTTCTTGTTCTAAACTCCTTTTCCTAGCTAGAGTCATGTCTGGAGGGAATGTGTTTGTCCTCAAGAATGATACTAGAGGTTCACTCCAATCTGGTACAATGGATACTTGATAGAGAGTGGCATGTTCCACAGGTGGTTTAGTGCAACAGATTGGGCATTCCTTGCACAACTTTTGGACATCAGCTTCCATAGTTGGCCAATGTACTCCGAGTCTCTTTAAGGTCTGTAAAGTTCGTTGCTTTGAATGGTGTTGCTCTAATGCACCTACATGTGCTAATTGCAACCATTTAGCGTACTCATCCTCTTCTACGCAACAAGCCAAGATCCCTTGATCTGTGTGCTTGTACATGCTTCCGGCCATGATGTGATACTTTTGGGCTTTTACGATCTCTCTATTCCGTGTGTTTACCACTGGATGGTTGGGCCCGTACGTCAATACTGGCACCAATGGCTTAGCCCAGTGCGGTATAACTTCCAAATTAAACAAGTAAGCATCAGGAAGGTCATCTGACACTCCTTGTGGGGCTTCTCCCGATGTGAGCCTAGAGAGATGATCTGCTCTCAAGTGAGTCCTACCTTTTCTTACCACAACCTCAAAGTCATATTCCATTAGCAAGAGAAACCATCTCACTAATCTTCCTGTATTGCATGGCTTGTTTACGAGATATAACAATGCCTGATGATCAGTAAAAAATTTAAACTTATTTGCAAGCAAATAGTGCCTAAATTTCTTGACTGCATATACCATGCCTAATCCTTCGCGCTCTGTAGTGGTGTAATTCCGTTCAGCTGCATTCAATTGTCTACTGGCATAGGCAATTGGAAGATCCATATTACCTTCACCAGTAGGTTGTGCGAGTACGCATCCAATAGCATAGTTGGATGCATCAACGTGAACATGGAATGGCTTATTCCAATCTGGTGTGGTCAAGATTGGTGCTGAACATAATCTTCGTTTAAGCTCTTGGAAGGAATTCTCACATTCATCTGTCCACTCAAAGTTAGTCAGAAGTCCGTACATGGGCTTTGCAATGACAGCATACATGTGTATAAATCGTCGATAATAACCACAATGCCCCATGAAAGCTTGTACTTCCTTGACATTCTTTGGCCTAGGTAGCTCTGCTATGGCTCTCACTTTTTCTTCGTCGGTAGATATGCCATTCTTTGACACTATGTGTCCTAGAATCTTGCCTTGCCTGACCATAAAAACACACTTTTCTAGGTTCAGGCAGACCTGATATTCTCTACATTTGTCAAAGATTTGTCTGAGTTGAGGAATATGGGTTTGTCTAACATTGGAATGAGCACAGAGATCATCAACATAGACTTCTAAACTCTTCCTTAGGAACTCCTTAAACACATGGCACATCAGCCTCTGGAAGGTAGCTGGTGCATTGGTAAGCCCAAATGGCATTACTCTAAAAGCAAAAATGCCCCATTCTGTGGCAAAGGCTTATGCTGATCCTCTGGAGCTATGGCTACTTGATTGTAGCCCGAGAATCCATCAAGGAAGCTGTACACTTCCTTGCCTGCCACTCTTTCTAACAGATGTTCTGTGATGGGAAGCGGATAGTTATCTCGAATCGTGGCGGCATTAACCTTTTTCAAGTTAATGCACACACGCAGCTTGCCATTCTTCTTGGGCACCACTACGATGGGGGATACCCATTCAGTGTGCTCAATTTCATAGATAAATCCAGCTTCAACCAGCCTATCTATCTCTTCTTTGATCTTAGCAGCGTAATTATCGTTATATGTATAAGGCTTTTGCTTCGAGGGTTTAGCATCTGAGGTCATGGGAATAGTGTGTGAGCATATGTCTGGGTCAACCCCTTTCAAATCCTTGTAACTCCAAGCGAATACATCTCTGTATTCTCTTAGCAAGGCTATCAATTCGTACTCTTCTTCTTCTGTTAGGTCATGACCTATATATGTGCATCTCTCCTCTCCTTCTTCTATGGCCACTACTATTTTCTTGGTGGTTTCTTTGTTATCATAGGCCTCTCCTGATTGTGCCTCTCGTTTAGGCATTCTTATCATGACTCTCCTGTCATCTATCTCATACTTCTTAAAATTTTCTGGGACCTCAAACAAAGATTCTTCCTCTTCTGGTAAGGCTTCTCTCTTCTTTTGTTTCTTTCCTTCTTCCTTAGGGGTCATATGCGTTGCTAATCTTACATCATTTGTAACCTCTCCATGCCTCTGGGGTTGAAATTCTATTTCATGGAAGTATTCTTCATCTGATGCAAATGGTGGGTCCATAATGATTGACTCTAGATCGGAGTCACTTGCATTCTCAAATGCATCAGGGCTAGGTTCGCATTCTTCTAGAACTGCCTCTCCCATGAGTGGCTCTATGGAGAAGACTGAAATATCATAGCCATCCTCATCACAGTGAGGTGTCCATTGTTCTTCATTGATGGCTACGTCCATTGTTGCTAAAATTTCTGCCCAGCCATGGGGTTCAAATTCCTCGTCTGGAAAAACTACAGGTGCATAGGCTGGGTCTTGAATGGGTCTATGGGTTTCGTTTGCACCTATTTCTCTGGCCTTTTCTCTCTTCTCTTCCTCCACTGCTACTTTGCACATCCATAAGTGAGTGTCTTCGTGCATCCAGGAGGATCCTGATCCTATGGAATGCACCGATTCTGTATCATCTTTGGCTCTATGGATGGGATTCCACTGGATAGGAGGGACATCTCTATGAGAATAATCCTTGAGATTAACTTTGGTTGTAACACCCAAGTGCTGCAGGTACAAAGAATTGGTTCCCCAATCCTGTACCACTTGCAACTGTCGCATGAATGGTCTTCCCAAAATCATCTCATAGGCATGATTTTTGTTGAAGTCACATATGGCAAAGGTATGTTCAAACTCGACACCACAAGTGGTGAGAGTTATTCCTTCTAGCAATCCTAGGGGTCTCTCTATGTGACCATCGGCCATTTGCAATTTCATTCTCGTCGGCCTGAGTGCCGGCTTGCCCCAACGCTTCCATAAGGAGGTAGTGGCAATTGCAACTCCTGCACCTGAGTCCAAAATTGCCTTCGTGGTGTAGTCCTGGTAGGTGATGGGAAGATAGGTGTTCCCTTCTTCACCTTCACACATATCCCCTATCTTATCCAAGGGAATTTCTGGCACTGTCCTATGGGATCCTGCCTGGGAACGAGGTTTTGCTATCTCTGGTACTTGTTTGGCTACATGTTTCCATAATTCAGGTCTAACCTTGAGTAGCTCTTCTAACTTGAGATTACACTGCACGTTAGTGTTCTTCACTACCTCTGTGTTCCTAGGTATGACTGAGTCGTCGTTCCTTACCAAGACTGTGGGTGCTCTCATACATGTGGACTTTGCTTCCCATGGGCCTGTGAAATGGGGTAGCTCCTGTATGGAATTAGACTCAAAGTCCAATCTCTCATGAGATTGAGCACTCTCATGTTCCCCGTAAATTGATGGGATGTCTTGTGGGAATTGGTCGTGTGCATCGTCCACAAGTTCAAAAGGAGGGGCGACCTCACTTTCGTTATCCCATTTGTCTTCTTGAATCTCTCGTAGGAAGTCTGGTGCAGACCGATTCATAGAAGAAGAAGTGTCTGGCTCCGTAGAATTAGGTACATATGCTACCTGGGAAGGAGGGCTTATTCTATCGTTGGCTCTTTCCTCGTTGTCATAGATAGCTGAAGCACAAGCTTTTTGGGGAGGATTACTTATGCTATTACTTTTCCGAACAGGCTCGTACGCTCTCTGGGAAGGAATGTGGGTTACCTGTGGAGGTACATATGCTTTCGAGGGAGGCTCCTGTGACCTTTGGGGAGGAAGATAGGCTCCTTGAGGAGGCACATGGGCTTTCTGAAGAGGCTGGCTTATCCGTTCTCTTGCCCTTTCCTTTCTTTGAGGGACAGGTTCCTTTTCTGATTGTGCAATTAGCCTTTCTACTCTTTCTAAGGAGGGGAAGTCGTCTGGTTTAGTGGAATTGGCTGCATAAACTTCCGATGGGGAATGGCTCAGGTTTTTGCTTGCTTTTTCTTTCTCCTGATTTTTTTCTTCCTTGTCAGATCTTGCAATTATCCTCTCTAACTTTTCTAGGAATCCATCCAAGTGTAATTGCGTCTTGGCTGAGCCCGAGTAATTGAAAAGGCGACTGGCTTCAAACATAGTCTGAGCCAATGCGACCATTTTCGCGCACAGTTTGGTTCTTTCTATCTCTAGGTCAGCTCTAGGATAGCACTTGTCATGATCCGTGGCGTTTGGCCCTTCTTGGATTCTGGCCTGATATGCTTTAAGCATCATGTTTAGGTCTTCAGGAGTGGGATCTGCTAGTACTGATCCTACTCTAGGGGGTGGTGGGATTTGATGAGGCGGTGGGGAAGGTGGTGAGTCGGATGGAGATGGGAGTGGTGGAGGCGGGGTGATGTGAGAGGGAGTTTGAGCTGTGAGTTCAGTTATCCTCGCTTTGGTTTCTCTTATGCTTTCCTCAAGCTCACTCATCTTTTTGGCCCATTGTCGTTTCATTCTTTCTCGACTATCTTTCCATGCTCTAGTCCTTTTCTTTGTTACGCTCTCGGTTTCACTAGCCTCTGGGCCCTTTTCCTGGCTTGTCTCTTGGTTTTGCTGCAATGCCTGAGCTCTAGTGACTACCTGCACTGGTGCAGTGGAAGTGACGCTTCCTGAGGAATCTACAACCAAACCAATCACATTGATCGGAGTGATTTTTGGCATATTATTGGGGTTCTTTGGGCAATCTCGTAAAAGATGCTCTTTTCCACAATCTTGGCAAAAACCTTGGATGGTCACTGACTGGGGTTGTGTAGGTGGGGGTAAGGGACAATCATGGATGAGATGATCTCCTTGGCATCTGTAGCACGGTCCTCTTGGGAATGGAGGTCTTACTTGCCTAGGTTGAGGCCTGGGGTTGGGGTTTGCATACATGACGTTCGTGTAATCTGACTCCCAACTAGGTTCACTTGGTTCCTCACTATAGTAAGACTCACCATGTTCTGGAGACTGCATGTAGTAAGCCTGGGGACTATCGACATGTGTAGAATCAAAGCTATGGTCACTTGGGTCACTTTCTGAGATCAATGGGGTTACTGGTACTATGGCCCTATTCAGGTTTTCTTCTGCCACAACATACTTTACTGGAATCACGTTAGCGGGGTTTGGGGGCTGTTGAGCTAGTACCGGTTGGGGTCTCTGTTGGGCCTGATATTGTGGTTGGTAGGTTTGTTGGGGTCTAGCATATTGTGGTGGTGGATTTTGGTTTTGGTATCTGCCTTGTTGGTAGGGCTGCGGGTAGGGTTGTCTAACTGCCTGCTTGTTGTATGGGCAATCTTGTGCGGTGTGATTGGTGTATCTCCGTTCTATGGTGCAGTACTGGCTACTAGGGTTTACTTGGG
Organism: Ceratopteris richardii; assembly: GCA_020310875.1. NCBI lineage: Eukaryota > Viridiplantae > Streptophyta > Polypodiopsida > Polypodiales > Pteridaceae > Ceratopteris > Ceratopteris richardii. The sequence continues at coordinate 2,519,965 of CM035430.1, read as the reverse complement.
GTTGAGCCATAATAGGGCAGACATTCGCCATATGGTCACCACCGCATGTATAGCATCTTTTCACAGGGGCAAACCTTGGGATTTGTTTGCTCGATACACCTAATTTCTGAGCTACCTTTTCGGCAAGTTCCTCAATTGATGTGGACAGCGTGGACGAGTGACTAGATGCACTATCTGAATCTTTGTAGATTTTGGAAAGCTCTAGTTCTTCCCCTAGGTTATCTTCAATGTCAATGCACATGCGTACACATTCTTCTATGGTCCTAGGGTCCTTTAGATACACATAGGATCTCAATTTTGCACTCAGCAATCCATCAAGGAATAAGGCTACTTGTTTAGCAGATGTGGGTAGCTCCGAAATAGGGCACCTTTCAAGATATTGTCTAAATCTTCTTCCGGCCAATCTGACAGTCTCTTGGGGGGTCTGTTTGAAGCTGTGAATCAATGAGGAGGTGTTGTGTCTTATGCCGCTCTTAGAGAACTCTACAATGAATGCCTCTAGGAGTTGGTCTATGCTCCTGAACTGACGCTCATCTAATGGCTGAAACCATGTAAGTGCTGTATTCCTAAGGGTTAGACCGAAGGCATTGTACTGCGTGAACAGATCTTCCACTTGTTCAGCTCTCAAGACTTGCTTGAATTCCGCCACATGATCATAGGGATCTCCTGTGCCGTCAAAGTAATTCTTCATGGACTTAACTAGCTGGGTGGGTCTCAAAGTTCTTGTGTGCTCTCTAGGCCTCGGCAAAGGGAATCCATCTACATTTCTTTGGTTCCTGTGAGCTCTATGCATCTCAGGTTCTACCCTATTCGTCTCTGTTCTCGTTCTTTCTCTGCCCACGGGGTTGGCGAAACTTACTTCTGGTTTATCCCTACTTCTATCTCTTTGCGTACCATGAGCTTGGGATGTTACAGCTCCAGGGTGACCATAGGATACATTTGATCTTGGTTGGGGGAAAATGAATTCACCCTTCCAAGTGTAGGCATGCCTATCATTTTCTGTCACCACAAAGATCCGTTCTGAAGCATGATCTAAGTAGGTCACTCTGCCTGGGCTATCCGGATCCTTAAGCTCATAGATCATGATATTTCCTATGTCTGTTGGCTGATTAGACTTATACCTCCAAAAGGCTTCATCAGTTTCTCGATTGAGGAGCAACTCTATGCTCTTGTTGTCTTGGGGGACCCATTCAGGCGTGATAATCCTAGTGAGAACTGATTTACCTCGAGGGGTTCTAGGTTCCGCACCCATGTTCCCTTGTTCCAGGTCACCTAAGTCCGCTTCTGAGATTACATTCCCAAAGTCATCTGTCCTATCTGGGTGACTAGTGACTACATATATAGTTCCTTCCTTGTCCAGGTATGCACCATTTTCAAACTTGACAGCTGGGTGTTCTAGTCCAATGGATTGATCAGGGTTTTTAATCTGGACCACAGATCTTCCTAAGCCGTCCTCATAGATGCTAGCACCTAGTCGGTTGGTCCTAAGATATTCCAGCTGTGTTTTGTAAGGGCCTTCTACCCTGTACAAATAAGGCACTCCTGAACTTCCCGTAGGTCTGTCCATGCCTTGAGACATTTCTGATTCACTGGTATCCGAGCTAGGGTAATGAGAGTGGTGACTCAACTGCTGGGCCCAAGACCTTGCAGTATGATTGACACTAGCCTCTGAAGACCTAAGGCTTTGTCTTTCCCTTGCTAAATGTCGTCCTGATCTAAGGTTCATATGCCTAACTGATTAGCCCAATTTTTTTCCAGAGTACAACCTCGTTGCCGATCAATTGGTACCAGTCACTTGATTCTTTTTAGTTAATTATTGTGTTTATGGTCTTGTCTGATATCACGTCGTCAGGAACACTTGAATGTTCTTCGTACTTTAGGTTGATCGTTCCACGTTAGGTTCTTTTCCTTTAGGTTATCGACAGCACAGGGATTATGTTTTTAACTTGAACTTGAGTTTTTAGGTAGTCTTCAACTTGATAACTGCCTTTCGTCGACCTGACTTACTCGTACCTCTACTCGTTCTTAGCTTGAGCTAGGAAATGACAGAGGGAGTTGAGAATATTCCAACCTTACTTGTTGATCCCTTGCTTTGAGGTGCTCAAGAACCCGGTTCTCAAGCTTGCAAAGAAATCTTGCGTTGTATGCTCCAAGTTGCTCTCAATGGACCTATAAAAGTCCCACGGTTAGCTCAATGCTTATATTCAAAGGACAAAACCAACCACTTTCATTCATGTGACACAAACATATATTTGCATTGTGACTTTTAGGAAAATAATTCTAAAGACCCTTGACTTTGAGCCCCCTGGGTATGGCCACGAGCTTTCCAACAAGCCCAAGAGCTCAAAAATTGGATTTCGTATGAAAAAGTTAGGACTGTTCAGGGTTTAGGGAGTTAAATCAGAATTCAATACAAGCTAACAGTCAAACAGGAATACTCGAGTAGCTTGTGGCACGGCCTCGCGATGCAATACTACACCCTAGTGTTTGTCCCGCACTCAATCAAAATTTAGACCAATGATTTTGCCTTGAAAATTTGACCTAATTTGCCCTTCTAACGCGTTCGCAAAGTCTGTCGGTCGCGATTGACAGGTCAGTCGCGATCGACGTGTCGATCGCGATTGACAGATCCGTCGTGACTGTCAGTCGCGATTGACTGGTCAGTCGCGATTGACACGTGGCCGAAAAGTCAATCAATCGTGGTCAAAGCGTCGTTGACTCTGTCGGTCGCGATTGATGAGTCGATCGCGATTGACAGGTCGGTCGCGAGGGTCTGTCGATCGTGGTCAAACAGTCGTTGACTGTGTCGGTCGCGATTGACAGAGCCGTCGTGGTCTGTCCGTCGTGGTCAAACAGTCGTTGACTGTGTCGGTCGCGATTGATGACTCGATCGCGATTGACACGTGTCACGCGTATGGTCAGTCGGTCGTGGTCAATCGGTCGTTGACCCTGTCGGTCCCGATTGACAGAGCCGTCGTGGGCTGTCGATCGCGATTGACGTGTCAATCGCGATTGACAGGTCTGTCCGTCGTGGTTTGTCGGTCGCGATTGACAGAGCGATCGCGATTGACAGAAATCTGTGGAATTTCAAAAAACTAAACACATTTTTGGGAAGCTCCAGGCCTGTAGGTCATGGATATGCACTTTGTTTAGCAATTAGAGCAATTTTTCTGTCGGTCGCGATTGACAGAGCTCGGCGACACACAGACAGTTACTCAGATTTCCGTACCTGCGCAGGGTGCTGGGGATGATGATGCGGCCTGTACCTGCAGAATGCTCACAAAACATGCAAAAAATAGCACATGCAAATTCGCTCTCTCGCTCTCTCTCACAAGTGAAATGAGGGAAATGAGGTGGAGATGGGGATATAGTCAAAAAACTGAAATTTTCGCGATGATGGAGATGGACGTGGGAGATGGTGATGATGATGATGGTGATGATGATAGTGAAGAAAGTAAAAGAAAATCGATGAGCGTGAAGAAAATACCTACAACTCCAACGCGTCAACTCTACGTCTTACCATCACACGCTCGTCCTCAAAGCTCGATCCCCGGCAACGGCGCCAAAATTTGGTGTAGCTCTATGATGAGTAGCACCTCCTTTAATGTCAATCCGGGAAGACGTGAGGATGGTATGAAGACCTCGAGCAAGTGGCGGCACAAATGCGTGAGTGAGAAGCACACTAGCATGCACACACATACACACACACGCGCACACACGGCAAGACAAAGAGTGAGAATCAATGGAGCTTTTAGATTACTTTCAAAATGCTCTTACAAGTTCGTTTCAATTACAATCTAACCTCAAAAATGAGCTCTCTAGCTCTTTTTATAGTTTTTGACTAGCTTTTGGCCCTGTCCAGACCTAGTGTCCGGCCTAGTTAAAAATTAGGTTCCAGGGCTTATTTGGGGGCTCAAACGAGATCTAAAAATTACGAAAATTGGTACGCAACTACTTCTAAGGCTCCTCAAGCTCAAGGACTCCTTGGCTTGCACAAAATGGAGCTACAAAAATGTGAAATGATATTTACAAATGATTGTTAGTGATAAAAATCACTATTGTTGTAGGGATTTCTTCTAGTGATCTTCCATACATATCTTCGAGCTCCCTACTTGCTCTTCCTCCCTGCATGTCCATCTCTTGATTTGCATTAATGTCTTGAAAAAATATTGGCCTACTTGCCAGATCTTCTTTGACTGCCCTGTTTGCTTGTGCTGTCCCTTCGCTCTGACTCCCTTCTTTGACTTTCACGTCTTGTAAGTCCTGGTGTACCAAGGCTACTGCCAACAGTCATGTTGGTCAAAGTCAACTGCAGTCAAAGTCAACTGGTCAAAGTCAACAAGGTCAAGGTCAAAGTCAACAAGTGCTAAAATGCAGGTGTCAAAGTGCACAAGTAGTGCACAATAATTTGTCCACAAAGGGTAAATTGGAGAAAGTGAGTTGCAGGTTGCAGATGTATTTTCTCTAATTTCCCTAAGGTTCAAAGTGTGTTTTAAAGTGTTTTGGAAGGTTCAGGTGAACCCCCCCTTAGGTGCAAAAGTGAAGACTTAAAAGGAAATGTGAAGGTATGTGAAGCGGCAACGTACGCACAGGTGAAAGTATGGTCCCCCATTAAAATTTTGGGTTTTAGTCTACTACAGGACAAAACAGTGAGTCATTGGCTGCCACTTGTGAAGACAATCTTGGGACATCAAAGTGAGCACCAAGATACCATTGCAGTTAGGAGCGTACGTGATCGACACACTCAAATCAAGGCAAGGTCTATTCTTGGACCAATCTTAGAGTAAGCAAGGTGTCACTCTAGCACAATGGTGAGTACCAACGTGAGAAGATTCACCTCATAATTGTCAATCCAAGGAGGCGTGAGGACTAGTATGAAGACTATGAGCAAGTGAAGGCACAAGTGTGTGAGTGAGAAGCACACAAGCATGCACACACATACACACACGCGCACACAAGGCAAGAACAAGGAGAGGAACAATGGAGTTCTTTGCATTAGTCAAAAAGTCTCTTACATAAGCTCAATTCACAAACAATCTAACCCAAAAATGAGCTTTCTAGCTCTTTTTATAGTTTTCTCACTAGCTTTGGCCTTGTCCAGACCTAGTGTCCGGCCTAGTTAAAAATTAGGTTCTAGAGCCTATTTGAGGGCTCAAACGGAGTCTAAAAATTATGAAAATTGGTACGTAGCTAATTCTAATACTCCTCAAGCTCGAGGACTCCTCGGCTTGAACAAAATGGAGTCTATTCTACCAAAAATGGGATTTACAATGTGTTTGTAGTGATAAAAATCACTTGAATTGGAAATACTTTAAGAGAAAAATTGATTGGGCCTTGTTGCCGTATTGTGCATGACTGCTCCGTTGTGCATGTATGCTCTTCATATGACCTGTATGCCAACATTCCCCCCTTCCTAGCATTTGTCGCCCCTGATAGACCTCTGTTCTATCGGGTGGTCGATATAGTATTGGATGACATTGGTGGCAAGTTCGTGTTTTCCTATCCTTAAGCCTCTTGCTAGATCAGCTTCCAATGCATCCCAATTTATTGCACCGGGGACCTCTGGTTGCGGTGTGGTGTAGTACTCAGAGTACATGGCTTGTTCACAAGCAAAGAGTTGGAGCAAGTGTGTTGGCTTCGGTGCGAAGACCTTTGAGTGATACTCCGAGAAACCTGATCTGAACATTTCTTCGAATGTCTGTTTGTAACATGCAGGGAGGTATTTGATGCGTGCATGCCAGGCGTAAGCCACACGAATACTGGGGGTGGTGCTCATGTCATACACCAAATCGTAATTTCCATTTGTAAACCCCGGTAGACGTATCTGTGGGGCTACCACATTTTGAAAGGTTTTGAGGACTACTTGCATCATATCCAAAATCTTAAGCATCATTTGGGCCACCACATCTGGCATGGGCTTTAATCGTGGCATCCAATGTTGAATTGTTCCCATCATGTACGCTACTGACGGTGGTCCCTGTGGTGGCGCAATGTATGGATAATTGAGCCATTCCTTGCATTTCGCGTTATTCTGGACCTTTATGTTGAATGCTTTCCATGAGCGGCATCGTGGAACAGGGCCATAGCATGGATTATAGAGGAGATGTAATGGCGCATTGTTCTAGGTGTGGAGCATTTCAGGATAAGTTTCAAGAAGTTTTTGCCGCCATGTTCGTTGACGGATCTTGCCTTTTTGCACCTCTGGAGGAAGGTCTTCGGGTTGAAATTGGGTTGCGAAGGAAGGTATCTTCCTTGTGACTCTCTGTATTTCTGCATTATAATATGCTAAAATGATATAGTAAGGCCTGTATTGGAGTTCGGATGAGAGGATAAGGCGTCTCGATGATAGGTTTTTGAAGTAATTGGATTGTAATACAGTCTCCTCTATGAGTCTCATAGCCTGATTTTGCACGACGGTTCGCTCTTCATGTGAACTCCCGATTTCCTCCACTTGTCGTAGCCATGGGGGTCGTGGTGCTTCAAATGTGTCTTGACCTTCTTCCGTTTGTTGACCTCCTGGGAAGGGTTGCGGGTCGTATTCTTCTTCAAATGTTTGTTCCATAGGAATTTGTACTATTTCTTCGTCGGTGGGAGCCTCTAGAGGGGAAGGTGGTCTCTCATATTGTAGTAGACGTGCTTGCAATTCGGTGACCTGTTTCTGGAGATCTTTTAAGGCGTTTGAGTCTGTGAGAAGTGAAGCCGCGGAGGAGGTGGTTTGAGAGGCAGCTGTTGTTTCTTTTTGGTGTTTCTGCTTCAGTTGACCCAGTTCCTCTGACAACTGGTCATGGGATTCAAGTAGGATGGCATAGTCTTCCAAGATTATCTTGATATTATCAGGGGTCACAGTTTGAAATTTTGAGGGACTGATGGGTGCCCCAGGTGTGTTTTCGATAGCCGCTTCTAGGTTTTCTTGATTTTGTAATTGCAGGCGTCGATTCTCTTCATGAGCGGCAGCAAGATGTCGCTTGAGTAGGGCCATATTTCGCTGAAGCTTTGAATTTCGTTCCAGCTGTGTCCGTAGATGACCTTCTACCACTTGTATTGCTTCTTGATCTGTGTTCTGTAACTGTACCTCCAATATGCTATGAGCCTCTTGTAGAGTTTGGAATTGTGTATGGAAGCGAGCATTTTCCTCTTCTAGTGCAGCAAGGCGGTGTTGTAGTAGCTCGGAGTGCTCTTGCAGACGTTCATTCTGTTGCTGGAGCTCATTGTACTCTGTCCTTAACTGTGATATACATGTGAGCATGGTGTCCAATGCATTTCCTATGGATGATGGTGTGGTTTGTACAATGGAGGATGCACGGGGAGGGGATTGGGGAAGGGGAAGAGTGAATGATGTGTCTAATGGAGATGTGTGTGTCGATGAAATTGGTGGGGGGGGGGGAATGGGAGAAGGTGGAAGTGTGGGGGGTGGGGGAGGTGCCGTGGGTGGTGAAATGTCCATACTTTCAGGAGTGGCTGCGAGTGTGGGGTCTACCATATACATTGGAATGGTAGGTGGTGTGTGTGTGAAAGTGGTGAATAGATGAGAAGTGGGGTTGGGAGCTGAAAATAAAGGGAATGGTTGAGACCTGGGTTGAAAAGTTCTAGCAAGGAAGGCATGGAGGGATTGGAGAAGTGGAGAGATGGGGGTTGGGGGTTGAGGTCGTAGAGGCGGGGAGGTCATGAAAGGTGGCGTGGTAGTAGGGAAACCCAAGAATATAGATCTAGAGTCAGGATGACCTATGGCTGAGGGTATGGGGGATGGTTGTCCTAGGGCAGGCTCTATGAGTGATTCAGTGGGTTGTGTAGTGATGGTGGTAGCTTCGTAGATTGGGTTTTCATGGGTGGAGAATAGGGTTGAACTAGAGGTGGGAGTACGGAAGATGAAGGTTTGTTCGGTGGGTTGAGTGGTCGAGGTGATCTCCAAGGCTTCTGTTCTAGGAGGCGATGGTGGGGGTGTGGGTGGTAGTGGCTCAGTTGACTCTTCATGGATGATTGTATGCTCTTGGCTACCGGTTTCTGCTGCTTGGGAGGTTGTCTCAATGGGTTCAGATGTAATAATCGGCCCTTCTATCGTTGTAATGGGGATCTGGATGTTTTTACCTGACCGTGGTCGTGTTTGGAATCTTCGTGGATCATATTGAACTGGAGACCTCCTAATGGCGGTCCGAACTGCTTCTACTACCCCATATGTTTCAGCCATTAATAAGAGACCTTCACTATATTCTGAGTCAACTCCTGCTTCTTCCAACAGCTGAGTCATGAGTACCCTACTGCTCTGTTCGGTGAGCAATTGTTGCGATCGCACTCGTTCCATGATTTGATACAGCCTTTGGAGTTCTGCTGTATAAGTTGGGGCTTCAGTGGTCTCCTCTTCGTCTGCTCCTTCTTCTTCTAGGTGTCCTTGTTGTTGACCTTGCCGATCGTCACCCCAATGTACATGGCGATCTTCTGTGGATTTTCTCCTTCTTTGTGAAGATGTGCCTTGTTCTTCTGTATCTGAATAAAACTCTACATCAGAGAGTTGTGTACTTTGTAAGAATGCTTCGAAGTCATGGGGATCCATCCCTTCAACATCTCCAGTTGTAGCAAATTCAAATTCAGATGGAGCAGGAGGAGCCGAAGGGGCAGCTTGTGTTGTAGTTTCAGATCCAAACCTGGGTATTCTAATGGTAAAGGGAGGTACAGTGGCCTCCCCTCGTGGCGATACTTCAGGAGTAGTCAGAACTTCACGTGTCTGGACACAAGGGATCGAACCCCTCATGCGCTTGGATTGATGTGTGGACGTCTTGAGCTTCTTAAACATTTGTAATTGTGCCCAAGTTAAGGCACGTTCAATGGGTACATCGTATGCTAAGCACCTGTAGATGATGCGCGTGATTGCACAACACCCATTCACCACTAGCTTCCTATGTGCTCTTTTATTTGCTTCATACAACTGCTCTATAATCCATATAGGAAGTTTAATTGGTAACGCACCTGTCTCCGCTAGGTAAAGAGCGAACCAAATTCTTTTGTGCGGTTGTGTGAAGCGGTCTTGACCGGGGAAGGCAAAATGTTGCATGCACATACGGAGAGGGATGGACACGTTTGGTGTGAGTGCTGCCATATCTTTAAGCTTTAGTAGTTTCCTATCCTTCATGTTAGTAGGAACGAGAGCATCCTTCTCAGAAGGTACATGTGTACCGTGCATATTCAAAGCAGAGCTCACCAACTCCAAGGTAAGTTCAAACCTCTTTAACTCGTTGTTGCCCAGCAACGAAGGAAGAACAAACGATCCTGGTTTGTCCTTTTTTGCATTAGCCTATAATGTTGAGACCAGATAGTAGCATCGGAGGAGGTCTGGTTTGGGTAATGGTGCCTCGAAGTACTCAGCTAGCCCTGCACGTTGCCATATGGTCTGAAGATTCTGTGTGTTCTGTAGAGTCTCAAACTCCTTGGAGAAGAATTGGAATCTGACCCATGATCTGTCATACTTGCACTTAGAATCCCATATATACTTGGCCTCTCCTAATGGGCCCGGCATGCCATTGAACCAATGAGAATTGGCATGGACTCTTTCTGTGATCCCTGTGGGTGGATCCGGTACCGGGATCTACTGAAGGTGTTGTAGCTCCACAGGTCGTTCAGTTGGTGGCACATCAATAGGTAGACTATCCACATCAACTCCTGTAGTAATTATTCCTGCCTGTGAGCTCGGACCTGTTGCTTCTGCCATGAGAGCGCTTGTAGTTGCTGATGCTTATGTGCTAGAAGAAGAGAGAGGCACATTAGCATTGCATGGAGTACCGTTTTATAGGCAACTCTGTATGCCCAAACAACATGGTGTAGCTGTTTGTCCCAATCCGAGCGTTTGTTATTCACTAATTTTGTCAGTACATTGCATAAGATCTTATTTGTACTCTCAGCCTGGCCATTAGCTTGGGGGTGATAGGGGGCAGACTTCTTATGTACTACCAAGAATTCTTGGAGCAGATTTTCAATAACTTCATTCAAGAAGTGAGTCCCTCTATCACTGACTAGCTCTATAGGTAATCCATACCTGGTGAACACATTCTCAAACAAGAACTTAGCTGTTGTTTGTGCATCGTTCTTTGTTGTGGCTTTTACTTCTACCCACTTGGTTAGATAATCCGTGGCCACAATGATATACTCAGCATGTGAACCCTTAGCTGGGGGATTAATAGGACGAACAAAGTCTATTCCCCACTTAGAAAATGCACGTCCACCCATCATAGGTTTCAGTGGCATCTCATCCTTGCGTATAGGATACTGAGTTCTCTGACAAACATCACACCGTTTCACATAGGTATGTGCATCCATGTGAAGGTTCGGCCACCAGAAGCCCGCAAATAGTATTGCCTTGATCACCCGATTTGGTCCGAAGTGTCCTCCTGCTACACCTTGGTGAGCAGTTTCCAAGATCTTGAGATATTCACTCTCATGGACACATAGTCTCAGGTAACCATCTTTACCACGCTTGTATAGATTATCACCAATGAGTGAGTAATCTAGGGCTTCTTGTTCTAGACTTCTTTGTCTCATCAGGGTCATATCTGGAGGGAATGTTTTCGTCCTCAAGAAGGCTACTAATGGTTCACTCCAATCTGGCACTATGGACACTTGATAAAGAGTGGCATGTTCCACAGGTGGTTTAGTGCAACAGATTGGGCATTCTTTACACATCTTATGTACATCAGCTTCCATAGTAGGCCAATGCACTCCGAGTCTCCTTAGTGTCTGTAGGGTTCGTTGTTTTGAGTAGTGTTGCTCTAATGCACCTACGTGTGCCAACTGCAACCATTTAGCGTACTCATCCTCTTCCACACAACAAGCCAATATCCCTTGATCTGTCTTTTTGTACATACTTCCTGCCATGATATGGTACTTCTGGGCTTTTACTACCTCTCTATCTTGAGTGTTTATGACTGGGTGATTAGGCCCGTATGTCAATACTGGCACTAATGGCTTAGCCCACTGAGATACAACTTCCAAATTAAACAAGTAAGCGTCAAGAAGGTCATCTGATACTCCTTGTGGGGCTTCTCCCGATGTGAGCCTAGAGAGATGATGTGCTCTCAAATGAGTCTTGCCTTTTCTCACCACTACCTCAAAGTCATATTCCATTAGTAAGAGGAACCATCTCACCAATCTACCTGTGTTGCATGGCTTGTTCACCAAGTAAAGTAGAGCTTGATGATCAGTAAAAAATTTAAACTTATTTGCAAGCAAATAATGTCTAAACTTTTTAACCACATACACCATGCCCAATCCCTCTCGTTCGGTAGTGGTATAGTTTCGCTCAGCTGCGTTCAACTGTCTACTCGCATAGGCAATTGGAAGATCCATATTACCTTCACTAGTAGGTTGTGCAAGCACACATCCAATGGCATAATTGGATGCATCCACATGCACATGGAAGGGCTTATTCCAATTTGGTGTAGTCAAGATTGGTGCTGAGCATAATCGCCATTTGAGCTCATTGAAAGAGTTCTCACATTCCTCAGTCCACTCAAAGTTTGTCAGAAGTCCGTACAGAGGCTTTGCAATGATGGCATACATGTGAATGAAACGTCGGTAATAACCACAATGCCCCATGAAAGCTTGCACTTCCTTGACATTCTTTGGCCTAGGTAGTTTTGGAATAGCCCTCACCTTCTCTTCGTCAGTGGAGATGCCGTTCTCTGACACTATGTGTCCTAAAATCTTGCCTTACCTGACCATGAAAACACACTTTTCTGGGTTCAGGCAGACTTGATATTCTCTACATTTGTCAAAGATTTGCCTGAGTTCAGGTATATGTGTTTGTCTAATGTTGGAATGAGCATAGAGATCATCAACATAGACTTTCAAATTCTTTCTCAGGAACTCTTTAAACAAATGGCACATCAATCTCTGGAAGGTTGCGGGAGCATTGGTAAGCCCGAATGGCATTACCCTAAAAGCGAATATGCCCCACTCTGTGGCAAAAGCCGTCTTATGCTGATCTTCTGGTGCAATAGCTACTTGATTGTAGCCAGAGAACCCATCTAGGAAATTGTACACTTCCTTGCCGGCTACCCTTTCTAATAAATGCTCGGTGATAGGAAGCGGATAACTATCCCTGATAGTGGCTGCGTTAACCTTCTTCAAGTTAATGCATACACGTAATTTACCATTCTTTTTGGGCACCACTACAATGGGGGACACCCATTCAGTGTGCTCAATTTCATAGATAAATCCAGCTTCCACCAAGCGGTCTATCTCTTCTTTGATCTTGGCAGAATAGTTGTCATTGTATGTGTATGGCTTTTGTTTAGAAGGTCTGGCCTCTATGGTCATGGGAATCGTATGGGCGCATATGTCAGGGTCTACACCTTTCAAATCTTTGTAGCTCCAAGCGAATACATCTCTGTACTCTCTTAGCAAAGCTATCAGCTCATGCTCCTCTTCCTCAGTGAGGTCATGTGCTATGTAAGTGCACCTCTCTTCTCCTTCTTCTATGGCTACCACTATCTTCTTGGTGGTTTATTTGTTATCATAGGCCTCTCTTGCTTGTGCATCGTGTTTTGGCATTCTTACCATGACTCTCCTATCTTCTATTGCATACTTCTTGAAATTTTCAGGGACCTCAAACAGGGATTCTTCCTCCTCTGGTGCGGCTTCTCTCTTCTTCCTTTTCTTTCCTTCACTCTTAGTGGTCACTCGTGTGGTTAATCTCACATCATTAGTGAGCTCTTCATGTCTCTGAGGGTAAACTTCTACTTCATAGAAATATTCTTCGTCTGATGCAAAGGGTGGATCCATGATGATTGACTCAAGATCGGAGTCACTTGCATCTTCAAATGCATCAGGGCTAGGTTTGCATTCTTCTAAAACTGCATCTCCCATGATTGGCTCTATGGAGAAGACAGAAATGTCATAGCCATCCTCATCACAGTGGGGTGTCCATTGCTCTTCATTGATGGCTACATCCATAGTTGCTAGAATTTCTGCCCAGCCGTGAGGTTCAAATTCTTCGTCCGGAAATACTACAGGTGCATAGGCTGGGTCTTGAACTGATCTATGTGTTTCCTTCGCACCTACCTCTCTGGCTTTTTCTCTTTTCTCCTCTTCCACTGCCACTTTACACATCCATAAGTGATTGTCTTCATGCATCCATGAGGATCCTGATCCTATGGAATGCACCGATTCCGTATCATCTTTGGCTCTATGGATGGGGTTCCATTGGATAGGAGGGACATCTCTATGAGAGTAATCCTTGAGATTGACTTTGGTTGTAACACCTAAGTGTTGCAAATACAAGGAATTGGTTCCCCAATCCTGTACCACTTGCAACTGCCGCATAAATGGTCTCCCCAAAATCATCTCGTAGGCTTGGTTTTTGCTAAAGTCACATATAGCAAAAGTATGCTCGAACTCAACACCACATGTAGTGAGAGTTATTCCTTCTAGCAATCCTAAGGGCCTCTCGATATGACCATCGGCCATCTGCAATTTCATTCTCGTTGGCCTGAGTGCTGGCTTGCCCCAACGCTTCCATAGGGAAGTGGTAGCAATTGCAACTCGTGCACCTGAGTCTAGAATGGCCTTGGTGGTGTATCCTTGATGGGTGATAGGAAGATATGTGTTTCCCTCTTCACCCTCACTCATGTCTCCTATCTTTTCCAAGGATATTTTTGGCACTGTTCTCTGGGATCCTACCTGGGAACGAGGTTTTGCTATCTCTGGTACTTGTTTGGCTACATGTTTCCATAGCTCTGGCCTAACCTTGAGTATTTCTTCTAAAGTGAGATTGCACTGCACCTTAGTGTTCTTCACTACCTCCGTGTTCCTAGGTATGACTGAATCTTCGTTTCTTACCATGACTGTGGGTGCTCTCATACAAGTGGACTTTGCTTCCCATGGGCCTGTGAAGTGTGGTAATTCTTGTAGAGAGTTAGACTCAAAGTCAAATCTTTCCTGAGATTGGGTGCTCTCCTGCTCCTTATAAATGGATGGGATGTCTTGTGGGAATTGGTTGTGTGCATCATCCACAAGTTCAATAGGAGGAGGGACTTCACTTTCTTTAGCCCATTTTTCTTCTTGAATCTCTCGTAGGAATTCGGGTGTGAACCGATTTATAGAAGATGATGTGTCTGGCTCCGTAGAGTTAGGCACATAGGCTTCCTGGGGAGGAATGCTTATTCTATCACTTGCCTTCTCCTTAGCCTGGGAGTTGGCTCCTTTTCCAGACTTTGCAATTAACATCTCCAATCTGTCTAACAGACCATCAAAATGCAATGGTGTTCTAGTGGAGCTAGAGCAAGTGAAAAGGTGACTGGTCTCAAACATGGCTTGAGCCAATTCCACCATCTTGGCACACAACTTAGTTCCTTCAAGCTCTAGGTAAGCTCTAGGTCAGCTCTAGGGTAATATTTCTCATGATCTATTACATGGGGCCCTTCTTGGATTCTGGCCTGATATGCTTTAAGCATCATGTCTAGATCTTCAGGAGTGGGATCGGCTAAGACTGATCCTACTCGGGGTGGTGGTTGGGTTACGTGTGGTGGATTGGTGGGTGGAGGAATGAAGGGTGAAGGGGATGGTAGTGGCGGGGATGTGTGAGAGTGCGTTTGAGATGTGATTTCTATGATTTTGGCTTTGGTTTCTCATAGACTTTCCTCAAGTTCGCTCATCTTTCTTGCCCATTGCCTTTTCATACGTTCACAGCTATCTCTCCAAGCTCTTGTCCTCTTCTTATTCTGACTCTCAGTCTCGCTAACCTCTGCAGTCTTCTCCTGGCCTAAGTCTTGGTTTTGCTTAAGTGCCTGAGCTCTCGTGATGACTTGTACTGGAGCCGTGGAAGTCACACTTCCCGTGGAGTCTACCACTAAGCCAATAACATTGATAGGAGAAATTTTTGGTATATTGGCGGGGTTCTTGGGACACTCTCGTAACAAATGCTCCTTTCCACAATCGGGACAAAGGCCTTGAATTGTCACAGATTGGGTTTGTGTCGGTGCAGGTAGAGGGCAATCACGAATGAAATGATCTCCCTGACAACGATAGCATGGCCCTCTAGGGAATGGAGGTCTCATCGGCCTAGGTTGGGATCTCGAGTTGGGGTTGGCATACATGACGTTTGCGTATTCTAGCTCCCCACTAGATTCATTCGGTTCTTCATAATAATATGACTCACTATGCTCCGGTGATTGCATGTAGTAGGCCTGGGGGCTCTCAACATGAGTGGACTCAAAACTATGATCACTTGGATCACTTTCTGAAAGCGAGGATGTCAGTGGCACTAAAGCTCTATTTAGATTTTCTTCTGCCGCTGCATACTTTACTGGAATCACATTGGTGGGGGCAGGAGGTTGTTGCACTAGGACTGGTTGCGGTCTCTGTTGCCCTTGATAGGGTGGTTGATAGATTTGCTGGGGCCTAGCATACTGTTGTTGTGGGTACTGATTAGGGTACTTTCCTTGTTGTGGATATGGCTGAGAATAATTTTGTCTAACAGCTTGTTTGTTATATGGACAGTCTTGTGCTGTGTGATTGGTGTACCTCCTTTCTATGGTGCAGTACTGGTTGTTAGGGTTCACTTGGAGTTGAGCCATGATGGGGCATACATTAGCCATATGGTCTCCTCCACAGGTATAGCATCGTTTTCCGGGGGTTGGCAAAGCTTACCTCAGGTCTCTCTCTACTCCTTTCTCTTTGAGTCCCATGAGCTTGAGATGTTCCAGCTCCTTGGTGACCATAAGACACATTGGATTGAGGTTGGGGAAAAACAAATTCTCCCTTCCAAGTGTATGCGTGTCTTCCATGCTCAGAGACCACAAAGATTCTCTTAGAATCCTCATCTAAGTAGGTCACCTTGCCTGGGCTATCAGGATCTTTGAACTCATAGATGGCAAGAGCTCCCACTTCATTAGACGTCGTGGTTTGGTCTATCATGATAGACGGTGTCTGTCGCGATAGACGGTGTCTGTCGCGATAAACTGAAAAAATCCAAATTTTTTAGAAACTTCTAGTGATTTGGAGTGCTCTAATCATGTAGGTTACCGTGCCAAACATGCATTCAAAAAATATTAAGTCTTTCTGTCTGTCGTGACAGACAGAGGTCGTCGTCTCGGGACCTATGCAGAGTTTGTCGTACCTGCGCAAGCTGCTGGATATGGTGGTACAGCTAGCTCCTGCAACAAAAGCTCAAAAAACACACAAAAACAGATTGCATGCAAGCTCTCTCTCGCTCTCTCTCACAATGAAATGAGGGAAATGAGGTGGAGAGTGGAATATGACCAAAAAACCGAAATTTTTGTGGAGATGGAGATGGAGGTGGGAGATGGTGGGGATGATGATGGTGATGCAAAAATAAGAAAAAATGAAGAAAAATAAGGAAAACAAAGGATATTACCTATAACTGCAATGTCTCAACTCGACGTCTTACCATCACACGCTCGTCCTCGAAGCTCTCTCCCCGGCAACGGTGCCAAATTTGGTGTCACTCTAGCACAATGGTGAGTACCAATGTGTGAAGATTCACCTCATAATTGTCAATCCGAGGAGACGTGAGGACTAGTATGAAGACTAGGAGCAAGTGAAGGCACAAGTGTGTGAGTGAGAAGCACACAAGCATGCACACACATACACACACGCGCACACAAGGCAAGAACAAGGAGAGGAACAATGGAGTTCTTTGCATTAGTCAAAAAGTCTCTTACATAAGCTCAATTCACAAACAATCTAACCCAAAAATGAGCTTTCTAGCTCTTTTTATAGTTTTCTCACTAGCTTTGGCCTTGTCCAGACCTAGTGTCCGGCCTAGTTAAAAATTAGGTTCTAGAGCCTATTTGAGGGCTCAAACGGAGTCTAAAAATTATGAAAATTGGTACGTAGCTAATTCTAATACTCCTCAAGCTCGAGGACTCCTCGGCTTGAACAAAATGGAGTCTATTCTACCAAAAACGGGATTTACAATGTGTGTGTAGTGATAAAAATCACTTGAATTGGAAATACTTTAAGAGAAAAATTGATTGGGCCTTGTTGCCGTATTGTGCATGACTGCTCCGTTGTGCCTGTATGCTCTTCATATGACCTGTATGCCAACACAAGGGAGGCATAGTCTAAGTGGAGCAAGAAAGAGAAGTGCAAGAGTGACCAGAGTGCAACGCACAGAAGTGGAAGTGCAAGGTGCATGGAGAGTGACTAAGGATTTGTGCAGAGAGTGCTAAGCTATACTCCCCCAAGGATCTCAAGGTCTCATTGCAGTGTGCACGTGCCGACAGAAGTTATTCACTCCTCCCCCTTTGTGGAAGCTTGGTGCAAGGTATGCACAAGGATAAGCTTGAAGCAGGTGGAGGTCTGGTGCAGAGGAGGCCGGTGGCAAGAAGACTTTGGGATATTGGGTATTTTGTAATTGAGCACTCTGTGTGATTGTGCACAGAAGTATTGGCTTGTATTTTGCTTCAAACATTGTAATTGTCTTACTGTAATCAATCGGCAGAAGCTTCCAAGGTGTATTTCCTCTTCTGGTCCTTTCATTTTTTCCTACAAACCCTCAAACTCCTTCTTGTCTAAGAATCCCCCAACAAAATTTGGCAGGCACGGTGGGACCTCCAAGGAGATTTGAGCTTAGGAGAAACCAAGTGCAAAGCATAGAAGAGATCAAGTGTCGACAGAACCACAGTGCTACTTCATCAAACAAAAGGTAAATATTCTTATCAAGTGTCTCATATTCGATAAGCTATGAGCTGCTCATGACCGCAACCCGGTCCCAAACATTGAGGGTCACCTGCAAGCAAACAAGAAGGAAGGTTGTTAGAAGGTCCTCCAGTCCACTATCTTCAACATCATCAGTCAAGAGCATGGCGGGTCAGGTAGACTTGGAAACTTTACTCTCTAGATTAAATATAAAGTTTCCTTCTTTCAAAGGCCTAGCTCAGGAGGATCCAGATGAACACATTAGAAGGTTTTTGGCACTATGTAAGACTAGAGGCCTAATGGGTAGGGAGGATGCTTTTTGATTCTCTTCCCTGCCACATTAGAGGGATTAGCTGATAAGTGGTTCAGCCAGTTTGCTGAAAACCATTTTACCACTTGGGATGTGATGAAAGATGCATTTAAAAATCAGTTCCAGCATGGCAACACTACGGAGATTATCATAGAAGAACTAGAAAATTTGAGATTGGGTCCAGGAGAAAAGTTCCCAGAGTTTGTGACTAGGGCCAAAGCACTAATGGCTAAATTGCCAGATCCACCACACGATTTTTTTGTTAAGAAATAGTTGGCTAAGCCCCTACCAGTGGCCACCCAATGCAAAATAAAGGAATTAGTGTTACCTACAGCCTCCATAGAGGAGTTCATCAACACAGCCACACGCTTGGAGCAGATAAGGTACCAGTATGGAGCAACTTCTTCCCAACCAACATATGGTACAGAAATGGAGGATCCAGTGATCCAGCTAAGGAAGGAGCTGGAGGGCTTAAAAAGAAATAAGCCCTACAAAGAGGAGGAGAATGTTGTTGCTCAGTTGAGAAGGGAGATTGAAGCACTAAAGCTCCAAAAGGAGGAGGATGCCCAGGCAGAGGAATTGGCTCAACTACGACAGGAGTTGCAGGAGCTCAAAAAGGAGGTGGCATCAAGAGTGGACTTTGGTGTTCCATGTGCAGCAAGCAAGGTCACATAGTAAGTGAATGTCCTCTGTTAAGTGTGACTTGCCAGTTATGCAGGAAAGTTGGTCATGAGGCCCAGGAATGCCAATCAAGGGGAATGCCTGCAACAACATACTAGACACAAGGAGGACCCCTACCACCAGCAAATGTGATGGCAGCTGCACCCAGTCAAGGTAACACTTATAACCCTAGACAAAGGGATAATTTTGGAAATGGGCCTAGAAGGCCAATTATTTGTTTCAGATGTGCAGAATGTGGGCACTATCAAAGTAGGTGCACTCTCCCAGAAAATGCCCCTCCTTGCAGAAACTCCCTAGAGGCCAGAGACCACTATAAAAATTGTTGTCCTAAGAATCAAGCCTCTTCATCCGGGCCCCATATTCAAATGATTTCTATACACAAAGAAGAAGTGTTAGATCAGGTCAATGTGCCATCTCCATCTACCAGGGTGGTGCATTTAGAAGAAATTGAATCTTTTACAGTGCAGACAAGAAGCAAGGGGAAGGCTCCAGTGGAAATAGGTCAAGAATCAATGATTAATGGATTAAACAGAGACAAAGGTGTGTCTGAAGAAAAAGCCACCACAAGTGCAGATATAAGGCAAAAAGAAAATTTCACAGGTACCAGTGATGCCATCGAATATGCATTCAACAGGGCTCATGAGCACTTTGATAAGTCAAATGCAGCCCATGCTCTTAAGGAATCAGAAGCTTCCAGACTGCTCAAGTCCATGAAAAAGGAGGTTAGTATTTTTCCTACAAACCCTCAAACTCCTTCTTGTCTAAGAATCCCCCAACACATCGAAAGAAGTAGCAGGCACAACTGACACATCCGAAGAGGTATCAGAACTGAGGGCACAACTGACGGAGTTGCAAAATAAACTTCTCCAATATGAACGTCAACCCTCACCCTTGGTGGAGCCGGAGTCGGAGGAACTAGTTCTAATTGAAGCCGAAGAGACATTCAAGGATCCTTATGAACCCATGCCTATACCAGGAGGTATACAAATAGAGGAGCAGTGCAGATACAGTCCATGTCTAGACTGGAAGAAGTTATCATCAAATCCGATTACTTCAAAAACCTATCCCATCATCAATGGATTGGCACTTCAAATGATTTATATGTACCATTTTGTGTATTATTGGCACATTATAATGCTAAGATAAAACATCGCACCATGAAAGAGCCAACCTCTCCAACACAATTTTCCCTAGACAACATTCCTGAAAGTGCAATGCAAGGAAACATATTCCAACCTACATGGAGAATATGCTTACTTGAAACATACCCCAAAATGGTGTGCACATGGAATAATATGCCCTTATACATTAAGTATAACCCCTGCTACTACCCTATGTTTCGACAAAGGTCATGGCCTAAGTACACCAAAACAGTGAAGACCATCAAAGGATGTAACAAATGACTAAACTATGTATATTTGGCACCACCTCATGGCCCACCAATGGTAGCATACATGATTTCAACCATCCGACATTGGGGCATTAGATTCAAGAATGTACCTGACATCATGGCACAGATGTGCCTCAAAATATTTGAACTCATGCTGGTCACATTCCGGACCTTTAAAAATGTCAAAGAACCTCACCTTTCGGCCCTAGGTTTCAATGAAGGCAACAAAGACCTCGTCTATGATATGAGCACCACCCCATCCATCAACGTTGTATATGTGTGGCATGCTCGTATCAAATATCTCACAGCCTGCTTCAAACAAACGTTTGAAGAAATTTTTATCACAGGGTTTTTGATGTGGAACATGCTCTACACTCAAAGAAGCTATGCATGCCACATCCGGAGGTACCTGGGCTAGTAGACTGGGATGCCTTACTCACAGATTTGGCCAAAGGACTGAGGTTAGCAGAGCACCACTTGGCGATAGATGTCATGGAATACTACGTCCATTGGTCCGCTCAACAAGGGTGTGTCAGAGATGACAGACGCCAGAGAGGGGGGAGTGTTGGTAGCAGTCAAGGCATTTCAAGACAAGGGAGCCGACATAAGGAATCAAAGCAAAGAGACGTGCCAACTAGGCAAAGCAGTCAACGGAGATCCGTCAAATAGGCCTATCATTTTTCATAAGAAATATTTCCTAAATAGTGATCTTAGTCACTTCACATCATTGTAAATACCATTTTTTTAATTATTCCTACTCCATTTTGTGCAAGCCGAGCAGTCCTCGAGCTTGAGGAGTATCAATAGTATTTATGTACCAATTTTCATAATTTTATGAGCTCGTTTGAGCCTCCAAAATAGCCTAGTAACCTAACTTTTAACTAGGCCGGACACTAGGTCTGGACTGGACCAAAGCTAGTCAAAAACTATAAATAGAGCTAGAGAGCTCATTTTTGAGGTTAGCTTGTTGTAGATTTGAACTTGTATGAGAACTCTTTTGCAATAGAAGTTACTCCATGGTCTCTCTCTTTGTTCTTGCCTTGTGTGCATATGTTTGCGTATGTGTGTGCATGTTAGTGTGCTTCTCACTCACACATTTGTGCCATCACTTGTTCGAGGTCTTCATACCATCCTCACGTCTTCCCGGATCAACATTAAAGGAGGTGCTACTCATCACTGAGCTACATCCATCAAATGTGATTCATAGCTCATACTTCTCCTAACCCACGAGATATAAGGTTTTACAAGATTCTCTCAAGGTATAATCCTTTTACAGTGGTAAATGATCAAGTAATTACAAGTTATGGTTCATATGAATCATCAAATGCTTCCATATATAGTCTTCCATGCTAAGCCAAATGTGAAGGCTTGGACATTTACACCAACAACTCCCCCTCAAGCCAAACATCTTGGCTTGGATTGCATCATCAGTCTTCATGAATATTTTGTAATCCAATCATGGTTTTAAACCTCTAAAGTTTAGTATCATCAAGTGCTTTGGTTAACAGATCAGCACATTGCATGTTTATAGATGCATATGCTAATTGAATCTCTTTTCTAAAAAGTTTCTCCCTAACATAGTGATAGTGTACTTCTATATGCTTGGTTCTTGCATGATAAATGGGATTGGTTGCAAGATGCAAAGAACTAGTGTTATCACCAAAGATCATAGGTGAATGAGTGTGAAGTCCCACATTTGAGTAGAGCAATTGAATCCAAATAGCTTCTTGTGTGGCATTTGCTAATCCCCTGTATTCAGCCTCTATTGAAGATAGACCAACAGTTAGTTGCTTCTTAGAAGACCATAAGATGGGCTTATTACCTACAAAGGATAAATATCCAGAAGTACTTGTATCATCCTTACATCCTGCCCAATCTACATCTGAGTACAATTTTATATCTAAATTTGATGTGTATGGGAAGTAAAGACCTTGATTTTGAGTACCTTTGAGATACTTCAGAATTCTTTCGGCAGCTTTCAAGTGAGGTGCTCTAGGTTTATGCATGAATTGGCTCATAACACTTACTCTATGGTTCCATGCCTTAGGTGCCTACTTCAAACCATAAAGAGCTTTGTTCAATTTGCATACATGATTTACCTTGTTTGAATCTTCATAACCAAGAGGTTGAGCCATGTAAACCTCCTCTGAAATCCACCCATTGAGAAAAGTATTTTTCACATCTAGTTGATACGTATTCCAATTTCTAGATGTTGTTATACTTACCAATACTCTGATGGTTGACATCTTAGCCACAGGTGAAAAATTTTCTTCATAATCTACTCCTTCGGTTTGTGCAAAACCCTTAGCCACAAGCCTAGCTTTGTATGTTTTAATGGATCCATCTAAGTTCCTTTTGATTTGTAAATCTATCTAGAACCAATTACCTTCATTGATGCTTTCTTGGGTACTAACTCCCAAGTATCATTCTCTTGGAGTGCTTCTATTTCTTCATCCATAGCTTGCTTATTCTGCTTTGGTACTTGCTTCTTCATATGAAGAAGGTTCATCAAGTGATGAATCCTTAGCAAGATAAATAGAATGCTTAGTAACTAATGAAGTATCATACCCATATTTGATTGGCTTCTTACTCTCTCTTTGTGATCTCCATAAGCCTTGGTTGGATGACTCGGGTATGTCCTCCAACCTCTTCATCTTGACCTTGCCTTTTGATTTCCATGCTTTGAACTCTTCCAAGTTGATGGTGTCCTCATCATCTGATTTGATGTCTTCAATTGTGCTTGGCTCTTCCTTGGTGAGGCTTGGAAATTCTTCTTCTAAGTCATATGGCAATTTGACCTTCTCGCATTCACTTTCAAACCAAGAATCATTCTCATCAAACACATCTCTACTGACCATAAATCCTTTGTTGGATGGATTATAAAACCTGTATCCTTTTTTATTTATATCATACCCTATGAAGATGCATTTCTCTGCCTTAGGGTCTAACTTACCTCTGACTTGAGATGGAAAATGCACATAAGCAACACAACCAAATATTGTGCAATGTTCAAGTGATGGTCTCCTACCAGGACATGCCTCATAGGGGGTCATGCCATCAAGGGAATCAGAAGGTAACCTGTTAAAAAAGATAAGTGGTAGTAGAAACACTCTCTACCCACAAGTAATTAGGCAACCTTTTTTCATTTAGCATTGATCTAACTTCTTCCACAATCAATCTGTTCCTCCTCTTTGCTACTCCATTTTGCTCAGGAGTATGTCTAGTAGTGATCTCCCTTTTGAT
Source organism: Ceratopteris richardii (assembly GCA_020310875.1). NCBI lineage: Eukaryota > Viridiplantae > Streptophyta > Polypodiopsida > Polypodiales > Pteridaceae > Ceratopteris > Ceratopteris richardii. The sequence continues at coordinate 2,496,695 of CM035430.1, read as the reverse complement.
ACCTCTGTCCTGAAAAAATGCATCAAATTCATTGGAGAAGTACTCACCTCCTCCATCTGACCTTAACCTCTTTAGGCTTTTCCCTGTTTGATTTTCCACAAGTGCAAGATACTTCTTGAAACAATTGAACACTTCATCCTTATGTTTCATGAAATACAAGATAGTCCACCTACTGAAATCATCAATAAATGACACATTGTACCTTAAGCCTAAAATTGAAGGGTCCTTGCTTGGTCTCCACACATCTCTGTGGACAAGTTCCAAATAATCCTCGTGAATATAGCCTTTCTTTGTAAAGGGTAACCTAGGTGATTTACCAAACTGACATGAACCACATTTATAGATCATATGTTGCTTGGATACATTAGGTATCCCAAGTACACATTGATCTCTACATATCTGCTTCAATGTTCTCTCACCAATATGCCCTAATCTTTTGTGCCATATCTCTAACTCAGACAATGTTTGAGCCTTATAATTATAAAGTGCAATGTTTCTAGTGTCCTCAAGCTCAAATGTAAACAATCTACCTGTTTTCTCTCCCATGGCAATTCTTTTGAATCCATGTTGGGGGTCCTCCACAAAAGCTCCAAATTTATTGAACCTAACCTGCAAACCCTTTTCCACTATCTGTCCAACACTCATCAAATTCTTCGTGATAGTAGGTACATAAAGAACTCTTCTCAACAGATTCCTATTCTCATCAGATGTTTTGACATTTCCTACCTTGACAATTGAATGCTTGGTATCATCACCTGTCTGCACTTGGTGCTTTCCCTTGGGCTACATTTCTTGCTACATGGTTTGAACAACCTGAGTCAATATAGAAGAGGTGCTCATCATTCATACCTTGGTTTGAAGTCATGCTCATAATGAGAAGAGAATCCTCTTGATCCTCTGTATAGTTGTTGAAGTCTTTTCTTGATTTGTATCCTCCTTGCTAATTGTCGTTGTAGCCATGATTGTATCCTTGACTATGGTTGAATCTTCCTCTTGATTGTGAGTAGCCACCTCTTTGAAATCCTCTTCCTCTGGTTCTTGAAGTTCCTATCTGCTGTGTGATTAGATAGTCCACATATATTGCATGGGGAAGAGTTGAAAGGTCTCCCCCTACCTTGCTTACCTCCTCTGCCCCTTCCTCTTCAATTCCTAACTCTCCCTACATAGTTAGCTTGAGAAGTAGCACCTTCAGCTTCAACTTTCTTGCTCTTTC